>VYZX01009649.1:96569-210855 GCA_013401335.1 Brachypteracias leptosomus | reverse complement strand
GAAGTGTTGGCGAGTTGTCCCCGCCGGCTCGGCCGGGCTCTGCCGCTCCGGCTGAGAACGGCTGCCCTTGCCCGGGGAAAAGGAGGGGGAAACAGCTGGAAGGGGTTTGGTTCGCGTTGGGGAGGCGCTCACATACATATCTATGTGTTTACACATACGGATATGATCAGTTTTCCCCGTTAGGACCAGGTGAGAGCTGGGAGCTCTCCCAAGCCTTTCCTCCGCCCAGCCGGGCTCCAGGTATCGGGCCGGGGGATGCTCTTGCCTCTGTTCTGCTACCAAATGAGGGACCTGGGGGCAACTCATGAGTTCTGTCTGATTTAAGCCAGAGACAGCCTGAGCCCGACTCTGGCTGCGAAGGTTCGGGCAGGGTGGGAGGTGGGGAGAGCCCTGGGAGCTCCTTTCGAAGCCGGGGAAGTGGGAGCCCTGATGTGCTACTTCAAATGTGCTTTGGAAGCCCCGCACTCTGCCCTCCCTGGGTGTCTGCGGGCTCAGCAGGGTGGTAAAATCCAGCTCCTGCCTTGAGAATGATGAGGACCTTTTTCCTGTGCCCATGGAGGAGGTTTGTCCTCCTTCAGCCTCTATAATAACATCAGTAAAGCACTTCCAGCTCTAGGCAATAGCTCCATAAAACCCAAGCCAGCCCCTGGAGTAAAAGTGGCCCAGCAGTACTGTTGCTGAAGCAGTTGGGGAACTGCACAGCCTGTCACTCTTTGGCTGCAAATCCATTTATCAGCCGGTTACGCATGCATGGAGGGGAACAAAAGCAGCAGCCTGGCCAGGGCTGGAGCAGGGGCCGGGCACTGGGGCTCCCCTATCCCCTCCTCAGGCCAGAAATCCCAGGGCTGGTTATGGCTCTTTTCCCCACCTGGAAAGTGGGGGTGGCTGGTGTGTTTGGGGATGTTTGGGAAACGCTGTCAGAGCAGCCCCAGCCCTTGGGTCTCAGCTGAGACCTTTGGCCACCACTTCTGAAACTCCCAAGTCAAACCCGAGGTGCTCGGGCAGAGCAAGGCTGCTGTTGGCTGGTCCTTGGGGCTGCTCTGCTGGGAGACCCTCAGTGGAGAAGGACTGTGGTGCCTCTTAAGTGAGGAGCTCTGTGCCAGCGCTGTTGGGGTGCTCCAGGCGTGCTGGGAAATGCTCTTAGGCTGGCCAGGGCTGAGCTGAACAAACAGGATTTGGAGTGATGCTGCCTGTTGGATTCCACCTTAGTGATGGGGGAAGCTGCCCTTGAGCCCCGGATTTCTTACGCGTGCTTGAACATGCTGCTCTGGCAGTTTTATTTCTCCATTCCCCTGCTTATCCCTCCCATTTTCTTCTTATTGCATTTACTCTGCTCCCCCTCAGAGGGCTTGTGAGGTTACATGAATCCGTATCATCTGCCAAGCACCTTAAAATCCTCGGGAGGAGGGTGCTGTGGCCGTGTTGCTGCTGTTTGGGGAGAGGTGGGATGTGCTCATGGCTCCCCACAAAGCCTCTCCTTACGAGCTTCGGTGCTGTGCAGCAGCTGCTCCAAACCTGGTCCTGCTCATGGGATGAAGTAAAGCATCCCAGCTCTGCTCCACACCTGGAATCCCTTAGTGGGGGGAGAAATAATCAACCTCTGCCTCTCCTGTCCCTCTGTAACTGGAGTCCCAGGATATGCCCCACCTAAGTCCTGGTCCTTCTGGCAGTGTCGGGGATAAAGGAGGACCCTCTCCTGATGCACCCAACAGTGGGGCATGGTGGAAATACCACATCCTGACCTATTTGCATAGAGAGGGGAAACAGGAGGGGATTGTGGTGTTTGGGCTTCCCCTCCTGCATGCGAAGGGATTTCCCAAGGGCTTGGTGGTTACCAGGCAGGCTGGTAAGATACAATCCATGTGCTGCTGTAACTGATGGCATGGCTACCAGAGAGCCTAACGGGCTTCAGTGCTGGGAGGTGAGGAATGTGCCATTTCAACCACCCTGCTGGAGAAGTGATGCCTTGACTCAATATATAATGGCAGCCCTGTGTAAGGGGAAACGTGCCAGTGCCCCTCCTGCTGCTCCTGTCCCTTGGCCCTCTGCAGAGCCACTCAGACAAGCTGCCCGTTCTCATCCAGCCTCTGCTTTCCTCTGCTCTGCATGAGGGATGGTGTTGGAGTTCAGGTTTGGGCTCATCTACAAGTCAGGGTGACTCATGTGACTTATGGGCCTCTGGAAAATATTTTTTCAATTTTGTAAAGTTGGCTGCTTCTCTGTCTGGGGGGAAAAAAAATGTAAAACTCTTGTCTTTTGGATGAATGAGTCCAAGAGTTCTGCTATTGCATCTGTGCTGTGGCATTTCATATCCTGGGCAAACAGAGGTGAATTGCATGGGTTTAAAAATTGAAGTGCTTGCTGCTTTCTTCTCTGTTCCCTTCCAACGCAAGGAATAAAAATCATCTCGGGTAAAACTACAGTCAACTGCAAGTCTCGGCTTGAAATGGGTTTGTTATTTGTTGACCTCGTGTTTATTAGCACAACCTCAAACTTAAAATGTGGATGTCTGACTCCTGCAGTCAGAAGGGAGATCTTGGAATATTAAAGCTGGGCCAGGGGGCTGTCAGAGATCAGCATCCCAGAAATAGCTTGTGCATTAACAGTGATCCCCAGATCCCTGCTTTATAGCCAGGAATCTTGAGATGCAGGCTCTCTGCAATGGCCTGAACAGGTCCTACAGATGCTTGAAATAAAAATAGAGGAATTGGTAAAGGGCACACCGAGCCCCTCTGAGCTTCTTCCACCCGTGGGGGATGGAAACAGAAGTACCCCAGCCCTAGGGATGCATTTGTGCTCTGGAGCAGAGCTCAGGATAATATCAATAAGGAGGAGCCCTGGCACCTCTGACAGTTGGTTTGTGTTGGGTGTTTCTGGAGGATGGACTTCATCCCCTGGGCTCTTGCCTGTCCCATCCCTTAAACTCCTCAGGGACAGAAGCTGTGCAACGAACGTGTCTTTTGGAAGGGCTTTGATAATGTTTCCATGCTAAAAATCTACCCTAATGCACCTCTATGGCCTCTGCTTCCCCCACTTCATTTGAGGGTGGAGGGTCTGGCCCGTGATGCTCGAGGTTTTGTGGCCAGACCCCTGCAATGCTAATTTTTGGGACCTCTCTTCTGGCAGGTGGGAGACCTGGGAAAGGATGGCTTGGTAACTATTTCTCCAGGGGTGTTTCTGCAGCAGGGAGGTTCGGTGACAGTTTGACAGCTTAATATTTTATTTACGGTGTTTACGTTTAAAAACGTGGGAAGGAATGCTGTTTGCCTAAATGGCAGAAAACCATTTGGTGTTTAATTTGTCCCAGGGGTGCATAAAAATGTGGAAGAGAAATAAAATAATAATAATAACATTAATAAAATCCGGTTGGCAGCACCAGCCTTAATTGTTAATCAAAGTTGGCGGGGTAGCTGGGGATGGGGAGGCTGGGATGGTGAAAGAGCAGTGCTCCTAAAGAGGATTTTAATTTTATTTTCTACCAGAGACTTTCCAATAAATAAGTGGGTGAAGCAGCTACAAGTCTTAGTGATGCAGCTGCTTCCCCAGTCAGATTTGCCTCTGCATATACAAAACTGCCTGAAGATTTAAAAGCTGAAAGATTCACAAGCTAAAAATCCAGCAGTTTGCTGGGAACAGAAGCCTTGGAGAGACTTCTCAGGTCCCTTCCAACCCAAACCGTGCTGGAACAGCCAACACCAGGCTGGAAAAGGGCTCCTACCCAGTGAAGGTGTCTTCAGAGGTCCTCTGAGAGTCTTCCTGCAGGGAAAACTTGGAGACCACTGATGCTTTCCATCTGCTCTCATGCTGAGTGCCCTGAGCGATGTATTTGGTGCCAGAGTGTTGTGCCCAGGAATGCCAGGCTGTACCCTTGTGCCTTTTGGTGGCAAATGAGCATTAAAAAGCCTAATGAATGAGGAAGAGCTGCAAAAAAACCCCAGTGCAGCTCCTTGGGTACCTGGTGGGGTAGTCTCCAAGCACGGGAATCAGGATCCAGTGGCAGTGCACACGGGAGCCACCACGTCCACAGGGAAGCTTAAAAAATTCTGTGTAGTTCCCCAAAGTAATTTGAAGTTGTAAAAATTATGAGTAAAGTATGGGAGTGAAGAAATGTGGATATTGCAGGTGCTCACTGCAGGCTCCTGGTGCTCAAGGACGTGATCACACTGTATTTCCCAACTGCTATAATATGCATGTGAATTTTTCTTCTTTATACCTTTCTGGGAGATTTTTTTCTGGTCTGGTTGTGTGGTAGGAATTGATGGAGCAGGCTGTATGTGTTTCCTGACCTTCTGAGATGTCTCAGCTTGGCTGAAGTACCTGGTTTATGGCTGAAAAGAGGACACAGCCTCTCAGAGGGGTGTCTGGGTGGGTTGGAAGGGTGACAGACAGGTAGGACATCACTCTATCCCCAGCATGGGGATGCTGAGATGTCCCCCCTGGTGCTGCTGGTTCTGTAAAGCTAAGGCTGTTGGTGTGGGGGAGCACAGCCCTGTTGCTGCCCTTGGAGAGGCTGCCCAAGCTCCTGCCAAAAGCTCCCTCTGAGCATGAGAGGGTTTTAAGTCACCAGATGCTGGCTCAGGACAGGTTCCTGAGCACAAATCTCGTGCTACACACCAGGTGAGCCACAATGAGGTGGTTTATAGTGAAAATAAACACTGTCCCTACCATGCAGAACAGGGATTGAATCAGAAAAATCACTTAACTTACAGCATTATCAATTGTTCGGTTATTTACTGGTTAATTTTCTCTGGCCCAGAGTCTCACCTTCAGGAAAAATGTGCAGGAGTTGAAGGGAAACATGGTGGGGTGATACCAATGATTGTGCTTGGCCAGGGTTATTTGCTATATTCTTCTTTCTGGTGTTCAGCTGCTCGTTGTGCTGCTTTGCCCTGTGTGGTTGGTACCGTTCTGACCTTGGCTACCCCTGGTACCTGTGGATCAAGGGGGTACCTGAGAGCTCCTGCCACCCCTGGGGTGGGTGTGTGCAGAGCTGAGCCCTTTAAATCTTGGTGCCCTAGTTAATGGGGATTTAGTCCTCCCAACCTGTCACAGCCTATCTCATTTTTCTCCTCTTTCTCTTTAGTTAGAGGATTATAATTGTTGCGTTGAGCTTAAAGGGGATTGCAAAGCTCCGTGTCTCTCCTCTGCTCTTCCCCAGCATCTCCTGAGAGGTGACATAAAGAAGGGCCAGGGATGGATAAACAGGTATTAATTAGCACCTCTACAAGCACTGAAGGGTCGAGAAAACTCTTCCTAACTCTTGTGCCTGTGTCCTGGGGGGGTCTGCAGGGGATGCTCTGGGACCTCCCTGGTAACATCTACACTTTAAATGAAATATCTTGACTTTTTTTGGTGGGCTGTAGGTGTGTGGTGCTGTTTGCCATCAAAGGATCCTTAGTGGTGTTAGAAATGCAGAGTGGCCATTTGAAGCCCCTAGGAATCTGAGAAATGAGGAAATAATACCATGCATGGCATTTATTAAATGTCTAGAAACTTGCTGAACTGAGTCTTGTGGCAGAGTCATTAAGATGAAGTGAATTTTGAGACTCCACATTACATCATCAATTTTCTTGTCTGGCTTTCTGTTAATGTTTTTTTAATTCCCCTAGAAACACACCTCCCACTGCTCTGTTTGACTTGCTGGCCCTGTGTGGAGCTTTAATTGTGGTCCTCACCATCCTCTGTGGCAAGGACAGTTGAAGCACGTTGCCAGAGGGTTATTTTAAATTGTTAAAGGTAATTCATACCTTTCCAATCTTGAGTAGTTGAATTTGAATAGAAAGTCCTTCTGTTGAGATCAGAATTAGCTCTAAGTTATTGATCCAATATCTTTCTTCCCAAGGTAAATTCCCCTATCATTGTTCCATATTGATAGGGGTAAATTCAGGTGGATTTTGGTCATTGCCTCTCACTTGGGGGCCCTTTGAGAACCAGATGCTGCTTAGCCTGGGGTGGACGCTGGAGTTAAAACTTGCCCTGTGGTAGCTGCTGTTGTAACTGGTTGTACATCATCCTTGCTGGGGTTTCACACTTAGTTATTTGGACCATCTCCCCATGGGCAGTGATGGGTTAGCCACCTAAAACCACATTGGCACTTAGCAGAGCCTGGGGGGCTGGTACAGCTTGGAGGGGGAATAAATTCAGCTGGTGGCTGGGGGGAGTGTTGGGAAATTCCCCCCTCCTCAGTTACCCCAAGTGCCACCTGAGGTGTTGGGGTGCATCTCTTTCTGCATCTTCATCTGAGGGGAGAAGCTGCTGGGAGCAGGAGTGAGGAGACAGGTTAGGGACAGCTTCTAAATTAGTTCTGTCTGTACAAATGTTAGTCATTAAACCTGTTAGTGCCTGACAGCATGACTTCTGGTCATGATAAGCTGTCCCTCTGGGCTGAGCAGGGATGGAGCTCTGGGTGTTTGCTGAGCTCTGGGAGCTGGACTTCAGCCTCTCCCACCCCAGCCCTGGCTCTGGATGGTGTTTGAAGGCTCCTCAGTGGGCTGTGGTGGTGACCCAGGTGGCAGTGGGGCTCTCTGGGGTCTTCATTCAGCCTTAGGAGAGTTAAATTCTTAACTTAATCAAGGTAAAGTGAAGTTGCCATGTTTTCAAAGCCAAGTGACACCCGTAACCAGCGTCTGGGTTCCAGCTCTATGCTCAGAGCAGTACTCTGTGTGATTTGCTCTTCTAGGGGAATAAATACACTGTAGGCAATTTAATCATTCTTTTTCTGCAGAAAAAAAATGTTTTCATCTGGGAATACACGCCTGGTGTTTGTAGTATCTGTTTGCTTTTTGTCTTGCTGCTGAGTGTAAGGAGATAACCTCCAGCAATCCCCATGCTGTGCCTGCCCAGGGGCACGTGGCACTGGTTTTGGTGGGCAATGCCATCTGACTGGGCATGTGGCCTCCCTGCCACAACTCGTTAGTGGTCAAATGCAAGCACAGGCAGCAGCATCTCCTTTTGTAGGAGCAGAATTCTGCAAAATTAGGCTGAACTGAGCTGGTTGGACTCGTTTCCCCCCAAACAGGAGCCTGATGTAGGACGTGCTCTGCTGCTGTTGCACACCCAGTCCTGTGTCGAGAAGGGTACTTGAGAGTTTGGACTCTGTCTGGACAACATCAGCTAGAGGATGAAGTGCAACCTCCCAAAAGGAGGTTGTGGTGAGGCTGGATTATAGAATAGGGTCCCGTGTCCCTGGGCTGGGGCTGGTGGTTCCTTGCTGTAGAAGGAGCTCGGCCACAGCCCCTCCTTTGGAGATGTGCAGTCTGGAAGGCAAGGACTGTCAGAGGGGCTCCTCCAGAGCTCGTTCAACAGCCTGCTTCCCATTCAGGCAAGGGAAGCACCATCAGGGGACTATTTCAATGGCCTGGCTATATGTCATGGTGTTACTGTGGAGAGCAGCAGATGGAGGATGGTTTTCTGTGGGAAAGGGGCTGCTCCCCTCTGATCCAGCTGCTGGGCAGCCAGACTTCTCTCTGCTGGCCCATAAACAGAAACTGCTGGTTTATGCACCAGAACTGGGGTACTGACTGCCATAGTCATGACTTAGTTTCTGGTGTCAGCTTAGTTAGGATTTAGGTATTGCACCAAGCCAAGGATCTCTCTGCTAAAGAGGCACAGGCTGAAAGTGACTCCATATTTCTACATTACACAGATCTGTAGCAGCTTCAGTTCTGCCCAGTGGCTTTCACAGGGGAAACAGCCCAGAGACAATAAAACTGAGGCTCTTCGATTGGTACTTCTGGTAATAAACATTTTTTTGCGTTGATATGTCTGGTGCACTTGGCTTTGGAAATGTGGTAAGTGCTTAAGCATCTTCTTTTACAGATCAAGAGTCTGAGGGAGGCTCAGAAAGGTCAAAGTCTTGATTTACACTAATTGCTCAGGCTTCTATGACTCTCTTTGAGTGTCTTTCCCATGGGGCACTTGACTGACATCCCTTTCCTTAGAGTGTCCAGACAGCCCCATGGCTCCTTTGCAGGGTGGGGAGGTGGGTCGAGGAGAAGGGAGGTGGGTCAAGGAGAAGGGAGGTGGACATACCCCACTGGTGCCATGCTCTGCCCCCCAAGGATGATGCTTCTCCCTGTGGGGTGTCTTTGGGGTGCAGCATTGAGCTGCTGAGATCACTCTGCAGTGACATCTCAGTGCTGCAAGGTGCAGACCCTGGTAATGAGTGGCTGGAATGAGAGGAACATAACGAGTTGTCCAGGGATGGTTCACTGGCAGGAAAAGTCCCAGTCCCAGTCCCTGTGACTGGTGCTTTCCTAGCTCTACAACTGGATTTTATCCCTAAACTGGGTTCCTGGTTCAGCCAGAACCCCCTGGGTGAGACACGTGCCATTTGCACAGTGCTCTTAATTAGAAGGATTCATCATAAACGTGGGCATCTTTCTCTCGTTAATATGGCAGGGAGAGAGATTAATTACATCAGCAGAAATGTGTCTGGTGTTGTTTACTGCTCCTGTGAAGTGGTGCAGCCCTTGGTGTCTGCAGACAGAGATGAGCTTCCATATGATATTGCTGTGCTGACACTATATGGTGCTGTTAATTATTTAATGAATTACTGATTTTGGGGGTTTTTTTGAGTTGAGGCAGCTCCGCAAGGCTTGCTGTCTGCTGATCAGGAGATCCTTTAAACTTGTATATTCAAAGATTTCTAGATGTGCAGAGATAAAGGGGGGAAATCTTGGTGTGTTTAAATTTTTAATAGCTGCACTCTCCTGAAATATCTGTGTTCTCCTCTCCTATGCTGCCACCAGCAAAGGGAGGCATGGAGTGCAAGGAGAGGATTTACTATGATAATTTCAAAATTAACAGCAGTTAAGACCAGTGTTGTAGCAGTTGGGTGTTCTTATGGGATTAAACTGTTAAACCACCTTCTCTATCCCCCCATCCTCTGTGCTCTCCTGGCATGAGTTAGGGATGGAAGTGCCTCCTCTGCCACATACAAGGTCTTGCCTGGAGGATTTATTTATCCAAGTATGAGATTTTTCAAGTTTAAGTGGATGTTAAGTTGGAATTTAGGGAAATATCTCAAGATGAAGGTGAGTAGAACAAGCACTTCTCCTGTCCGTGCTCTCAAGTGGCCAATTCCTATTGCTCTCAGAAGAGGACCAGGCTCTTGAGGAGTTGAGATGCTTGAGGAGTCCCTGACCTGTGTGGGCTGTGGTGCCTTCTCTGTCCAGAAAAAAACCAACCCATCATTTCTGTGCAGTTTTTAAAACATCTAACTTGCAGTTTGGGGCCCAGACATGAATTATTTTAACATCTGTCGTGTGTCTGAGGACAAGAGTTACAGACCCTTGGAACAGATAAGATTTAGTTAGAATAGATAAGAACTGACTGACAATCCATAGCTTATTGGATTCCTCCATGTGACATCTCAGCACTGAGGATTAATTGATTAAACTCTTCTCTAGGAAAGTTTACATTAAGATGCAAGTAATGTAAAATTGCCTTACTGGCTCAAAAAAGCATAAAAAGAGGAGTTTAAAGTGGCCGTTATCTGCTTTTAATTATAGGCCAATATCTTCCTTAAAAAAAAAAAGCTCAATCCAAGTTACTTGTATCCTTACGGTGAACAGAAGCAGTTAATTAAAACACTCTGGCCTTGAGATCTGCAAGGTCCTTCAGATGAAGGACTGGGGTGGAGGTGGAAGGAGGTGCTTTATGAAGCTCTTCCCAGCTCTTGGAGCTGAGATGGAAAGTTGTTGTTAATCACTTCTCAAGGGCTCAGCGAGACGTTGCTGCAGAATTGTGAACGTCACTGATGGTGTCCTCCAAAGGATCTTGCTGGGTCCAGGAGAAGGAAGGGGCAGCCGTGGCAGCTGCTGAATAAAAGCAAATATTTCAGAGCCTGCAGGTGCTTCCTACTGCTCCTCCTGCTCTGTGAAGGGGGTAATCTGGATTTTTGCTCTGGAGGTTACCGTGAACTATGCCATCCCTCCAGACTTTGCCAGCTGCCACTAAGGACACTGCTTGGAAGGTCCAGACCCAGATAAAATTAATTTTACCAAGACATCCCTCAACCTGCCTGCAAATGATGCTTGTGTTCCCTTGTGCCTGGGCACCGCCTCCCTTCTGAGCTGTGGAAGAGGCAGGGGTTAGGTGTGCAAAAATTGCTCCCCTTTATGATGGGTTTGATAGAAAGATTTGATGCTGTGAGACCCTTTCTCTTGTTTAACTAACTGCTGCTGAGGAGTGTGCTGCTGAGCTTTCCTTCTGCTCCACCTCGCCGGGGCACTGGTTGCTCAAGCGCCAGCGATTACCCAAAGGTACCAAGTGTTTGCATCTCTAATAATAATTTTGTTTAAAAAAAGAAACATCTGGCCAAAGGATATGTTTGTTTCTGCTTCTGAAAGGATTCTCCCTTGGGTGTCCTTGACTCTGAGGAAGGCCAGAGTTAGTTATACTGGGAGGGTAAATGTCTGGCAATCGACTCACTTCATCACTTTCAGATTCTTTGGAGCAGCCTGTGAGTGGTGTGCTGGAAACCAAGCTGTTGATATGGCAGGTCTGGAAAACACCCTCATGATAGTTTATTAAGGCTTCTGTAGATGATTCCCAGACCCTGGCAGCAGACTCTAGCACTGAAGGGAGAGTTGGCTCCATGTTATTTGTGCTGGTCTCGTCAGCTGCCTTCAGCTGAGCTGTTTAGGGGAGAAGCTGGAAGGGAATGCTCGTAGCAATCTGATTGTTCTGAGAAAAGTTAATCACAAGAGGTCTCTGAGGAGACAGAAGCGTGGTGCTCATCAGCGTGGGTAGGTAACACCACCATGCTGGCTGCAGCATCAGCAGTGACCTGGGTGAATGAGGTGGGAGCTGAGCATCCCCTCCAGCACCCTGCTCCCTGCCACGGCCACAGCACCCTGGCTGTTAACTTCCCTCTCACATGACTGGGAGCTGGTTCTGTTTGCACTGGACAGGAACCTAGCTTTAAGAAACAAAACAACACGGAAGCAACCAAACAAACTCCACATTACTATGGTATTGCTATGGTAACAACCAGCTAGAAAGGCAGGCTGGGGCTTCATAGCCTGTGCCCTGGTGGCTGCATATGCAGTCAGAGACAGAGATGATGCTGTAAAGGGAAACAGCAGCAGGTTTATGACACTTTGGGATCTTTCCAAACAGGAGACCTGCTGCTCCTCTTGCTTGAGGCAGGAGCAGTTGCAGACGTGTCTGTCCCTGCCTGTTTGCTACCCACCCAGGCAAGGAGGGATGAGGGGCCAAATGCTCTTCCCAGCACTGTTATGGCTGAGCAGAGATGGCTGGTTATGGGGTTGGCACTGGAATATCCTGTGTTTGGAGTTTAAGAACCCCTTGGCCCCTCATTGGGTTTGGAGGGGTTTGGCTGGTTGGAGAAGATAATTTCATTTTGCATATAGTGTGTTATTTGCAGCTCCAGGAGCATGTTCAAAGGAGGTCTGGGAGGAGGCAAAGGGAGCTCAGCTCCTTCCCTGGTGTGGTGTGTAGTTGTGTGTGCAGTGGTTCTGGGGTTTGCTTTGGTTTCGTTCTTTTTTTCCATTCTCACTCTACGGGCAATATGAAAAATCAGTGAAGTAGGAGGGGAGGTGCCAGCAGCAGAGGGCTTTGGTTTTCTGGCTGAGTTGGAGCACACCTAAAGCATGAGGTATCCTGGTAGCTTAGCCAAGCATCTCCCAAAGAATACAGCAAGACTGGGCAATAGGACAGGAGAAAAAGGGAAGGAACTTCCACCAGGGCACTTACAGAGGTGTGGGGTCCCTGCTGTAGTTGTGGAGGCTGAAGTTAGGAGAGAAAAACCTACCTGAGAATGCTGCCTCCTAAAAGAGGTCTTGCTTCCCTGCAGCCCCCCCTGAGGGATGGTCCTGAAGGAATCAGAGTGTGAGAAGGAAACTGCCTCTGATAATGCAAGGTCTGCTCTGGCTCCCCCTGGGACCGACTCACAGGCTGGTTCTTTCTCTACCATTTCAGGCTGCAAACTTGCTGAAGCTCCTGAGTGTGAGATACCACTGGGGACCTGCTCTGGATGCTCCTTTCATGCCTCTTGTTTCTGTTCTGCTTTGATGTCATTGCAGGGGAGGAGCTCTGGGGAGCTCAGTCTCCTGCACCAAGGCACATGTTGGTGTGTAAGGATGTGCAGTGATGCCAATTAGTGCTTGCCATGGCCATGCATGGTGGAACTGGCTTTGTGGGGACACTTGTGATTCAGGATTGCCCGTGGTGCCAAGAGCTTGACTCTACAGCCTACATGCAGCACATGCCTGGGTGCTGTTGGTCTGTAGTCCTGCCACCCTCAGACTTTTACATCCATCCAGCTACACTAAGAAATGCTTATTGCAGACTGTGGGACACACAATTACGAGCTAATTCCTCTGCCACATTCACCTTCTGTTGTTTAAGGATGGGCAGCCTGCATCTTGCTCCCCATCTAGAACAGTTCTTCCAAGGTTTTGAGTGGTTGGTTTTCTGGTTTGGGTTTTTTAGGTTTATTTTGTGCTCTCTGGTGCTGTCTGTCTCCACACTTGTGACCACGGCTCTGCTTTGGGTTTTATGAATGTGTTTTTTAACCTACTTTGAACAAACCTGTCAGCACATTTCCTTTATTCATGTGAGTTCATCTCCTTGTTCCCTTCTGGAGCCAGAAATGCTAAACCCCACCAAGAGCCAGCCAGAAATGTGAAGAATGTCTCAACATCTTTTTCTATTTGGGAGAAAAAAAAAAAAGAATAGTGTCACAGACTTCATGTCTGTAACCAAGTGTATTGCATTTAACCTTTACCTCCCCACCCCAACCTCCAGCTGGAAATTTATACATTACTTGTCTTCTGGGTAATGAAGGCTATTTATCAACAGAGAACTTGAAAATGGTTTCCAAACACAAGGCATTTTCCAGGGCAAATAAAGATTTGGAAGAAGGGGAAGTTCACTGTGTTAAGCAGTTTTTTTAAAAATTATTATTATTTTTATTTTTCCAATAGATCTTAATCCTGAGTGAAAGGTAGTGGCAGACTGAGGCCAGGCTGAGTGCCCTCTGTGTGTGTGTTTTTCTCTGTTTGTTTTTGTTGTGGCTGAAATCCTGTTCTGCTGATGTCACTGGGAATTCTGCCACTGGATTTCACTGGTAATTTACAGCGTGCTCAGAGATTTGCGTTGTGGGCTTCTGAACACAAAGCCTCTGTTCTGCACTCAGTGGAGGAGAGAGAGAGCAGAGCTCATCCTCGTGTGGTTTCCATAGAGCTGTGACAGGACCACGTGTGTCTAGGCTTGTTTTTCATTCATATTTAGGAAGACAGCTCAGGGCCCAAGCAAGAGTCATAGAATGGGTTGGGCTGGAAGGGATCTCAAAGGTCATCCAGTTCCAACCCTCCTGCCGTGGCTGGGACACCTCCCACCAGAGCAGGTTGCTCAAGGTCCCATCCAAGGTTGTTGGCTTTGTGGTGTGAGGAAGATGGGATGGGGCTGACGGGGCTCTGGGAGCTTTCTGATAAATGAAATTTAGGGAAAAAACTCACTAGTCTGACACTCTTCTCTGCATATTCAACATATCTTTTAATAAATGAACTCAAAAGTAGCAGCTCCTAGAATCTGCCTGATCAGACTCATGGTTTAGCCAGACCAAAACCCGGCTATAGCTCAAGGTTCCTGGAGTGATGAGACAACCATTACTTCATTTGAAAATGAAGGTTTGTGTCCTTTATCTCCACCCCCTGGGTCTTGAATTTCTAGGTGTCCACCTTTTACTCTTCTGCAACTATGGAAGCAAAAAATTACCCTTTCAAATGAAAAGCTGTGGATTCTAACAACACAACCCAGGAGTTGCATCTTTGAGATGATCTTATGAGACTCGCTCTGTTCTGCTGCAGTGTGAGAAGTCCAGTGATGGCTGCCCTTTGATTAAATGTGAATTGATAGCATAACGATAGAATAATGGATTTTTAAAGCTCCTCACTGATCATCACAATCACCGACTCTATTCTGCTGCAGTTTGCACCTGCAGAATGAGATGAGAGGCTGTGAGAGGAGCACTTTGTGCATGGGGAGAACTGTCCTTCCAGGAGCAGTGGTTTGGGCACCTGAGGGTGTTTTTGCAATGCCCACTTCAATGGTTCTGCTCTTCCTTATGTACCCAGCTCTGTCCTGGCTGGCAGTGATGAGGTGCCAGAGCAGAGAGGCTGCTGAGGAGCCTCCATTACCAGTGTGATTGAAGCCTGGGATGACAGAGGCTTGTGTAGCATAACACGGAGGTTTGTCATATTTGACAGGCTATATGAGCCCGTGGTGTGACTCCTCGTTGGGATGCATCATTGATTACATTGGCTATTGGGGAGGTGAATTTATTGCCTTTGCAAATGGAGGGTGTTGTCAGCTCAAATGGATTGCAATCGGAGCGATGCAGTAACTGAGAAATTAATCAATTAAAATGGAATATCATTTGGCTCCCAAACAACACGCCAGTGGCTGGAGACTCTCAAATCTTCACTGACAAATAGGCAATGAGTTTTTTCACCATTAGAAGATGATGTTGTGTGCTGCAGGGCTGGATGCACGGCAGAGAACACATCCAGGAGGACAGGGTCTTGTGCAGGAGGGCTCGTTTTAGTGATAACTCACGTGTGCATGTGCACCATCACTGCTGGCACTGCAGGAAAAGCACCAGCACAGCTCATGGAGATAGAGCTCATGGCTCTGAACCTCTGAAATACAAGCTGAAGGTCATTCTTGAACTCCTCTAAGAAACAAGGTCATGATTCAGCTGCAGCACGAGGAGTTCTATTAAGTCACTCTATTAAACACCAGTTTGGTTGTTGATTTACACACAAGTTGCATTTTCTGGCTGGGCCTGGCCAAGAGCCTTTCTGGGTGATGCTCAAGAGCTGTGTGGAGCACCATGGTGAGTTACCTGGCTCATCAGGGTCATGTCCTACCTGGGTGTTAATTCCTAGTCTGAGCAAACCACATCAGGGAAAAATCCTCCTTTGCTGGAAGATGGGGGAAAAATCCCCATCTCCTGCTGTGGGGTTGGGTTTGTCCCTGGTGGGGGGTGTGAAATGTGCCCTTGTCCTCCTGGCTGAGCTGTGCACAGTGTTCCTGTGGGGTGTGAATGCTGGTTACAAACCCATGCTCTTTGTTCTTAATCTCCTAATCTCCCTTTAAAGCTCTTTAACTCTTGGGGATGAATGATTAAAAAGGTGCTTCCACTCCCTTCCTCGAGCCTTAGCAAAAAGCTCTTAGAGAACTATCTTTAAGGCAAAGAAAATGAGCCCCAGGCTTAATGTAATTAAATATCTCTGACTGCTCTGTGTGAGCAGTGCCCACTCCCCAGTGCCAGCTGACCCCTGCTCATCCCTTGGGTAACTGCTTCACTGCTGCCTTTAGCAGCTCACGAGGTCTGAAGTTGCTTTTGCTCCTTCTCTGTGAGAATATCTGTGGCAGCATCTGTCTCTCTAGACAGTTGTGATGCACTGGGAGGAAAATGGGAATGTAGGTCACTTGAGTTCAAAGGGAATAATTGGTACCTCAGCAGGGGAGGCACAGAGGAGCCTTGTGGAGGTGGGGAGTGGGCATAGGGGGACAACTGATGTGTCATGAAGACCACTCTTGTTTGAACTCTTACTGGCTTCATAGGTGCTATTAGGAGATCATGAGGGCATCACCTGCCTTGACACAGAATGCTGCATGTCAGGGGCTTGTGGTACAGATGATATCCCTCAGAGCTCAGGAGGTGTCTGAATGGTCACTGAGCATCTCATACTTAGAATACAAATAACAAAACATTGTTCCTTTTTTTTTTCTTTGTTTTAATAATTCAAAACCCTTTGGAAAACAGCATTCTTTACATTTTTAAACGTGTGTGAAGTCCGGGATATTTCTCCAAAAGGAGAAATGCAGCTTCCTACAGTGTGTTTTTTATTCTGAAGACCCTCAAACCCACTTTCACAAAGGGTGTGTGTCTAACCTCCAGCAGGGTGTGTTTCTGTGTGCAGTAAGGAACCTGGCTGGCTGTGGTGAGGGAGGTTTGCTGTGATGCTACCCAGATGTCTGGGTGCAGGCAGCTCCATGTGACCATCACTTCCCTGCACAGAACATCTCCAGAGGCACCGTGTCCCCAGCTACCCACTGGGACCTGACTGTGCTGCTGGGGGTCCCTTAGGTATTCAAACCCTGTGTCTCCTCCCTGCCATCACATCTTGTCATGGATATTTAGGGGCAGGGAGAGGTTTGCTTGGGAAATAAGTGCTGTTTGGGGGAAAAACAATCCTACAGACCTCATGCTTTTCTCTCATGCTGGTACCCAGTAATTCTGAAGACCATCCCCTTGCTATTTTTCAGGGTTTTCTCCATGCTGCTTTTCTCCTGGAGAGAAATCTGAAAGCATAAAGGTTTCTATCAGCGGAACTGGCAATGTTCATGCCACTACAGAATTTTTCAAATAGGGGGAAAAATGTCTTTACTGCAGGGTATGAGATGGAGACTGAACGAACATCGGAGCCAGATGTGTGTGTGTCTGGACATGTGGGTGTTTATACAACATCAATGTGTGTGGATGTCATAAATATGCTGAAAGCAGAGATTGTAATAGAACTTTTCAGTTTTCATAGTGGACATCTGTGTGTGTTAGACCTGAACCCAAGGGCAGAGCCAGGTCCTGGCAGCTGCCTCTGCTCATCTGGGGTCCTGAGCAGCCTCATTTCCTCAGAGCTGTTTGGAAGAGTGCTCTTGGGCATCTATCTTTGAAGCCCTTCTGGCTTCCACTGCTTTGCTTTATCCCACATTCCTGAAGCCTGGAAGGATGCCCCAGGGCACCACATCCCCTCCCTCCACTGATGGGTAACACCTTCCTACCTCTGAGTAGGGGGGCCAGAAGACTTTGTAGGACTTTAACTGCTCCAGATCTATTCAGGATTCCATAGCTGGGGCAAAGATGGACATACTTTATAGAAGTCATCTCATATGTTGTATTTATATAGGCTGTGTCTGTCCTGGCCAGCACCAGAGCATCATAACTAGTCGTGTCATGCACCTGCCACGTGTTAGGTTCTATAATATAAGAATAATATATATATGTATAATATAATATATATATTATATAAAATAATAAGAATATAAGAATCCCAGCTTCTCACATTATCATTCTACATGAATATGCATCAGGACAGTCTTCAGAAGCAATCCAGATGTACCTTCCTGGAAGACTTCAATACAAAACAGGCTGTGTTGCTTTTTCATTCTAAAAGCTGCAAAACTGACAGAAAAAAGAGTACTGGAAAGGAGGTGCCTGTACTGGGACTCCTGAAAAGCCTCTAAATTCTGCTGGGTTAGAAACAAATGCCATGAACAAGGCAGCAGAGGCTGAGGGGTGAGGAGACCTGTGACACTGCAAAAACAAAGGGGAAAGTCCCTTCTCCACCCACCACAAGCAAAAAAGGGGTGAAATAGGTGATTATTTTCAGTGTGGCATTTATGCATCCTTCTATACTTTCAAAGTCTACTTACTGTAGAGTAACACTGATGAAAACAAACTAAAGATCTCGCCCAGAGTGTTTATTTGGTGATGTAGATAAATCTGCCACAGCTGTAGGTCCAGTCACTGGAGAGGAGCTCAGGTCCTTGCATTAATGCACCATTTCTTATGATAAATATGATGACACACTTTCAGGTGACAGAAAATAGGTGATATTTTCCCTTCTGAGCCTGGTAAGGGGTAAGTCACAATTATTCCCAGAGAACAAATGCATCCATCAAGAGCTTCATTTCCTAGAAAAGGACAAAAAAAGGTCCAGATAAGAACTTCACTGAGACTCCTTGTAGGAGTGCTTTGCTCTTCCCTGAGTGTCTTCATAAAGCTCAATTGGTTCCTATTTATTACCTTGCTATCTCCCTGGTGAGGTTGGTTGATTACCTGGTGATGAGGTGTCTTTCTGGAGCTGCCATCCCCTGAAATGTCCCTTTTCTCTTTTTGAAGAGAGCACAAAGATATTGTTTGAGGTAAAAATGATAAATATTCTTACCTGACAATTGATTTCCAGTGCTCCTTAACCACTTGTTAAATTTGTTGTGAGTCATGTGAGAGCTGCAGTATCCAGAGGAATTACCTCTAATGGTTCTCACTGGTGATACAAACCAAACCAGCTGTTGCTGTTCCAGGGCTTGGGGAGGGGGAGATGAGCAGCAAAGGGCAAGTGAGGGACTGCAAAATATTTAAAGGCACGTGACAAGACAGGATTTTGCTGCAATAGTTGAATAAGTTTCTATGTGTGGTGCTTTTTTTTTTTTTCCTATGGATAGATATTTACTTAGTTGTTTTATGGTAAGGAAGAGAAATCTGAGCATCAGGCTGACCTTGGCTGCATTAGGCATAATTTTATGGGCCACCTTCATTTTCTGTTTCACGGTAGGTTCTCTCCAGATGAAGTATTAATTTCTTTTCATCCTCCAGCAGGTTCCTTCCAGAGAGCAGTCTGACAAAGCTGGTGCTGTGCCCACAGCTGCTGAGCTGTCACTGACCTCATGGAATGATGTTCCCCATGGTCTGGGTTTTCTCTGTCCCATTTGCTGTGGACCATGTGCAGGGCTTGGTTGGGCTGCCCCTGGGGATGCTCAGATCTGTACCCTGAGTGGTCATGGTTCGTTTGGAATCCATCAATGTGCATGAACAGTTCAATTTGTTTCTTCTAATGTTCATTACCTTGCTGAATTGCATTTGCCACCTTCTCACCAGCTCTCTAGCTCTCCCAGGGCTGTCTGGAAAAAGGTGCAGAGATGTTTGTTCTTCCAAGTGCTCTCTTGCTTAAGGCATTTGCTGTGGTGAGGGGACTCTTGAGTTGTTTCCCAGCCCTCTGAGATGCCTCAGCCAAAACACTGTGTGATATTGGAGACTGGTTCCTGGTCTCTTACCTTCTGAAACTCCTAAAATAGCAGAGGGAGAAACATGAGCAAGATCTTGGGGTTTTCCAGCACTTTGGATGAGATGTGGATGTGCTGGAATCTACCTTGTCCATCAGTCTTAGGGAGCTCCAGCATTCCTTCGTGCAAGGCTGGGAGCCTTTTATGGCTTCATCATGGTTTGGTCCATCAAAAAGCTACTGTATATCATTTGTTAACTAGTTTCATTGCATAAACAATTGCAATTGCTTTATAAGCCAATATTTTACAGCTTCTTAGGTTGTGTGCAACCAAAATCTCCTGTCTAAGGGTTCAGCACGGGCTACAACTGTGGCTGCCCTCCCTCCTAGTGGCCCTGGTGAATGATCTGCAAGTGCTGGCATTGTGTTGGTTCTGTGGCTTAGGAAAGCTACAGGAAAATTAGGAGAGGAGAGGGATGGCCCAGGTGCTTTAGTTCTGGTGTGGGACTGGAGACAACAACATACAGCTTCCAACTTCATCATGGACTTGTGAGACTGGGCAAAGCTGGGACAGGCTCAGCAGGGAACCTGTTAAACCAGCTGCATCTTTGTATGTGATGGTTGAAAGGCTCAAAATACTGAGTTTTAGTCATGTTGGCTGAAGGTTGCTCTGGAGGTTGCCTGGAAGGGTTTCCCCACGCTTGTGGCTCCATGTTCTGCATAGCAGGTGCTGGAGAGAATCTGTCTCTGTGCTATCAGCAGCACCTTCATCCCAAGCTCGGTTGGTAAGGATAGTGAGACCTGCAGTTTTCCATGGAGAAGGCAATTCCAACACTGTAATTTCTTCTCCAGGCTCTTGCCTGTCCTGCCTTCCCCCATACCTGAGCAGCTTCCAGACGTGTGGCAGCCAAGCTGCTGCAGCGGGTGCGTGTCTGAACTTACTACTCGGGTCTAGACCCGAGGGGGCTGCTCTCCCTGATGCCCTTTGTCTCTGCTTTAGGTGTCCAGGGCTCCCCCAGGAGAGAAGGCCAGCCGGAGGGGGTTTGATGAGAAGGCTTACCTGTCCTCAAAGCTGCTGAGGGCTGGAGAAGACCCCTATCGCCAGCACGCCTTCAACCAGCTGGAGAGTGACAAGCTCAGCAGCGACCGCCCCATCCGGGACACCAGGCACTACAGGTACCCTCCAGCCCCTGCCCAGCTCCCCCTGCCCTCCTGGGTTCTGCACTGCTGACAAAAGGGGGTTTGGGTTTATCTTCACCCTACTGACAGGTCTCCCTGCCATGCAGAATTGCTGGTTTCGGTTAGTCTGTCATGTTCTGGCCCCAAACCAGCTCATTTCAGAGGTGACTTGCTGTTTATTTTGATCTGTGCAGACCATGCTGCTTGTGGAAAGCCTCATCCGTGCACTTCAGTGTGAAGAAAAACATCTATGTGATTCCCTGGAAATGTATGGCCATTCCTTTCAGCAATAGGGAGCCCAGAGTAGTGAATAATCAGAGATTTCCACATTCCTCCCCCTTGCAGGGGTGGCAGTTTGGGAATGAGGGAGCTGTGCTTGAGTACCTTGTCTTGGAACAATATTGGAATGGTTGCTGGGATGGCAGCTTAGAATGAGGACTTTCTTGAGCTGATATAAGTTAGATTGGGGTTTGAGGAGAGCCCATCCTTGTGTCGCAAATGGATCTGGCTCCCCATTTAAGGGGTGGGAGTCACTAACATGTCACTTCTTCTTGAGGCAGCCAAGCAGAGCTTGGACATGCTTGACTCCATCCTACAAGCTCCTTCTGACCTAGCTGGTTTCTGATCCAAAGGAAAGAGAGGACCAACTTTCAAGCACAAACTTTGTCCTTGCCCTCTGTGATGCTGGAGCAATGTGGAGATCTTGGGAAGGCTTCTCCAAACAACTCACACCCCAACCTCCTCTGCTTTTCCGCTTTCCAAGTGCCTTAATACATTTGATATGCATTACCTCATGGAGTTAATTGGAAACAATAATAAATGTGGTATGTCTCTTGTCTGCTCTCAGGTTTTCCATTTCAGTCTTTATCAGGGTTTCTTTATACGTTTGAAAATTGCTGTAAGAAGCTGCTTAGTAAAATATTGCACTGAAAAAGTCATAGACCAGTAGGAATGGATGTGATAAAAGCAATAACAGTTTAATAATAGATAATTATGGAAGTACAAATAGTGGCTGTAAGGACTGAATTGGATTCCATCAGAGGATGGATTCAGTCTGAGTGGCCTTGAGTTGTCAAACATCAGGGCACAGCTTCAGGTGTGGGCTCTCCACTGGGCGGGGACCTGCTCTTTGACCCTGCAGGTTGAGGTGACAGACACTCTGAGGAGCAGATCAGCCCCAATCTGCCTTTCCTGGTATCTGGATCCAGGCTTCACATCTGTGAGTTGTTCTCCTCCAAGAACCCTTGTTCTCCAGAGGGCTGGAGCAGCCCTGGTGCACACTGATGCTGAGTTAATCCTTGGCTCTGAGTGTGAGGATGAATGTATGTATCTGACATTATGAAGTCAGATGAGAAGATGGGAGGAATTGCTTCCCCTTGCCAGCTGAGGTGTCAGTGTTGAACCTCAGCAGCTCCCTGAGCACTAGCTAGTGTTTTCCTTTCTGCAAAGCCCAGTGTCCAAAGAATTCAAAGTGCTTTATGCAGCAATGCCTGGATGTTCCAGCTCCAGGAATCCTCAGCGTGTGCATGTCCTGGGCGTGAACAAACATGTACATGAATCACGGGTGAATCCAGGGACTGGAGTCCACGGTGATGAATCTTCCCCATAAACCCCTCCTCAGCATGCACCATCATGAATTTAGGTATCACAGCCTCAAAACTTTGCATGGTTCTCTTTAAGAAAAGCTCTTTTTTTATTTCCAAGCTGTGCTAACCTTGATGCAGGAGCTGCTGGGGCCTCCCTTGCTGCAGCTCAGCTGTGCTGTTCCTGATTTTAGCACGTTATTCCCTTCTTTAGCAATTCTGGGTGCATTGCTGCAGTGCCTGGGTGATGTTTGACTCACAGCTCTGCTCTCCTGTTGCAGGTGCACTTCTGTACACTATGACCCAGACCTGCCAGCTACCAGCCTCATCATCACCTTCCACAACGAGGCACGTTCCACCCTGCTCCGCACCGTCAAGAGGTGGGTTCACCAGGGGGGTTGGGGTCAATGGTGCCTGGAAGGTCACCCGTAAATGGGACTAGTCTCTATGAGCTTGGTTGGGAAGAGCGAGGGGGGACCAAAGGGGACACTGTGGTGTTAGTTGCAGCTGAGGAGTGGGGCTCAGGAGGGACTGTGTGCCATAAATGGGAATTAACAGCAAGGTCCTGCTAGGACATGTTAGAGGAGCTTGGGTGGCTCAGTGAGGGCAGGAGACACAGCTCCCAAGGCTTTCAGAACAACAGGAGGATGATGAACTCAAAGTCTCGTGGAGGCTGAGCTCTTGTGGTTGAGCAGATGCTGGTAAACAGCTCCTGAACCTGATGGCCACTAGATCCCCCCTGGACCTTTGTGCACAGGCTCTGCTGAACCTGCAGGAAGATTGTTGTCTTGTACCAGTGTTTCCTCATGTCTGAGCATCAGCAGTGGGCAGATCTAACCAAGTAAATGACCTGTCAGCATCCCAGGTAGGCAGAATCGTGCAGTGATCTGTACAAAGCAACGTTCCAGCTGCTCCTTCATCCCTGCAGAGCCCAGAGAGGCTCTTTTCCTTTTAGTTCTTACACAAAAAGTGCCCCCTGCCCTCTCTGACTTACCAAGTCCTTTCTCTGAAGCCTGCAGGCAGGTCCAGGAGCAGCCTGTGGAGGCTGAGGGAAGAGTGGTTTGTCAAGGTAGAAGGTTGAGCTGATGGTATCAGTAACAGGGATCCATTATTCATCATCCCCACGTCTTCCCCTGACAGATCCTGAGGGCTGAGAGAAATGTGCTTTGTGAATAAATAACAGCCTTTTCCAAGCTGGCCTGGTGGCTGGAAGGCTGGGTTTGTGGCTGGCAGGTTTGGTGCTGCTGTTTCCAGAGACCCATATATGTTGCATTAACACGTTTTGCCTTTTTACCTCTAATTTCCTTTTCCCTTGAACCATAAAATGAGTTCTGCAGAGCCCCTGCTCAGAAAATGAGCTGATGTGTTTGGAGCTGGTGCTGCTAGGGCAACAGGAGACCTCTGCCCATCATGTCATAGGTCAGGCAGTGAGTGGTTAGGTGCTTGGAGACCATGGTGGTAGGATCCTGAAGGAAATCTCCAGGCAGCCAATGCAATAGCCAGATGCCATTATAGTTAAATGAAGAGGAGATGACATTCAGAGCAGCAGTAATGGGTAAAGAGAGAAATTCATATCCAGGTCCCATGGTGGTGGTAGGTGCTAATGAGTGGTGCAGAGGCATTAACAGGCCAGGGTTGCTCAAAGCAGGGTCAGCTTTTAGTGTCTCCAGGGATGGAGCCTCTGCAACCTCTCTGAGCATTCTCTTCTCAAGGCTGAACAACCCCAGCTCTTCCAACTTTCATACATCTGATGCTTCTGATGCTTCAGTCCCTTCATCATCTTATTGGTCCTTGACTGGACCTGCTCCAGCATGTCCCACTTTCTCTTGTACTGGACACAGAGCTCAAGATGCAAAGACCTTGGATGATGGATGGATGACCCATCTGCTCAAAGTGGTCCCTGCAGACCTGCTGCTGCCACTGGAAGAGGGATGTTGTGAGGAACTGGCTGCTGTCAATGGTGGGGTGGATGATGTTTCCTCCCAGACCTCTGGCTGCAGCTGGTGTCTTCCTTGCCAGATGGGTTTAAGAGCTTTCTCAAGCCAAGCAGAGCACGATTATTTAGATAATGAGAATTAACCATTTGAGATGCACCTGGTGAAAGTTAAACATGATTCCATGGTTATTATGTGCCTGTTCCCAAAGCTGGTTATCATAATTACACTATGGGGATATTTTGTAAGAGGAGTGGGGGTGGAAGAGGACAACTGATGGAAATGAGCAGCGCTAAGAGACAAATTTTGTATGGCTGGAAAGTTTTTTTAGAGACCTATTCTTTAGAAGTGAGTAGAATATGTGCTACCAGTTGAAGTTCTCATACCTGAGATCTTTGGAAGCCTGGCTGTTGAGTGCCTGGATTTGGGCACTCAGAAATCAGCTGTAAAGCTGTGGGAAATTCCAGGTAGAAATGTATTAAAAGGGTCCTGGGATTGAACTGATCTTAAATTAAAACTAGAGGGAGCCTAAATGCCCTCCCTTCAGCTTTACTGTGTTATTCTGACAGCTCTGCAAGGTAACTCAGCTAGGTGGCAGGTACCAAAAAGTCTTGAAGTGACCCAGGGATAATTTTTTTGTTTGTTTTCAGTGTAGAGGGAGATAACGGGTTAAACAACCAGCAAGAAGGTAATTAGGGGGGCGAAAAAAAAAGGAAAATGGTCTGTTCAGCAGAACGTGTGAACGTGGCAGTTCAGATGGCTCATTGCTGGCATCCCTGGTCCTGCAGGAGATGGGTGTCAGTCAGAGCTGCTTGTCTATGTGATGTGTCTGCCTCAGCAGGACCAGGCTGTCACTCCACAGCCAGGCACTTGCTTGGCACCCTGATCATGTGGTTCTCCTGCAGGAAGAGCTGTCATTCAGCAGGCATTGTGTGATGGGTGTCTGTGCCTGTCATTAGCACCATCACTTCTGTGGAGGCCAGCCTGGCAGAAGGGGAGATCAGCTGCTCTGTTGTCCAGCCCCTTTCTTTGCCTCTGTTTCTGATGCCAGTCCGTGCAGGGACTGCCTGGTTTGGGTGCCAATGGGAAGGTGAATAGCCAGGCTCTGAGTCAAGGCACTTGAACAGCTGTGGGTGGCTCGGTGCCTGTGCAGGAGCCTGTGGAAATTCTGATTAAAAGGCTGCTGTAATGCTAGAGCTCATTACAATGGCAATTTAAATAATGGCAAAAGAGGAGGTTATTTTAGAGCAAAGGAAAAGATGCTCCTCAGCTAACATCTGGAATAAATGGGATTATCTGTGGGCTGCTGATGGGTAGACACACCAGAGGATGGGCACTCATTGGCAGTGTGGTGTCACGCAGCAGAGTAAGGACACTGGTATTGAAAGGAGGCAACTGAGACAAGACCAAGGAGGAAGGGAATCCATGAGAGGAGGGGAGAACAGTCTGTTCCTGCTGTCATTTACATTTTGGAGTCCTAATAATACATTTTGTGCCTAAAAGTACTTGATTGTGCTGGCAGTGTCTGCCCCTCGCTGAAGGGGGGTGCTTGGATTACTGAGCTCTTGTGAACAAGACAGGCAAGACAAAGTGCAGAGAAGATGAAGCACCTTTCCCAAGGACCCACAGCAATTAGTGCAGAGCTGAGGGGAGAGCTGAGCATTGATCAATGAGCTGTGGACTCCTCCAGGAGGGTTTTCTCCCTACTGGGGAGCTGGTGGACAGCTCAGGAGGAGAGAACAAAGTGTTTGGGGGTTTTTCTCCCGGTTATGTCATGTTGGAAGACCTGGAACTTGTGGAGCAAGTGTGAGCATTGCTAATATTCAGGTGTAAAATACCCTTTTCCAGCCATTCTAGTGCAGGGTGCAGCCTGTCTGGGCTGGTGATGCTCTGCATTGGGTTTGCACAGACAAGAATTTGAGCACAGGGCACCCTTGTCTGTGAAATATGCAGATGCTGGCTGTGCTGGGGGAAGCTGCACTTAGAAATGCAGAGAGGAGCATCCCCCACCTCCCACCCCACCACGGTGGAGATCCAGGGCAGCACGAGCCAAGGGAAGCAAATGGGATTCGGCTTTGAAAAATGCAAGCTCAGTCATCTAGGGACACGTAAGCTCAAAATACAAATACTCTGAGCCATATAAAGCAGCATAAATGTGCAATAGAGTGGGCTGTGATTCTGAGCAGCAGAGCAGGCAGGATTCTGCTGTGTGAGACAACAGAAAACTCTCCAGCTATGGAAACTTTGGATCTGTATGCAAAGCCATCAGTGATGCTGCTTAGCAAGGTGGTAATTTATTCCTCCACAGCCCCATTCCTGGGATTAGGGGATTTTCTTGTTGTCTGTTTCCTGTATAAAACAAAAAAGCCAAAAAAAAGGGGGGGGAAAAAGCCAAGAGCCTTTCTCCAGAATTGCTCAAGATCAGAAGAGCAGGTTCCACTGGGTGAGAGGGGTCACTAGAACTAGGAGGACAGTGTTTACCTCTGGTTTAATATTAAAACTGTCTTCTTCATTGTTACTGGCAATCCTGTTGGAGGCAATGAGGACCTGCCTGTGCATAGGAGCACTGGAGGAGGCTTGAAGGGGGAATATGTGATTTTAGTAGAGCCAGGGCAGGGACTCAAAGAAGGTCATGAAAAATTAGTTCAAGCATTTAAAATGAATGAGAGGATCAAACAGGTGAGAACTAAAGAGCTCTGACTCCAGGGGACCAGAGTGAATTGACCTCTGAGGAGAAGGTCTGAAGAAAGACAAGTAACAAGCAAAAGATGGGGGGGAAAAAAAACCCCAACCAACAAATCCAGAATGTTGGCAAAGCAAATTGCCTTCCTCCCAAAGGAGACCTGGCTGGGCGTCCTTGTGGGGTGCAGCTGAGATGCCAAAGCTCTCTGGGATGCTCCTGCCGATGGACCCTGGTACTCCTCTCACTGGAGTCTGGTGTTCCTGCTGCACTGGGTCAGTCCCACCGCTGGTGGTGGGATGGCCACTCAGACATTGTCTCTCTCCTCCCTGCAGTGTCCTGAACCGCACCCCCCCCAGCCTCATCCAGGAGATCATTCTGGTGGATGACTTCAGCTCAGACCGTGAGTATGGACCTATGTCCCTCGGGCTTGTTTCTTCCCTTCTCTTTTCCCTCTTTCTTTGCTCTGTCCCCCTCCAAGAGGTTCCCACTTGTCTGTATGTAAGAGTAGAAGAAAAGGGAAGGAGTTTTTCTGGTTAGTTTATGTCCACGCATGGTAGAGGCCAGACCTTCATCCTAATTTTGTTGTTGTTGTTTATTTCCACTGGGTCTTCCCTTTCTGTCAGCTTTGGCCAGGTTGCCAGAGACCTCTGGTTTCATTACTCACCATTTTGTGGGCTGTTTAGCACAGCTACGTGTGTAGCAATGGGGTTCATCAGCAGACTGGGGAATTACAAACCAAGAGAGAGCAGGAGGATGCGATGGAGCCCACAGAACAGGGCTGGAGCCAGCAGCTCTTCCTCTCCATCAGCTTCGCTGGTCAATGTCAATGAGGGATGCCATGAGCTGGTCAGGTGTCCATGGATTGATGTAGTGGGGTCTCCAAGGAAGCAGGTCTTGTCCCTCTGGCCTTTATTAAATAACCTCAAGCAGAAGGTAGCACAAGAACAAATGGTGGGACATACCTGGATGAGCTGCTGAAGGCAAGGAGCAAAGAGATCACTTTCTATGGCAGGACTCTCTTGTTTGGCCCCTCAGTGCTCGGCAGCCCTGGCTCCCTGTGGTCCCTCCCTTCCGTCAGTGCCCCGTTGTGAAAGGCTGAGCTCAGGAGGTGGAGGTCTCAGGGTGTCAGCAGACACAGGCTCAGCTGTCCCAGGAGGACAACAAGCCAGCAGTGCTCTCTGCTCTTTAGACAACAGCATTAAGGCCATCAGGCTGATTAATGTGATGCTAAGTGAAAGCAGAATTACCCCTCCCATGGAGAAGCAGGAGAACAGTTAATTGGGGCTCTCTGAAGCCAACTCATTCATGCATGTGTGCCAAATGGCTGTGGTTCTTTTTTTGCCTTCCCCAAGCTGAGGACTGCCAGCTCCTGACCAAGATCCCAAAGGTCAAGTGTCTGCGGAACACCCGGCGAGAAGGTGAGTGGGGGAAGCTTTAAAGGTACCAAGATTTTGCAGATTTTTCCCAGGTGGCCCTGTTTGCACTTAGACATTGCTTCTTACAGTCACACTTTGCTTTTTCAGTGTTTGGTGTCTTAGTTTGAAGGCTCTGTGGTGGGAAAACCTGGCTTATCAACCCTCAGGCTCTGATTTTGTACTTTAAATAATGAGAAAAGGTGTCCAGAGGTCCTGCCTAGAACAAGGAGCACATTTTAAGATCTTTATGAATATAGATGCAGATGTAAATCCTGTCCTGTTAAACTCAGAGTGCAGGATAACAAGCCATCTAGGAGATGTGGGGAAAGGAAAACCAATCATATATCTATTTTAAAGAGACACAATTAAGGAAAGGAATTTCTCATGGTTCTTCTATGTGCATAAATTGCAGTGTTGACTCCCCCAGCTGCTCTTCAGTTTGGTTCACATGTGCTGGCTTGTTCCTGAAGCTCTCAGTGCACGGGAGTGAGGATCTGGGAGGGGAGACAGGAATCACTGCTTGGGTCTCAAAGAGCATCCCAGGTAGGGGGATGTCTGTAAGATGAGTAGGGAGACATCTGAGAGCCAGGGGGATATCTGTGACCACATGGCAGAATAAAGGATAAATGGGAATAAAGCAGTAGGAAAAGCAGAGTAGAGCTTGGTCCCATCAAGTGGTGAGAGGCAGCAGGGTGCTCTGATGGGGGAGACACGGGGCAGGCAGCAGCAAGGAACCTGTGGGGAGGGCTGGAAGGAAAGGGGGTGTCATCACAGCAGGAACCAGATGGAAGCTCAGTAGCATGGACAGAAGTGATGGGTGAGGTCAGTCTGGGTGTGCTGGGGGGGCTCAGCTGACATCTCCCTGCTGGAGCTGCTCTGCTCCTGGTGGAGGGGTGAGGCAGGACCACCTGCCCTTCCCCAGTGGTGGCAGTGGTTTTTATGGAAGGGGCTCAGCTGTTTTCCCTCTGAGCCCTCCTCCTCCTCCTGTCCCCGCAGGGCTGATCCGCTCCCGGGTGCGGGGGGCTGAGGTGGCTGCTGCTGACATCCTCACCTTCCTGGACAGCCACTGCGAGGTCAACAGCGAGTGGCTGCAGCCCATGCTGCAGAGAGTCAAAGAGGTGAGCACCCTGTCCCCCTCTGGGATGGACGGACCTTCTCTGCTGGATCCTCTGCCCCCATGTGCCACCAGCAGTGCTGGGGAGGGCAGAACCTGCCCAGGTGCTCCTCAGGCAGGCTGGGACAGGCTGAGCTGGATGGGCAAGAGATCCCTGACGGGCTTCTCTGTTCTCCTGCAGGTATGGCAGGTCAGGAGGTGCTTGAGTGATGGGATGAACACATGAACCGCTAGCTCTGCTGGGGCTGGGCAGATGTACTCTCACTATGCAGCCATCCCAGCAGGGAAGGGAATAAACCTGAGTGATGGCTCTTCTCTAGGCTGTGCTGTCCCAGCCAAGTGCTCTGCAGCAGGAGGAGCTGCTGGAAGGCCCACAAGGAAGGTTTGATAGGAGAGGTAGGGAGGTTGGCAGCTCTTCAGGCACTTCCAGCTTTGTTTCCTCATACAGTTCAGCTATTGCAAGGCTTTTAATGCCCTTTCTCCTGATGTTGAAAAATTGTTATAGCTTCAACTTGCTAAAAGGATTGCAAAAGTGAACTGGAAATGTCTGTACCCCTTAATGCCAATAAAGTATCCCAAATATCTTAGTATTATAGTATTTTTTTTGGTTTGCACTATGATTCTTAAGTGTGAGGTCTTGATTTATAGTGCTTGTTAGGAAGAAGCTTTATTAGGGGCTCTTGATTCATAGTACTTGTTAGGAAGATGTTGGGATGAAGGTTGGACTTGGTGATCCTAGAAGTCTTTTCCAACCTGAATGATTCTATAATTCTAAGAAAAGCCTGACTACTTTTTTTCCCCTCCTCCTCTGTCTCCCTCAGGATTACACCCGAGTGGTGAGTCCAATCATTGATGTCATCAGCCTGGATAACTTTGCCTACCTGGCAGCATCAGCAGACCTGAGAGGAGGTGGGTGGAATGGATGGCTGGTGTAAGTGTGGCCTGAGGGATGGTGCATGGAGAGTGATTGATGTTCTCCTCAGCTTTCCAAGAACATGGAGTGGTGATCTTTCCTGGTGGGTTCTGTCCTCTTTTCCTTCACCTTGTAAAGTCAGATCTTCCACAGAGTTAAACCAAAACCCAACTAGTGTTTTTCCTCTTGACCTTGCATCTCTGCCACAACATTCTGCAATTTCAGGGCTTAGCTATCTCAGGGCATCTTCTGAAAAGCATTTTCACCTCTCTCCTCAAACCTGAACCCCCTGCAGCTGTTCTGTGGTCATGAACAGTGCCTGGTGCTCTTCTGTGGCTGGTGTCCACAGAGATCTGAAATGCTAAGGGGTGAGGAGGCCAAGAAGCTGGTGACTTCTACCTTAGGATAGACTCTTGCCATTTAGGGTAGACTGTGAGGGAAGGAGAGCAGGGGTAGCCTGTGACATAAAGGTGGAGACTCACTGAAACTAGTAGGAAAACAGTAACAAAACCCATCTAATATGGCTTTTCCCTTCTCAGGGTTTGACTGGAGCCTTCACTTTAAGTGGGAGCAGATCCCTATAGAGCAGAAGATGTCCAGAACAGACCCGACTCAGTCTATAAGGTACCCGTCTCTGATGGACTGTACAGTAATTAAAATGCCTTTACTCAGCCCTTACCCCTCTGACAAGGAGTGCACAGGAGCTGCCTGGCTGAGGACAAGGTGCCCCAGTGTGCACTTCATGGTGGCAAACTCTCCGTGTTATTTTCTGAGTGCATTGAGGTCTATCCCCTAATTCTGAAGGTATTTCTCTCTGGATGTTGTAATAGCAATTACCTGCCATCACAGGCTCCTAGGCATGCCACCTTCTCTTCTGTATGTGTGGTTTTGTGGTATCCCTCACCCAACAGTTTGAGTGCTGCAGAAATCACTGCAGGGCTGTTTAATTACCTCCATCTTCCAGGTGAAGAGTTAAGGAATGAGGTAGCTAAAGTCACCCAGCGACTGTAAAGCAGACCTGGGAACTGAGTTTTCCCTGGTGATTTGGCCCAGAATTGTCCTCCCCTCCTAAATGATGCATGTCCATGGACAAGAGACTCTTCTGCCAGCCAGATCTGTATAAATGCACAAACCAGCATCACTCATGTAGTGCTTGTAGGTCCATCCAACGAGGGCAGGAGGATGATCCAGTGAGGGGGATCTCAGGAGTCTGCTCTAGCTCCACGTCCCAGCTCTGCTGTTCTTCTGTTTTAAATGAGAGATGACCTGTCAAGCCTGGACAAATTGTCCCTCTCCTAAGCTGAAGGTGGTGGTGATGCACACACACGTGATTGTTTTGTGTGGGCTTGTGTCTTCTGTTGCAGAACCCCTGTTATAGCCGGTGGCATCTTTGTGATCGACAAGTCCTGGTTTAACCACCTGGGGAAATACGACACTCAGATGGACATCTGGGGAGGAGAGAACTTTGGTGAGCGTGGGATGTTTGAGGGGAGCGACACACTGATGCAGAACCATTGCCCTCCTTTGTCACCCACCAGAGCTCTCCTTGGAGAGAAGTGATCTGCAGGTTGATGTAAGGTGGGGACATGGTCAGGTGATGCCCTTGGCAGCCAGAACTCCATCACTGTCAGCCTTGGACAGTCAAGGGAGGCTTTTCTCTATCAGGACTGTCACTCTCTTACAGTACAAGTAGGAAAGGAACCTCCTGATATTTAAATTGCTTGTTTTTGGAGACTATCCCTCCAGTCCTTCTCAGGACAGCCTGTGTTGCCCCAGCTCTGAGTCTCTCCTATGTTCTCTCCTTATACCTCTTTCCCAAATAAGTCTGAGTTGCTTGATAGGTCAGGAATATCCTTTTCCTAATAAAAGAAGCCTCTTTGTAAGTGGGATTTGGGTACGAATCAATTCAGAATGCACATTGAAAAGCAGGGTAGGGCACCACAGACATTGAGGAGTTCAGAGGCTCAGGTTAGTCTGTCCACTCAAGTGCTCTTATCTCCCAGGGCATGATGCTTAACCCAGCTCCTTGCCCCTCGTGGTGGCACAGACATTCCAGGCATCTGTCTGTGCAGGGATGCTGCAGTGTCACCAGGGGTTAGTGACAAAAGGAAGAGGGGTGTTGGAGAGAGGCTCACAGACACCTCCAGTATTTGGGGCATCCATTTAGGAATGATGCTGGAGAGATAAAAGCCTCACTCTCTTCTGCAGGCAACTGAAATAGAGTTTTCTGTAGCTAACACTGCCAAAAAAAAAATTATTCTCTTTCTACAGCTGCCATAAATGTCAGGTTTGTACATAAAATCCTTTAAAGAAAAATTGATACGGTGTTTTCTAGCACATGGAGGAATGACTAGAAAGAAAGTCAGGAGGAGGAAAGTTTAGTTTCTCTGAACACAGCTGAGAGCTGCCTCTCCCTGAAATGCTCCCTGAAATCAGGGAATATGTCTGGCTGAGAACAGAATATGAGGGTACCACTTCTTAAAACCAAAATGTCTAATAATGAGTGTTTGTGGTCTCTGTTTTCAGAGTTCTTGCTCCTGTTTTATGATATTAAAAGATATATTAGGTGGGACTGGCACTGGGATCTCAGCCCACAAAGGCCATTTTTAATAAACTTCTTATTTGAAACTTTTTTCCTGAGAGGGAACAAGGTAAGAGAATGTCTGGGAGGTGCCCAGGGCTGGAGGAGCTCCATGCACCCAGCAGGTCCACAGCAATGGTCAGGCAGCAGTTACTGGCTGCCTAAAGACCCTTCCAGCCTCATGTGAGCTGGTAACCCCCTTTTTTTTCTCCACTGTGATGGGTAAAATCCTCAGTGATTGTCATTTAAAACACATACGAACTTTGGGTCACCTTCTGGAAAACATACAACAAAAATTCTCCTATGTGAAGGAGGATGGATGAAAGTTCCTAGTAAGCTACACTTGATCTCCATTTTCTCTTCTGTGCCCAAAATCTGCTTTTTTTTTTCACCCGTTCTTTAAAGAATTGTCCTTTACAAACCTGGCTGTGTGCTGGAGATACTGATATAGCATGAGGAGTCCTCTGGGGAAATTAAGTCACATATACTAGACTGAGAGCTTTGTTTTTGTTATAGGCCAGTGAGTCAGAGCCTCATTCCAGGGGAGCAAATGCCAGCTGGACACACCAGGAACTTATGTCTTGGCCTTTTGTGTTGTTTTAAACCCCTTCTGCTCTTCTAAGCTGGAAATCCCTGTTGGAAAGAGCCTGAAAATAACAAGCTGTAGGAAGGAGTCGGGAGGAGACAAGAGCTAGGAAGGCATGGCACAAAATACAGTCTAACAAAATGGGTTTTTACTTAGAAGGTAGATTAAATACACCCCAAAACACAGTTTGAACAGCCCTTCCCAGGGGCTGGAGGGGAAGGCTGTGGAGGGAGATGAGGGCTGGGGAGATGTTCCTGTGTATACGTGCTTAGGAACGGCCTTTAGATCTGGTCATGTCGTGTTTAATTCCTAAACATCAGAGCCCTGTGACCCAGGCATCACTGGAGGGAGGTCTGAGCTCAGTAAAGGGTTTTTTGCAGTCATCAGTCCGCACAATCTGAAGCCCTCTTGGTGAGGACTCCCAAACTATCCAGCTAATTCTCATTTTCCTCCTTCCTCCTCCTCTTCTGAGCGAGGTCACGTCTCTTCTGTGGTGCAAATAAGCAGCTGTATCTCAAAGCTCCACGTTCTTCTCATCCTGGAACAAAATGTGGAATTTAGCTTCAGGACCAGATGGATTTCTTCAAGTAACAGGGTCCTCTCCATGTTTACATAGGCACATTATTAGGCTGTTTCTGCTCTCAGTAGCTCCCCCAGTAGAGGCAACTGGTGACAAACCATTACACAATCATCCACTTTTTTAAATTTTATGGGTTTTTTTAACAATGCCAAGCAGGACAGGGACAACAAGATATTGTAGGGTGGATAACATGGAGGTATGAGGGAGAGAGATGAGGTATGAGAAAGAGAGATGGGGTATGGTACCTCATAGAGGTATGAGGGCCATTCCTGTGCCCTCATCTTACTCTCTTCTTTCTCCTTGTCTCCTAAACTCCTTAATTTGCTTTATATGGTGAATTCTTCTATTTTTCCCCCATCCGTGTGCAGGGCTGGGGAGTTACAGAAACCCAAAGCAAGGTGGGTGTGGGGATGGTCTCAGTCCGTTACCAGGTGCCATCCTGAAGGTCTGGCAGCAATCAGAAGGACCTGGGCAAGGGGGAAGGAGTCTCACTGAGATGCCTGGGGGACCAAAGGCAGGAGCAGGGCTGGAGAAGACTCAGAACTCTTTGAGCCATGAGAGTTGCCCCCATTTTAGCCAAGGGAGGGCAGTTTTTGCTGGCTGTGCCGTTGCAGGCAATGCGTTCGGAGCAGAGGGGTGGGATTTTGAGGCGAGCTGCTCAGGTTGGCAATGGAGCTGAGTGTGCCTCTTGGTCTCCTGCAGAGCTCTCGTTCCGGGTGTGGATGTGTGGGGGCAGCCTGGAGATCGTGCCCTGCAGCCGGGTGGGACACGTCTTCAGGAAGCGCCATCCCTACGACTTCCCCGAGGGCAATGCCCTCACCTACATCAAGTAGGTGTCCTCAGGTGGTTCCTGGCAGCCCCTGGTGTTGGGCATGTCTAAGTAAGCCTGGGTTCTTGGCTGTCCTTGTGCCTGAGGACAGAGAACAGCTCGTGGCTGAGCATCTGCTCTCAAGGGAAGGATGAGTTGATGTCTGTGGACAGAACCTGCTCCCTTCCCTCTGGTTTGTGTTGGTGTGTCTTGTTCTTCCCCCTGCGATGGAGGGGGAGCAGTAGCCCAGAGAGCCCCTGGCCATCCATGGCTGCTGCCCTGTGACATACCCCTGGGTATCACCAGTCCTTACTCATCTCTCTTGTCTCTGAGCTGCCTTCAAGTCCAGAGATCCTCCTGAGCTGAGCGTGCTCTAAGACAAGCCCTAAGAACATCTTCCACTGCAGGACAGAGGGGAAGGGAGAAGAGCTGAGACAAATTTATCTTACTGCTTCACAGTAAGAGCAGTGAAGCACTGGCACAGGGCTCCAGGGAGATGATGAAATCTCTATCCTTGGAGACTTCAAAACTTGACCAGACAAGACCCTGAACAGCATGACCCAACCTGCAGCTAGTCTGCCTTGGGCTGGAGGTGATACCTAGAGGTGATTTCCAAGCCGAATTATTCCATGGCATTATTTGAATCTGGGGAAAGGGCGGTGGTGACAATCAGTCCAGGTTTCTCTGCAAAAACATCATGGTAAACCATGGCTGTTAAAATGTCAACTTCTGACCCAAAGCATCCTTGCCAAGCTTTGTAGGCTTGACACATTCAATCTCCATCCATCTGAATTGTCCATGGTGTTTCATGTTTGGGACCCTGGGTGCTGGGAGGGCAGTTGTCCAGCACCTCTTCTCCCCATGCAGGAACACCAAGCGCACAGCAGAGGTGTGGATGGATGAGTACAAGCAGTACTACTATGAGGCCAGGCCATCTGCCATTGGGAAGTCCTTTGGGAGGTAAGCTGCCTCCAGACCTCAGGAGAACAGCTCTGCTGAGCCTCTTGCTTCAACACATAGTTGTTGGATCTTCTCTGGGGCTAATTGTGGGAAACAGAGATGCTGTGAGTGATGCTGTGCCAGGGAGGCTGCAGCTTGAGTGTCTGGCTGACAAGGTTTGCTTCCAATTCACTTCATTTTCCCCCAGTAACCCTGTATAAATCATATCTCAGCAGAAGCCAAAGGGATCTGCAATGAAATTAAAAGGCCAGACGTTTTAAGTGGGTAGATAAGAGTATTTTCCAGCACAGCGTGGAGCTGCTGGGGAAACTGGAGCTGTGCAATGACCAGAGCTGGATCCAAAGCTCCTGTGGGGAGCAGAGTCCTGGGGCTGGCAGAGGGGCAGGGTGCTCTCTGCTGATGAGGGAACGGGTGGTTTGCCTGGTTTGTAGGGCAGGAGGGAGCGTGGCCAGTGGTGACTCCCAAATAACCACAAAATCCAAGGAGTGGTGTCTATCTGTGGGTTGTGCCTGTGAACAAATGACTGTTGTGTCAGTGCAAGGACTTGGCAGAGGTGGTTGTGGCTCAAACCTGTAGCTACGTGCCCTGGGTAACGATGCATCTTCTGCTCATTTGATGACAGGCAGGTTTGGTCTGACTCAGAGGGGGGGTTCATTACCATGGTGCATTACATACTTCTGTACAAACAGCTCTGCCCACCTCATTTCTCTGCCCTTGAGCTGAGTGCAGCAGCTGGGCTGGGGCCAAACTGCAAGTGACCCTGCTGCTGGTGAGGGAAACTGGGCTAGGGCGTGTTGGAGAGGGATGGATTGCTGGTGGTTCAGAGCCAGAACCTCCAGTTCTTGTTCACACGGCAGCACTGGCTGAGGGAGAGCTGGAGCAGAGCTGGAGGATTTGATTTCAGGCAGTTTCTTGACCTGTGGTAAGAGCCCTGTTAGATTTAAGAGTGCAAATGTCTCCTTCCCCACAATTCTGGGGAACTTTTCTTTTTCAGCCAGCTAAATCCAGGCAAATCAGCAATGGGGGAAATGCTGCAGCGGTTACTGGGAAGTTAATTTCCCCTTGTGCTCCTCACCTTTCCCAGAATTGCTTAAGAGCAGATAATGATGTTCTTTAGGTACCATGAGCTAGAGATGTCCTCTGGCACACACAGATTGATGGCTACCCGAGCACAAACACTTTCTGTGCCTCCTTAGGAGCTGATCAGTGCAGGTTTCATGGTGTGCCTCTCCAGGGGCACCCAGAGATGCTTCCCTGCTCTGCCTTGAGCACCTGTGACCCAAGAAGAGGTGCTGGGAAAAGGAGAGGAGACCCATGGGTTGAGATGAGAACAGATTTAGTGAAGTACTAATATCAATGCTGGCACAAAGTTGGGCTCAGCCCAGCAGATGAAGGGTGGTGGCAATAAACATGCAGGCAGTCCTCAGGAAGAGGAGCAGGGTCAGGGGACCACTCACCCCCATAAACTCTTCCCTTTAAACTAAGTATGGTGTTTATGGTCTGGGAGACACCTGTAGTGAGCTTGGGGCAGCTGCCCCAGTCCAAACTGCTAGTGATGCTGTCCCAGTGCAACCAGGACATGGTCCTACAGGAGTTTTACTGCCATGAGCTATTTAGCACTGTTGGATCTGTGCCCTGCCATCTTTCAGAGCCAAAGAAGTGCAAGAATTGCTCTCTGCAGGTGTTTAAGTTCCTTTTCTGTCCTCGGCCACTTGCCTCTCTCCTCATGTCAGGTCCCTGCTGGTGCTCTGAGCTCAGCAACAGCTCTGTGGGATAATGAGTAATGGGAAAAAGTCACATAGTGTCCCCCAAACCTCCTGGCCATTCATGTTCCCCCTCCCTCCTGTTCCCCACCTCATCCCCACAACCTGCCTGTGTCCCCAGCATTGCAGAGCGGGTGGAGCAGCGGCGCAGACTGAACTGCAAATCCTTCCAGTGGTACCTGGAGAACGTCTACCCCGAGCTCAAGTGAGTCACTTCTCCCTTGTAGAGATGTCTGGAGGGTCTGGGAGGTGGGTCACGGTGAGCAGCTGAGCCCTGGTGGCAGCAGGTGAAAGAGAAAATGCTCGGAAAAAGTTTTCTTCTGTTGTTCTTTATGGTGAGAGACCTGCTGTGATTTATCCTGTGAAATCATCACAACAGCTCTGCAGAAGGTTTGTTGCTCCTGCCCTGGGTTCCCTCTGCTCTGCCCCATAGAGCTGTCCCTCAGAGATGTGCTTTGGAGGTGCAGGGTGTGGACAACAGACCACGACGTCCCTCCCAGTCATGGGTTGGGCTCTGCCTGGAGATAGCAGAGCCAAGTAGAGCTGGACAGCCTCAGAGCAGAGGTGGTTCAGAGACAGCCCTGGTGGGTGCCAGAACCAGCTGTGCCTGGGGCTTTCCTCTGCAAAGCCTGGAGCTAACACGGGTTGGGGCTAAACCATCCAGCTCTAGTCTGGCCTCGGCAGATCTTTGCTGTGTTGCCACCAATGAGACAACCAACATGAGCTGGTGCTGCAGGGAGGGCTCTGGAGGAGGCAGCAGCAGGATAAATCAGTGTGGATGTGGCTTTTTACTGCCAGTGGCCTCTTTCAGCAGAGACATCACATAAACTGCTGGGGGTGTGCCTGAAAATCCTGCTATGACCTCTGAAAAAGTCCTTTGAAGCAGTTCTCCCTTGATTTTTGCCTCCTCCAGACATTAGACAGCATGATGTTGTTGATTTTCTGTCAGATACAGGGGGCTGTGTTTCAGTCAGGGGCCAGTTATGCCCCTGTAAACGTGGAAGTGCTTTAAACATCCCTGTGTATGAAATGCCATGCGACTGTCACTTTACTTCAAGGATTCCTGAAAAGGAGCTGATCCCAGGAATAATTAAACAAGGAGGAAGCTGCCTGGAGTCCTGGGCACAGGATACCACGGGGAATACACTGGCTGGCATGGGAAGCTGCAAAGGGACAGTGAATAACCCACCTGCCACTCAGGTAAGGCATCAGTCTGGTGCTGTGCTCCTGATTATCCCCTTTTGATTACCTGGGGAGGAGGAGGCATCTCTGGCCCTGGTGGGTTTGGACAGAGGTGAATTTGACCCTGTTAATGATTTAAGTAGCAGAAAAAGGAGCTGTGCCCATCTCTCAGGGCTCTGTCAGCTCAACAGTAGGTGTGTGACCAGGGTTGGAGTCATGTAGCTGTTCCCACTCAGCCCATTGCTTGGGTGTGCTCTTCTTGATGGTCCAGCCCATGAGAGCTGCTCCTGGAGTGTCCTTGGCTGGTACCCTGGCACATGGGTACGATTTCCCCAGGACCAGCAGCATTCCTTGTCCTGCCAGTCCAGCTGTAGCTGCAGATGGCTTTAGCTGTGCTGGTTGAGATGCATTTCAGAATAAAGCTCAAAGAGCCAAGCCCCCAGATGAGGTAACTGGTGCAGCTCTCCTGGCTGCAGTGGAGCTGTGCTGGGTTATGCCAGCTGGAGATCTGCACCCAGCCTCCTCTTTGGGTGACTGGAAGCAGCTTGAGGAAGTTGAGGGTCACAGCAGGATGCTTTATGCCAGAAAATAACGTGTTCACATCTGTTAACTGCTGGAATGTTCAACGTGCCATTTAATCCAACCCATTGCTCCATGTCATTACCACTTGGAATTTCTGAAACTTGCTGCATTTTGCATTCCTCCTTTGGGGGAAGTGTAATAGTTGATTGGGTCGGGTGTCCACCTCATCAGATGAGGGAGAAATGAGGTGGCTTGTGCTTTACCAGCTCAGGTGGCCAGGGAACCAGTAGAGTAGTCATGGTGCACCAAGCCTCAGCATAAACTTCTGCCAGTTGAAGACTGCTCCTTTGAGAGCTCAACAAAAACACAGGGTTTTGAAATATCTGATAGAAAAAATTCTTTCTCCTCCACCTGATCACTAATGGAGCCTTTCTTTTTCTTGTGCCAAAGGAGTGGGTGTTCAGTGACCCTCTAATCAGGCAGCAGGACAAGTGTCTCTCCATCATCTCCTTCTCCACGGGCTCTCAGCTCACCCTGGAAGCCTGCAACCAAAAAGACAGCAGACAGGTGGGTGATGGTGCCTTTAACCCCTTCATGGCCACATGTTCCTACACCAGTGCAGCCCTCAGGGGCAAACCCAGGGCTGTCAGAGTGTGTAAAAGTCCTCCCATCTGCATCCTCCTCTCTGGTGTGTTTGATAAGCTCAGAGGTATGATTGCCCATGACCACAGACACACCAGTGGTGGGTGTCAGCTCTGCTGGGCTCTTGGCACTGTGGGTCACTCAGTGGCACCCCAACCTCCCTCCTTGGGTACTTCTGTGTCCAGGCAGGTCGGTGATGGATGAGCACAGCATCAGAGGGGGAGATAGGCAGAATCTTTGAGATACCCAAAGAGAAGGGGGGGGTGTGCTATCTGTTCACCTCTTTACAAGTGAGAGAACAGTTCTTTGTGCTGGTTTTGGGCACAGCCCTTTAAAACTGAGGGTATGCAACTCATTTGAGCAGTGCTGACTGACATGAAGCACCGTGGGTTCCACCCAAGCTGCTCCCTGGGGAAAAATACACAGCAGCATGTCCCCAGTAAGATGCAGTATTCCCCACAAAATTCAGTATTCCCAGCAAGATGCAGCTCAGTGGCCCTCGTGCTGTTTCCAAGATGTCATCCCTGCTCTGTCAGGACACATAAGTCATTTTTGCAGGAGGTGGCCTCTGCCATGGCCAGGCTGCTCTCCCAGAGCTGTGATGTGCCTTTTGATCAGAACTGGGCAGAACACAACAGGTGACTGGGCTTGTTTCATCCCTCGTTCCTGTGCTTCCCCCTACACCAAGAGAGAACAAATTCTCTGTCACCCAGGGCTGTGCTGACTCTGTGCTTTCTACACCTCCGTTGTTTTGATAGCCCAGAGGCAGGAGACAGCTCAGCTTGTTACCAGTGCTCAGCAGCATCCTTTGTCAGTACTTCTCACTGCTGTACAAACCTCTGAGTTTAGTTCTTTCCAAAGCACTGAAATCCAGCTTTGCCCATTTATGTTAAGCCTGTGTAGACTTTGCTCTGGAAGGTTGGGTAATGCAGAAATACCTTGGAGAGGTGTCACCATGAACACGTTGGGAATACTCAGGGTTTGGATTAGCTGGGCACGGATGTCCCAGGTGGGCTGTGCTTGCCTGGTGCTGCTTCTCCTTGGTGATCACTCACCCCTTGCTGTGTAATTGGGTCACTTTGCTCCCCCTTAGGTCCCTGGCAGCAGAGAGGGCTCAGCAGCTGCCAAAATCAGCAGTTTTTCCCCAGTCATGGCAGGACAGGGGTCCCCTGGAGGGGGGTGGAGCCCAAGCCCTGTTAGCCAGCAGAGAGATGGATCTGCACTAACACAAGCAGGCTGCTGCTGCTGGAACAGGATTGATGGAGCCTGGGTTTGTTGGGTATATACAGGCTGGTTATAAAGACATGCACACACACTTAAGGGTGTGAGCTGCTGCTTTCCATTACCTTATGTGAACAAACTGCACTGAAACCAAGGACCTGACCTAGCAGGTGATTTGTCCAACTGGCTGTGAGCGAGGGGTTTGTTTAAGCATCTCCAATAATTAGGGGCTGGTTTGAATCACAGCTGCCATTCCAAACCGCCTTGCAGCTAAGAGGATCAGGTGGGAGAAGTGCATTGGGATTTTTTGTCTATTTTGGGTTGAAATGCTCTGAAATATTGAGCTTTTTGGAAGTCCCAACCTCCCATTTAGTATTTCGATGTATAAAGCCAGTCCTGCTTGCAATGCTTGAGTTTGGTGTTCTTGGGGGATGTTGTTATGGTCCCTGCCATCCATAAATACAACAGTAATTGTTAATGCTGACACTGGATTTTAATTAGCTAGCAGCAAACCATCCCATTCTGATATTTGGGAGGCTGAGATCCAAGGAGATGGGCACTGCTGTGGTGTTCAGTGTCACCAGAGGAGGTTGGTTAGATCGTGATGGCAGCACCATAAAGCTGCTTTCCCCTTTCAAACACACCAGATCATGCCTGAGCTCCACAGCTGGTGTGCATCAAACTTGTCCCCAGGGCAGATAATTCTGCTGTTAGTCCTGAGTGCTCACAACAGCCCCTCTGACACTTTGTGCAATGCTCCAGCAGAGGCTCTGCAGCATCATGAGCCACGTCTGGAGCATTCAGAACGAGCCTGGAGCTCTGCAAGCAGGAGGAGACGAGGCAACAGTCAGAAACGAGGTGGTTTGGGTTCTGTCAGACTGTTCTCCCTTGGGGTGAAAGGAACCAGGAACAAAACCCATTTGGCACCGTGGTCCTGTTGATGATCCAGCAGCAGCAGCTGGCACTGGGAGCAGAGGAGCAGCCAGGGGCTGTTGTTCATAATCAGAGCTGGAGTGCAGACCAGATGGGTGCTATCCATAATGTTATTTGGAGAATAGCATTTTGTAGTCAAATGCACAAGAAATTATTGCCTTTGGGTTTGGCTCTGACTGACAGCGAGAGTGGCATTTTAATTTGTGTTATAGTGAGGACAAATAGGAGGCAAAGTGAGAGTCAGACACTGAAAGAAGAGAATGAAAACGAGAGGCACTGGCACAGAATCTCCCAACAGAACAAGGAGCATGCTGAGAAATCCTATTAAACATCTATATTTCATTAAAATGTGCTGAAGGAATGTGACCCCCAGCCTGGAAATGAGGACACAACTTTTCTTGTGAGACAAACAGTGTTTGAAGTCCTGTGAGCCTGTGGGTGTGACTGGGGAATCCTTCCCCCTTTGCTGCTCAGCACATCACCTGAAGTGCAAGCAAATGCAACTTTATGTAAACTCTCTGAAAAGAGGAGGAGTGAGAACCTGGGAGCACCTGACTCAGCACCTTGGTGGTGATAAGGAGGTAAAAAACCACTGGCAGGATGCCAGAGCTGGAAAGCAATTTTCAGGAGACTCGTTTCTCTCAGTTGTGGTTCTTTATTTCACAAGTTTAAGTGCACAGAGGGACACGGTACTTGCTGGGTGCTGGTGGGAGCTTTCCCATCACTGTCTGCTCCTGTATTTAAAGTGGGGTGTTTCTTCTCCAACAGCAGCTCCTGGCTGTCCGGATCTCCCCAAAGAGAACTTTGGGTTACCCTGTGGGATCACACTGGTGTAAACTCCTTCAGTGCTTGTGTATATTGGGTAGGGGAGGACTGGCTGTTTCTGACTGTTCTCTCAGTCATTGCACATGGAGTGTCTCTACCCAGCCACCTCGGAGCACTTTGCAATGAGAGATGATAAAGATGGAGAGAGAGCTTTACAAAAAGGTGGGGGAATTTTTGGTTGGCATTGGGGAAGAGGATCGAGACACAAGATCTCAAAGAAAATACAGGGTTTTTCTGGCCAGGAAACTCTATTATCTCCAGCTGCACAAGAGAGGCAGACCAAGGAGGATTTTCAAGCCAACATTTTTCAGATTGTGCAATGTTAATATCTTCCAAAAAACCTCCCTTAAGTGCAGGCCAGTCAATGTCTGGGTGCAGGAGAGGAGGGGACTCCCTGTGATGTTTGGCTGTGCCACAGTGGTCCCATTTCTCTCCAGCAGGGGTGGAAGGTCCAGCCCTTTCCCAGCAGAATTTGTAGTTTGAGGTTAAACACATGTTTGGTTTCCTGGAGAGCAGCACAACCACAGTGGATCTCCAGGGAAGGTGGGACCTTGTGTATGTGTTCTGAGGAGCAGACCAGAGGACATGTGCTGAGAAGCTGTTAAATGGACACGTAGGAACGGAAATGTTGGCAGGGCAGATGAGATTATGGAGAAGAGTCAGTTGAGGAGGGTGCAGAGCTATGAAGAGCTTTCGATAAAAATCTTGAATGTGATGAGAGAAGAGATGAGAGGACATGAACAGAGATAGGCACAATCCAGTCAAGCAGCAAGAAGTGAGGTTTGCTCTCTGAGGATGGATTGCTCTCCATTGAGAGCTTTCAATGCTTTGGATTGGAAAGAAACCACAGAAGGGTCTCAGGTTCTGACAGGTGAATATAACATGCTTTGGAAAATGCCACAACGTGCTGATTTTTGTGCTGTTTGCCTCCTAGGTGCTTCTGAATCTCTAGCCCTATAATTCAGCTAAACTCAGGCTCCAGGTATTGTTAATGCTCTGGAGGTGTGACCCATGCCCAGACTTCCAGTCTCTTGAGGTTCATGTTCAGCCTTTCTCCTCCAGCTTGGAGACAGTCCCATGATGAAATGGAATAACAGTTTTTCTTCTCTGTCTCCTCCCAGAAGTGGAAGATGAAAGGCAGTTTCATCCAGCACTTTGTCAGTGGGCTCTGCCTGGAAAACCAGACTGGGAGAGTGGTGACCAACCCCTGCCAAGCAGGTGTGCCTGGCCAACAGTGGGAGCTGCTGCAAGCAACATGATGGTAGCACAGAGACCTCCTTGTTTCTGTGTGCATGAGACTTTGGGACCAGAGGGGATGGGGAAGGGAGGAATGGTTTTGTACGTCTGACCCTAAGTGTTTTCATTGTGCCCATCAGCAAGCCACCATTCCAGCTGAGCCTTGGTGTTTGGAGCTTTCCAGAGAAGGAGCTGGGGGTGAGAGAGGGGTGAGGAGTTGATGATAATCTTCCCAGCTGCTGTCTTAAGTTCTCCTTTGTAGCTGATGTCCATGCACAGCTTCACCCAGAGGGGAAGGAGGACCCAGAGTGGCCTGAGCTGCTTTGCAGCTCCCCCCATCCATCCCTTTCTCTGCAGCCAGAGCCCACGACCTCCAGCCCAGCAGCTTAGACAAAGCTTGTGCAAACACCAGCAGCTCTTTGGCTTCCCTGGCTTTTCTCTCCAGCGTCGTGCATCACTTCTGCATATGTGTCTCAGTGAGGACTGGCCAGAAGAAGGGTGAGTGCAGGGCTGGGAAGGAGCCAGCAGACCCTGGAGGCAGGTTTGTGGTGGGCACATTCCTTCCTCTGCCTGCCAAGTGGGCTGAGGTTGGCAGAGAGAGCTTGGAAAGGCACAGTTTGTTTTAGCAGCATAACCAGGGATTTCTGGGGGACTATTCCCTGTTGGATTCTTGCTTCCAGCCCTGTCTCCAGGGGTGATCCAAGCCTGCAGGCAGCCAGACCCCACCTGGGGTGATGGCACCAGCCTCCTGTGGAGTGGTCAGGGATGGTGCCAGAGGAGGAGGAGAGGCAGAAGTCGGCAGGTCCTGGCAGGCTCCCTGCTGCTGGTGGGCAGGAGCACAGCTCTCCTGGTGGTGCTCTGGCTCTGCCTGGCCCCCGTGAACAAAGCCACCTTCAGGAGGCAGTTGCTTGCCTGGGTCCTTTCTGATCTGGTGCAGAAGAAGCAGGGTGTTCATGTGGCTGCTTTTGATCATGTTTGTGTCTCTTTTTATTTCTTCTCCTAGTTTAGTATCAGCCCCAACAGCTGACAAAAGAACAGACACTGTTCTCCCTATGGTGCTTGTGTCCAGAAGTGCTGGTGTGAGAACTGAATGATTTCTGTTCTTGATGATTTAAAATAAATCAGTCACGTGGCAGAAGCTCTTTGGCTGTTTCCCCCTTCACTTTGACTCCATCTCGACCCTGATTAACCAGAGGAGTGACCTGCCCAGCCTGGAAGCTCAGGAGCAGCTCCCTTTGGTCCCAGGCTTACAGCACAGTGCTGGGGAGTGGGGCACAGCTCTGCAGAGGTTTCTCCTGCCCTGGTGCTCTGAGCCTGAACCACTGAGGCAGGGAAACAGCAGAGAAGAAAACAGCCTAGGGATGGAATGAGGACAGGGCAGACAGACCCTTCAGTGGGCAGAGAAACCATCCTACCAGCAATGGCTCTTTTGACCAAGAATAGGCAGGAGATGCAGCTTCCACACCAGCATCACCAGGCAGGAGGAGGCAGGAACAAGTTCTCACATCCCTTGATGCAGGACAGCCCCTTGAAGGTGTCCTGTGTGTACTGTGAAGGTGTACTGATGCTCTGTGTACCAGGAGCTGCTGGAGGATTGTGTCTCTTCATCCAAATGCATCCTGTGTGGACCACCCGAGCTCCCCCATCTCAGTGCCCAGCAGCTCTGGGCTCACAGCTAACACCATGTTCACTCCTCCCCAGGTGCTGCTCCCTTGCTCCTGCTGGGTGCCTGCAGCTCCTTCTCCATAACTGTGCTGGGACCTGACCCAGCTCCTCCACACCCAGTTCTCCTGAGTGCTGCAGACCTCTGGACACTCTCCTTCTTCAGGGCCCCCAGCCTGGAGGAGAAAAGGGGGAAGATGGGCATGTGCTAGATGTTAAGTTGTCCCTGGAGTTAGGGGCTACCCCAGCCTTAACTTCACCTGGGTTTGGACGTGTTCTCCTGAGGTCACCTCCTTGCTCACAGGACCCTCCTGGAGGCCCAATGCAGACCCCCCACAGCATCTTCTGGGAGCCCTGGGTTTCCCGTGGATTTCAGGTCCATTTCAGGAGGGGCATTACAAAAGGCAAGTGTGGGCAAACTCAACTTCTCCTCAGAATGAACAAAGTCTTCTCCAAGCTCATTATTAGTGTACTTTCCAGCTCCTCTGCACTGAAGGTTCTTTTTGTTTCTTTAGCAGAACAAGCAGCTGCTCACCCGTGTTTTCCTGTTTACTTTGAGCAGCCCCTGGGCTGTCAGGACAGAGCATTTGGTCGGTAATTCCTGCTCCTGTACCAGCCCATCCAACCTCATTCCATGTGCTGTGAACCAAAGGAGGTTTATTTAAGAGGAGCTGAGTTTACCCTTGTACAGAGATCGATCCCAAAAGGTTTATTTTCCCCACTCACTTGTAAGTTGCACTTTGTCAGATGTAATTTATGTGGAGCCCAGATTTGTTTTCCCTTTACTTGAAGAAAGCATGTGCCAGAATCTGTTTAATGCCTGGAATAAAATCCACTTTGAAACAAGTGTCTCAGTCTGTTCTTGTCCCATCTTGCCTCCATCCTTCCTTGCCTGGTCCCTGCCTTGTCTCTCCTTGGTTTGTCCCACCCAGCACACCCCAGCTCTTTGTGTGGGGTAGAGGGAAAGTGCAGGAGGTGGCAGAGAGAGTTCTAGAATGCAGTGGCATGATGGTTGAAGGCACCTGAAGAAGACCTCCTGAGGTGGCCAGGTAGGAACTGGGAAAAGTTAAGAGCAGTTAATGGACTGGCTGAGAGAAGTGGTTGGATGTAGGGGGGAATTAATTCATCCTATTGCTCCCTTGGTCTTCTCCTCAGGCTACCAGCCTGTCTATTCCTTCCTAAGCCTCCCGAGGGTCTTTCTTCTGCCTCTAGCTTGAGGGCAGAGAAGCATCACCCCCCATAGCTGCCTCCTGGCATCTCTGCTGAGCCCCAAATCCTGGGACTCCCCAAGTAGGCTGGTGAACTTCCCTAATCTCACCTTATTTAAAGAAAAAGCTCAGCTAGCCATGTCTATTTGGAGGCTTGGAGTTTCAAATCTTAACTGCTTGCTAGTTCACCTGCAGAGGATTTTCCAATCAAGGACCAGCTGGAGCTACCTCTATAAAAATCAGCTGTGTGAAGCCTGTGCCCAGGGAAGGAGAAGAGGTGAGCTGGAGGTGAGCTGGTGTGGGGGGGACCAGGGCTTCCCTGTGCTGCCTGGTAATGTATCTGGGCTTTGGGGGCTGGGGGAATGCTATAAAATGGAAAAAAAATGGGTTTTTTTCTTAGTGTTGCTTCTGTGGCAGGACATGAGTTGGGCTGTGTCCCTGGAGACCTGCAGGAGGGCTGCTGGAGGTTCTCTGGCTCTCATGGTGGCTGGGGAGGATTTCATTAGTCCTGCCTAAGAAAAGGAAATATTGAAGAGCTAAACTGGGGGGGAAAGAAGAAATGGGTGAGGGATGGGTCCTCTCAGGAGGATGGTGTCAGACCTGGTGTGATCTGGTGCATAAATGAGGCTGAGAAGAGTCTGGAGTAGGAACGGTTGCATCAAAAAGGACCAGAACCAAGTGTAGGGAAAATTATGAGGGAGTGATTTCTTTGTGGGAGTTTAAAACCCTAGAAGTTGGGTCAGATTTGGTGAATGCATCATGAATTGTTTTTTACACTTTTTGGTGAAAGTGTTGTTTGGATTTGTTGGTGGGTTGTTGTTATTTTTTAATACTCATTTCAGCACTCAAAGCAGATTATTTCCTTAGAAACAGAAATGTTCTCAAGGCTGTGTCGAGCAAGAGAGTTCTGTGCTGGGAGATCTTCTGTGGTCTGGTAAAGGGGTTTGCTTGATAAAGAAACTTTATGTGAATGTTTCTTCATTCCCAAACCCCTCTGTAGGGCTGCAGGGTGTGCTGAGGGGGGTATCTCCAGCTCTCTAATTAGGTCTCCTCAGTGTTTTAGGAGTACATGCTAATTGCAGGAGCACCTGGAAAGGTGGAAGAGCCCCTGTAACCCTCCTGCTTGTTGGGGTTTGTGGCTTGTGAGCATTTTAAACAGAGGCAAAGAAGCCCCAGAGAACTGCAAGTGTTGAAATGAGATGTTTAGCTCTACCTGGAAAAAATCCACCTTGTTTTCCATGTTTTGTTGTGATGCTATGGTAGAAAAAAAATCAGGTAGTGTTTGTGTGCTGGAAATGAGAGGGGGTAAGTTCAGACGTTGCTGAGTCAAGGACATCCCATCCCAATGGGAGCAGGGGCTCCTCTAGACCTGCAGATGGAACTTGTGCTGTACACATCTGAGCCATTAAAATAAACCCAGCTTTGTCTGTTCTGCGTGGTGGGGAAGAAAAGAATGAGAGAAAAGATAACAGAGTAATCCACTCGGGACAAAATTATGTTTTAATGTGATTTTGGTGCAAAACTGCTTCTCTGGCTCTGATTTCCATGGAAACTAGTGCAGCAACAGTGCCTGCAGCAGGGCTGAGCCTGGCAGCAGGAGCAGTGCTGGGTGAGCTGCCCACTGCCCAGGGGGTGCTCAAATTCACTGGCATGAACTGAACAAAACAGGGTCACTGACCCCAAAAGACACCCCTGGGTCCCTCTGCACCTCCTCATCTGTCCCAACCTTTATTTTCCACCTCAAGGGTTCTTCTCCCTGCGTTTTGTGGTCAGAGCCCAGGAGTGTTTTGTCCTCTCCCCCATCTCAGTCTCAGCTGATGGATGGATCTCAGAATTGCCTTCTCTATAGCAACCTGAGTGCCTGGTGGCTCCCGGGCTGGTCATGAGCTCTCAAGGTCCACCTCCAAGAGTTTTCTTCAGCCTCAATCACTCAGCCAGAGAGAGCTGTTGATGCTGCAGCCATTAATATCTGTTGATGAAAACAGGCATTTAAAATGCAGCAGATGGAGCCAGCACAGCAAAGGGGCTTCTGCTTGGGGTGAGATCCTGGAGGGTTCGGGCTGGTTCTTTCACAGCATCACGGTTAATCTTTTATATTTTCGCTCTCTTAGATGCTATTGTGTGAGATTTGTTGCGTGTGTTTGGGTTTTTTATGCCTTGTAGTGCTGTTGACAAGGACAACCAGAGGGTGTCAGAGCCCCCCTAATTACCCCGAGCTGAAGTGTCACCTCTGCTTTCCGTCTGAGCAGATGAAAGCAACGTTCAAAGAGCCCCTCTTAATACCGGAGCACTTTCCAAGGCAATCAACTGCTCCAAGCTCTTTTTCCCCCCTAAGCAATCTAAATGCTAAATAGATCTTTAAAATAATTACCATATCCAAGCCGAGGAGCCGTTTTCCCCTGCAAACACCTGATGCTCATTAGCAATATTTAATGTCTCACACATCACCTCTGTTTACTCTAAACTTTTTTTGGCAGAGGTTTGTCAAGTGTCTGCAGGTGCTGAGCCCATCCTGGAGAGCTTGGGGAAGCCTCCTGAGCACAAATCCTCTCTCCTGAGGGAGAAGGGGTCTGGAGTTCTGGGAAACTCTTCCCTTCCTCCCCTCCCAGCTTCCTTTTGACCTTATTCAGAATAAACAGTGTGGGTGAACAACACTGACAACCTGGCACCAGCCTAAGCCAGGTCCCCAGATCAGAGGTGAGCTTAGCACTGAGGGCAGGGTGGGGGAAAGACTGGCTTGAATCCCTGCAGCATCTCCTCCCCAGGTCAGAGAAGGACACAGCTGGTCACTGGTAGCTGCTCGTAGATCCTTGGCAGGACCAGGAGCTGCCAGCACAGCCAGAGCCCCTTTGCCCAGGAACTGTGTAGCACATGCTAAACTATCAAAGAACCACAGGATGGGTTGGGTTGGAAGGAACCTTAAAGATCATCTAGTTCCAACCCCATGGGGCTGTTACAGGAGCCTTCCCACTCCAAGTGAACTAGGAGAGATCCATAGGAGGGGTCCCTTTGCTGCCCCTCATATAGCCATGAGGAATTGCTCCCATCCTTGTGTCAATGCAATGGCTCAGTGAAGGAGAATGAGGTTGTTCAAGGTGGGGCTGTTCTTAGCTCTGCCTTCTAAAGCTGCTCTGCTTTACACCTCAGTAAAGCCTAATTTGGACAGAGGATGAATGACTTTGATGCAAGAGCTTTCTGCCTCTGGAGCAAGGCCTGGGGCTGAGATTGCTTCAGGAATTACTTTGCATTTTTGTGCTGTAACTGTTTAATTTCAAGTTCCTTGTCAGCCTTTGGAGCCGTGCCTGGAATGTGGGACCTTCCTGCCATGTGCATGCTAGAAAACTCCAATTCCTTTCCCCCTGGTGCAGCTCATCCCCAGCAGATACACCAAGAGTTTCCCAAGACCCTCACCATTCAGTGTTTTGTGTCCTGACCCCTCCTGCCAGCCCCAGCTCGGTGGAATAGAGAAAGCTGTGACTGGTGGGTGATTTTTGTGTTTATGGCTGTGCTCTGAGAGGCTCTGCAGGGCAAGGGAAAGGAAGGAACACCTTGTTTGAGTTCCCTTAGCACTTAAAGATGGTCTGAACACAGCAGAGACTAAAACACTTCTGTGTAGGTGCTGGAGCAGATCCTGACAAGTGCATGTTTGAGTGAATCCAGCTTTGGACAACAGAGGCTTTCTGGGTTCCAGTGTGAGACCTAGTGCTTGAAATCCCACCTAAACCCTTTGGATCTGGGCTTCTGGACATCACACTTCCCAAAGGTCTCCTTCAGATACCTCGTTTAGACAGCCTGCTTTGTTACCTCAGGGGTTCTTTGTCCTCTCATATGCTGCAAACAAGGCTGAAGGTCTGGAGCTGGTGGAGTTCATGGCACCCTGTCCTGGGTGTGCTGTGGTCTGTGAGCTCAGAGCCTCCAGACACAGTGTCCATTAGCAACATAGATCATCTCAAAGGGTTTTTATGATGTTGCTCAGAGGAAAAGCAAACACTACTAGAGAAATTTCCTCAGAATTAGTGACAAAACCTGACCCAGGGGACCTTGAGCATGTGTGAGAGGGGTTGTCTGGGGGCTCCCCCTCATGCCCCAGGGCTTCCACCAGCTCATCTGCTCAGTCACATCTTAATCTGACCATCATCCCAGCAAGCCCATGAAAGGGAAGGGCAGGGAGGGCTCGGTGGCTGCTGCAGCGATGAGTGACCAAGCAGATCCTGGAAGCTGTAAAAGGTTTTAAGGGGATCAATATTCTCTGTGCTCTCATTTCTAACCAGGCTTTATTGCAGGGCTCTGATTCATGTAGTTCATTAAATGGACTCAGATGGAGTTTCTATAACCGAGTTTATACTCCTAGGGCATAGGATCAAAATAGCAGCAGCCGGGAATTGCCAAGGCCCCCAGAACTCATCTGGAGAAGTAATTGCAAGGGTACTGAAGCATTAGACTTCAAAGAAACATGGATGTGGCTAAATCAGTATTATTAATTGCGTTTAAGTTTACAGAAAAAGTCATCTGCCATGTTAGCAGTCACTTCCAAACCCACTTAGAGCCATGAAGTAGATGCTCCAGCTAATTTTCAGTACCACTTGCATTGCTGGGCAAGTATTCTCTGGGTGTTCATGAAGCTCCTGAGTAAACAGCTCCTGAGCAGTAACAGCTACAATTACATCACCTCCAGTTATCTCATTCTGGTGATGTCATGCACAAAACATTAAACTTGGGGAAACAATGAGGAAAGTACATAGAGAACAGATGCTACCTATTGCAACTCCTTGTCTACCTTGGGGCTGCAGAGACACTTTCATCTTCCCTGCAGAACATCTCTGGGAAATATTACTCAAGGGGAAAAAAAAACCAAAATAAACCCCCAACATTGAGTGTTTATGTGTATCTGATTGGGGTAAAGTGCCATGTGTTCCATTAGCCAGTGACCCCCACCAAATGTCTGGGGGGAGACACAAGAAGAGGGCAAGCACATGGTGTTACCCCCCCCCCAGATGCTCTCAGGGCCCTGCAGTTAACCACCAGTGATTGATTTCTCTTCATGGGGCTTACCTTAGGAACTAGGAAGAGGGATGTGTCTCAATCCTCAGAGGATCTCCTGCATTACCTAATTAGCACTGTTTGTTACTATTAGGGTGAGTGTCAGGTTCTGGTGGCAGGCAGGGCAAGAGCTGTCAGCTGGGTCAATACACGTGAGAGGAGCAACAGGATCAATGTGTTCAGCATTAAGCTTTTCAGCAGCTATTGGGCTGGGACCTGCATTTTATTCCTCCATTACTCCAGGAGCCCAAAGGCAGCCTGGGCAAGTCACACAGGTAGTTTTCTTTTTGATCTAAAATACATGTCAAACACCTTTGAGGCTGGACCTCCACTCTCCCTGCAACTAGATTGAAGTGATGTCTAACTCCAGATGACAGCATGCCTGGAGCTAGTCATGAATTTTCTACAGGAACAGTTTAACTGGAGAAGGCAGATTTGTGGAGCCTAAAATGCTTTATTTGAGGCATCCTGGGGGACAGGAGGATGTTATAAAAGTTCTGCTGGCTGCTGTACCCCCACAGGAGGAGTCTGGGGCTCCAGGGGAGACGCTTTGGCCTCCTGTAGCTGGGGAGAGGGGGGGCTGAGGACCCAGACAGATGGAAGCTGCCTGGGCTGTGCAATATGCTAACGAGATGATTAGGCCATTCATTAGGAGGTGGAGGGAGGGACTATTCTTCCTGGGTATTTTTGGAGGGGAAATACTTCCTGGAGCAACGGCTGACCCGATTTGGTGCCTCTCTGCCAAGAGCATCACAGTTCTGTGGTCAATGTAGTCCCTGCTCTGCTTGCTTCAGACAGGCTTTGAGCTCTCTGGAATATCTGAGGTGAGTGTCCTCGTTAAGAGCAGATGTTTGGTTATGCTCATGTGCTTTTTTCTCAAGCTTTCTAGCTGGAGTTGTTTCATTTTGTGTGAATAATGAGTGGTTTTACTTGGAGATGATAGAGAAGGTGCAATGAGTGATCACTGAACAATTGAACGTGTTGGAAATGAGAAATTCACACGTGCAATTTCAGGAGGTGTTAAATGATTCATTCTTGGTTAAGAGTAAGGAGATATAATTCTGAAAAATTATTATCAGTGTGAAAGATTGGTAAACCTCTTAGAGAGCTGCAGGTGTCCAGAATGATGGCTATGTTCAAACAGGAGAAGCTGCAGAAAATTGCTAGGAAGAGCAGGAGACAAAGCAACTTGTTGTACAAGAAGAAATTACCACTCACAAGTTACTAATTGAGCAAAATCGAGATGGAGAATGATTGGGTTTTTTGGGAGATAAGAGGAGAAGTACTTGGAGAAAGAAAATAGAAAGATGCTACTGGTACAAAGTGGATAGAAATTGAAATTAAATCACTTGGCCCAGTGTGTGAGTGTTGGCTGGAAGGTCTATGGAGACACTGGAGGGGTTGCAGATGGATTAATGTGCACAAACCAGGCAGCAAACCCCTTGCTAATGCTCCACCAGAGGTGACACTGAGCTGGGACATGCAGCATGAAGGTTTCACTTGTGTGTCATATGCAAACTTAGCTCAAACAGTAGGAATAGAACCTATAAATTGGAGCTGCACCCCAACCCCATCCAGATAACTGGTGATAAAGCCCTAGTTCAGAGCACAGGAATGAGAACATTGATTGTTAGACTCTGACATTCCCCTCTAACAAATCCAGGTAGGTCTACCTTTAATACTTTTTGGGCAGAGTGAGGATGGAGCATTTATTAATGGGTGGGAATAGAGAGCTGCCTTGTACCATGCAAAAAACCCCCTTTCCATTCAGTGTGTTTCAGCAGCAAATTAATTCCCCTGCTATTTGAGTGAGTGATTCTATTCAGCCAGCACTAAGTAACACTACAGCAGACAAGACACTCTGAGGAAAACCTGGGAGAATTGGCTAACGTGGCACAGCTCTGAAAGAAATTTCTATTTCAACAGATCTGCTTTTGCAGTTTATGTAGAGCTCGTGCAAGTTATTTATCATTTTATCTGGAGGCAAACACTGAAGTCAGCACTCCCAGACTGCAAGGCAAGGGGGCACCTCGGGCGTGTTGTTCAAATGCTCAGTGAGGCTGAGAGGCTCAGACTGGCCTCAGCCATACCCCATCTCCTGCTGGAGAACTGCTAAATCATCTTCCACACTCCCCCTCCCCAACCTACGGTGATGGCAAGACAGAGAATTCATAATGTATTTGTTTTAATGCTCCCCAGGGTCTAGCAGACACTTAACAGAGTCATGGCAGCTGAAGAACAGGAGCTGGAAATGACTTTGTACCCGTAGTGCAGCTACCCCTGATTTTTCTGTTTATTAGCTCTGGTGATGGATTGTTTGAGCTCCTGACGTAGCCAAGTTCAGCACAACCAGGCTGTTACTGGGGGGACTGCAAATGTACACAAGTGTTTATGTGCCCTAAGGCAAAGCAGGGGTGTTCTCCTCCTCCCCCTGAGAGCAAGTCACCCGAGGCAGCATCCTTACCTTCAGTGCACCATGGGCTAGCACACCAGCTGCTCTGCAGTGTTCTCACCTCTCCCTAATGCAGGTGAAACATCTGGTGGTTCTTCCAACCTTAAAAAACCCATTATGGGTGGTTAAGTCTCCTCTTGCTGTAAACAGGTTGTTCTAAAGCTTCTAGCAATGATAACAAGGTGGTTTTGGCTGCTCCTTGCCCAGGCAGGGGTGTTAAGCACGAGGACAGTGATGGGATGATGGGGATGCTGCTGTCCTGCTGTGCTCATGATGTATTATGGTGGATGTCATGATTTCAAGTCTATTTTAAAAGAATGTGCTGATGGAAGAAACTGCTGACAGGTATTTTAACTACCTGGCTTATTTTGTCCTCAAAGCAGGAATTCAGTTTGGCTTTCCACAATCCCCCTTCAGCACAGGGAGAGTCTTGTAAGAGTGATCCTGTTGTTATTGTGGTATCAAGTACCACTCAAATCCTAATCCTAGTGGGGTTACCCCCTGCCCCAGTGCATCACTGACTGGCAGGAGCGTGCAATGGGAGATAAATGGGCCTTTGTATTTATGTACACACCACAACTTATCTGCTGTTCTCTGCAACAGTAGGGGAGAGAGATGATGTTCAAGGCCACTCTCTTAAAGAGCTCTACAGACCATGTTTTTATCAGGACAGCTGATGGCCAAGTCTGGCTCCAGGGGTATAAAAGGAACATTTACTTGCATTTTCTAATTCTGTGAAAACTTCAGTTACTTAGATGACCAGAGAAGTGCAAGACCTCAAAACCAAAAACAAACCCCAAATCCATACAATAGTAATGTGAATTTTCTGCTCTAACATGGGAAATTCATATTTTGTACTTGTTTACTGCTCTTACATTTGCACAATTATCATACTAGAGTCAAAACCAAGAAAGAGGAAGATTTTTTTTAATACTTTTTTTTAAAAATTTCATTCTTTTTATCAGACCAAACTTCAGGTTATCTGCAAAGGAAAAGCTGTGTTATGTTCCAAGTCCCTGGTTACTTCAGTGTGCTCCTTGCACTCTTCACAGTAAGCAAAGAACCCATATTGCTGGTTTTCCTAGAACTGAAAACAACCCACAGAATGAGGAAAATATTAAGTCACTATTTTTAATGTGAGGGGAAGTGAGAAGGGATTTATTTGGCTTCATTTAAAGGCTGCAAAATCACATCCTACTTAGCACCTTGAATGATCCACTGGAGAATATTAGAATTTTTACCAAAAGAAATTCTAAGCATTCATTGGAAGTTAACCTTAAACTTGTTAGGAAAGAGTATGTTCTTTAACCACTTGCTGTGCAGGAGGATAATCTATACAAGCTGTTTAACTACACCTGAATGTTGTTATATGGGGCAAGAGTGAATTTTGTGAAGTTTTACTTGCTGTGTAAAGATGCATTTGGGTAGAAAACTTCCAGACAGAAGTACTTAGAAATTTTATTGATCCATTTAAGGTTACTTTACTTCTGACCCAGTGTTTTCAAAAATCCTTATAGGAAATATTATAAATAATATAATATTTATAAGAAATATAAATATTATAATCCTTATAATAAGTATTATAAAGGCAGCATGTTTTGATTAGATTGATTAGATTGATTGCTGGTCCACAGCTGCAGAACTGGCAGGTCTCATCTCCAACTTGTATCTGTGTGAAGAAGAGAGTTTAACACCCCCTCCCAATATCTTCCTAAGGATTTCTCTCTCTTCAGTAATTGGATTCCAAGTCTTCAGCAGCTATTACTTATCACCTGAGAAGCTATTTTCATTAAGGCTTTACCATGGCCAGTCAATTTGACCTCAGATTCGCTTAAGCTGATCCATTTGCTGGGAGGTCCATCAGAAACTATCGATGGGCATTAGGAAGTGAAGTGCACTGGGGGGAATGACAAAGACATCAGCATTCTGGGCAGAGAGAATTTTACAGTTAAGTCCTTATCCTCTAAAGAGAAAATGCAGCTTGGGGCAAACCAGCTCGTTTTGCCTATTTCTTTCCTAGGAGAACACTGGAAGGAGACTAATTCATGGGGTGTGATGTGATCCATCCTGCTCTGACCCCCCACCCATCCCAGAGCTTACCCGAGGAGAAATGCCCTGCAGAAAGATCAAGGTAAGAGAGTTGTTGTGTTTCCCAGAGATCTCCAGGAAAGGGGGAGCCAAGACTAGTCCATGACAAAGCAAACAATTGTTGGTTCAGTCTTGGCAACCAGGCAAGGAAGGTTAAACCCACTGTTTGGAAAGAACACACAAAATTCAGCACTCCAATTTAACTAAAGGGTAGGTTTTTATTCCCCATCAAGACAGTCTCAAGGACGTAACTAAACGTTGGAAACCCCAGAGAAGGGCACATACAGTGAATGTGGTGAAGTACAACGTGAACAGCCCCAGGGGTTCAAACAAGGTAGGACCATTAGCTAACCAGAGGGGAGAAACAAAACTCTGCTGAAGATGTTACACTTTCCTCTCCATTTACACCGGGGAAAAAACCCAACAAAATTCTTGAACCTCTACCAATACATTCAGTCCTGGCTAAAGAGTTTAACAAGATGGCAACAGGATGACTATAATACAAAACGTTCACTACTCCACTCTGTACACACCTGTTGTCCAAGCCCTCCCCCAGCCCCAGGTGAGGTGGTGCCCCCATTATTTGCTTGCTTGCTGGGCCTGCCTGCGGAGGAGGACGTAGATCTTCTCCTTTATCCAGTCTTTGTTGTATGGCTGGTATGTCTGAGTGTCAGCACGGTAACTGCAGAAGAGAGAAAAAGCATGGATGAAGTATCAGCCTGCCATTCAGCATCTCAAGTGTTTGAGGCAGAAAGTTGTGTACAGAACACGAGGAACATCAGGAGGAGATGGGAACTGCCACTTATTGCACAGATTTATCCTGCTCCCTAACAACCAGTTCCCAAGAAGGTCAGTAAGAACATGAAATAAAACTAGATGCTCCAAGGCTACTGAGTGGTTGAATCACAGGGTGGTCATGTTTTAATTCATAATTACTTATGGGAGACAACAAATGGAGCACCTTAATATTCTGCAGCTCAGAATGATGAAGAATAGTTCCACCAGGAAACAATCTAATTGGTCTTAACGAGCCAAACACCACTTCAAGCAAGTGTTCATGTAACTTCTCAAGTGTTCCACTCTGTCTGGAATTAATAAAATGACTAAAAGTGCAGTTTTCCAGGAGCAAAGGCAGACCCATGGATGGATGACACAGGATTCTTGCCAGCTTACATCTAACCAACAAGGACACTTCATAAAAAGCCAACTGAAAACAAGAACCCCCAGACCCATTTTCTTTGCTACTCAGGGCTAGCTGATAGAAGTAATCACTAGCAAGACTTCTTGCCAGGGCCAGAGAACTCAGTTACTCAAGGTGCTGTTGAATTGAAGCAGAATTAGACTGAAAACCAAAAGCAAATTGTATGAAGTTATCTGTGTAGACTCGTGCCTTCCTATTCCCCTTAGTCATTAAAGCTGAGTGATTTTTTGATGAAGATGGTACTTTCAGTGAATGCTCCAAGAACTACTGAAGTCCTGGTTAGTCTTTAAATCTTGGTACACATTTCTAATCAGGTAAGAAAGGTGAGATGGTCATTGGTAAGAGGCTTAGTAAAAATCCAGAGTGAATTCAACCCAGAACAATTTACTGGTCTCACCTAAGGGGGGGAAAAAAGCCCCAAACCTACTGTTTCTAAGGAAGCCTTGTTCTTGAAAACCCAGTCACTGATTCCTGCCCCACCCCACTGGTACTGCTGCAGCAGGAGGGCTTCAGGAGCCTCCAGGAACCCCAGGCATGTCTGGCACACTACGTGCCACGTGTGCCATCTGGTGGAAAACTACAGCTGAGGGAGAATTTGCCACGACTTGGAGCTCACAAGGCTCATTAGGAAAGGCCCAAGACTGCACTAGAAAGCAGCTGCTAACTCCTAAAGCAGCTTTGCTGGGTTAGATGAACTAAACCAAAGCCTGGCTTAAAAAGAATTTCTGGAATTTTGAGATTCAAAAGCCAAACTGTGTTATTCAAATGGGAGATTTGTAGCCTCATTCCTGAAGAATTTCTGCAAGGTTGATACCACTGTCATATCACACCATTACCTTAAAATTCATGGTGTGGAAAGTGCTCCTAATCTGGACTAAGTGATTTAGTTACCATGTTATGTTCTGAACAGTGAAATTTAATGTTTGATTTCACAGTGTGGTCAGAATGGGAAGTACAGAAAACCACTTTTACTTCCTCACAAGCTTAACACAAAGGTGAGGACTGGAGACACTGCATTCACAGGGACACTTAATTAGCTACAGCTCTCTGGAGGACTGATCTGCTTCTCAGTTAATTAGGATAAACAGGAACCTCCATCTTGCTGTATCTTGAACAGATTCTAATGTTGTTAAAATATGGAGCTGGATTAAACTGTTGGCCTTCAGTATTTGAAAAGCTGGGAGCTTCAGCATGACTAAAACCCAAGTGGAACAGGATTTCTGTAGGGATACTTCATTCCAGTGCAGTTCAGGGTGTGCAGGCTGCAATCCTGCTGCCCCACAAACACCTACTGCAAAAACCACCCAGACCCTCAGCAGATTTCACATAAAACACGTCAGAGTTTAGAGGGAAGACTCCTGACTTCTCTAGGTCACTGAACTTACACAAGACAGCTGAGGTCTGCCAAGTCATCGATGAAGTCAAACAACTGGCTGATGTCATATGTGATGGACGGGCTGTTGGGATTCATCCTCTTCAGGTGCTCTTCATACATTTTACAGACTCCTGCAGGGACACAGATTAACAATCCATTATTAAAACAACAGCTGGATTTGCTGAAGTTTCTTCAGCTATTAAAACATGGATATCAGGAAAGTTTAGAGATGACTACCGTGAAAACAAGACAAGCTCCTCACTCAGATCTTGCAAAGCTGAAATGCTTTTGTTCCAGCTATTTGCATGGAAACATAATACTATAAAATCAGGTGAGATGCATGGAAAGAAGCATTATCATCATCTGGAGGAAAAAAGTTTTAATTCTGCCAAAGATGTAGCTTTCCATGCAGTAAGCTCCACTGGAAACCTGAAATCCCTCCTAATAATTTTAAGACAGCAGTTGTTTGCCTCAGAAAACCTCCTGGAATTAGGATTTTTCAATGTTAAGTGAAATTCCACATTTAAACCCTACACCTGCAGTATTTCCATCTTCTTCCCAAGTTCACTGTATGTCTCTTCAAGTCACACAGGACTTTTTTCTCTGGCACCTACCCCATGAGACTGCAAATTACGTATCAACTGCATGCTGAATTTTACTTTACATACTATTTCCAGTAGCAATCTTTCCTTTACAGGGCTAGCACAAAAATTAGTGAGAGATTTAGGCTCAGATCCTGCCATGAAATGAACTCAGGCCAGCCTGCTGCACCAAGAATATTGCCTACTCTCACAAACTGAATGGGGTTCAATCTAGTTAAATCAAAACCAGACATTTAATACAAAAAGGAAGTTTTAGAAACAAAGAATAACTCTTTTTTTAGTTTGCTAAAACACTAGTCAACTAAAAGCACGAGGCATTTTTGCTTTCTTTTTTTGTGAATTACCTTGGGAAAACATAAACAGCAACTTATTTTCTCACTAAGTTTGGGAATAGGTAAAAATGGGGTTCTAGTAGCAGTTTTTGATCACCATGTCTGCACCCACCTTCCATGCACTCATTCACTGACTCATAATCAGCATATGTTCTGCCTTCTGGCCTCTTGGTAGGCTGGACAAGTAGAATTGTGTGAGACTGAAACACACAACAAATACCCAGAAAAGAGGTTACTTGCTAAATTTGAATGATTCCAACAGAAATAGCTACTTTGAATCAGCAAAACACCATTCCCAGTGCTGCTAATTGGAGCTGACATTTTCAGTGCTAATATATGAGGTGAGCACACAATGTGTAATGTTTGTGGAGGCAACTGCAGAGTAAGACACAATGGAAACAAATATCAAAGCATGTTACTGGGCTTAAATTAATTGGTATTTGCTTCAAAGCAGTTAGCTTCTACAAGGAGAAGCAGCTACAAGCCCTGTCCCTGCTGTCCAGTGAAAAGTAGATAGAAAAATCCTAACCCACACTTTGGACGTGTAAGTGAAGATTCCTGTTTACAAGGAATACATCACAAATTTTTGTACCATGACACAAAGGAGACGAGGTGATTTGAGCTCACTTTCATGGGTGCCAGAGGATGCTGGGTTTGAAAGGAATTCCCCACAGGGGGCTGGCATCTGTTTGTGCCCAAGGGTGCTGTACTGGGACAGGCCTGTCTTACCAGGGAGACCAAATGGCTGCCAAACTTTGTTATAAAATACTTTTTCCAGCACTATCATTTTTACTAGCTGGCCACTGATGACAAGGTTTGGTTCCAGGACTTGCAATTCTGGCTTCCTGGGACTAAGGAATCTCTGGACTTGCAATTCTGGCTTCCTGGGACTAAGGAATCTCTTGTGAACAACACTAGACAAGGTGTCCTGGCCAGCGTGCTCTAAAAACCCCAAACTGTTATTTTAGCCAGCTACATTTGTGGTGTCTGATTATATACACATATTTATCTCTTTCAACTAAACTCATTATTACAAAAAGTAGTGTTTATTTAGCAAAACCTGAGAGAGCACAGAGGAAACTGAACTGACCAGGAGTTACAGAACTGTCTCAGGACAGAGTGAATTCTGTAATTGGTCTCTCAGCACCTTGCTGGGGAATCATTTCAGGTTTTCTGGCCAACAAACACCCAGGTTGCTCCTCCAATTCTTTAAGTGTTAAATGAATGTGTATGTTCTGAAATGATTCCAAGAATTAATTATGGAAAATAGGTAAGCCAGCTTGTTCAGGACTTTAGGGCAGAAATGATTTGGGCTTCTGACTTTAAACTCTTTATCACTTGGTTTATATCTCACCAATTTCGAACTTCTAGTGAGCACTTTGGGAAGTGTTTTGATTGCTGAAGACACAACCCTGTAAAAAGTGGTTCAGGCAGTGTTGACAGCCAAACCAGCAGGGCTCAGGAGCCAGGCAGCATGTGCCCAAGGAGGCTTCCACCAATTGTGGTCTATTCAACAATAAAGTAAAAAAAAAAACTAGGAAAACAATAAAAAGGAAGATAAACAAGTATTGTAAGAACAAGATGTGTATGCTGCTATACATGTAGCATACTGCATACACCTCAGTGCCTTCCAGTTATTTCTGCTAGGCAGAAAAAGGGGTTTAAGTGTCACCTTTCCCTCTGGACAGCAGGGACAGGGCTGGTAGCTGCTTCTCCTTCAGAAGCTGCTTTGAAGCAAATGCCAGACTGATGTAAAACTTTGCTGCAAACCCAGAAGCAGTTGTCTTTGCAGCGCAGGGCAACAACTTCCCTCAGCACACACAACTTTATTAGCTGAATGAACAACTGCTGGGGCTGGCAGGCCTTTGTGCTCGGCTGTGCCATTCAAACAGCCCCCCCAGCGCAAGCTGCCGCCTTCCTTCCCCTCCTCCAAGTGGTGGGAAGGAGTGGGGGAAGCAGCAGCCGCTCCAGTCAGCGCCGATCAGCCATTTAAGGCGGGCACACTGGGCGGATGGCTGCGGGAAGAGCCCCGCGAAGGGGCCGCAGCTCCGGAGGCGAGGGCCGGAAGCCTCCCTCTCCTCCCTCCCCAAGACCCACCGGCCTTTGTGCCGGGGAGGCTCCGGGCCCTTCATCGGGTCTCTGCCCCACCGACACGTGCTGCCGCCCGCCCGGGCCCGCAGCGGCGGCCGCGGCCTTTCCCCGCGCTCCCCTCCGCGCTTTTCCCGCCCGCGGCGCCTGCGGCCGCCCCCTTGCCGAGGTGGGGGGCAGGGAAAGCATCCCGGGGGGCGCCGTCCCGCCGCTCCCGAGGGGACTCGGCTGCCCGGGACCCGCCGCCGCCCGCCCCGCTCTCACCATCCCGGCTCCCGCTCCTCAGCTCGAGACCGCGGAGAAGAAGCGCGCGACGATTCCCCCACAACCCCCCGCGCCCGCCGGAAGCGCCGCGGCGCCAACGGCCGACCATAGGGCTCGCGGTGCCACAGCCCCGCCCCCCTCTTTCCCGCGCATGCGCGCGCCGCGGGTCCCGTGACTCCCCGAGGCGCCACACGGCGCCGCCGCGGAGGATGCCGGGAGAGGCTGCGCGGCCATTTTTGTTGAGGGAGCCACTTCCTTCCCGCCGCGGCTCCGGCCGCCATCTTGGAACCGGGAAACGCGGGGCGGGGCGTGCCCCGGAACGGGAAGCGCTGGGTCGCGGAGGTGCCACTTGGCTTGTGAGGCGGTAGCGGGCGGGTGGGAGACGTGTACCGGTCCCACAGGTTCCCCGCGTCCCGCTTCAGGCCGCTCCCCCCTCCGCCAGGAGCCACCTCAACGGCCGTTGGTCTCCCTTCCCCTGAGGGCAGCGGGGTGCAGGGGACGGTCCCGCCGCCTCGGGAGAGGGCCGGGCCCGCCTGCCCCGGGGCAGGGCCGCTCTCTGGCCCCGGCCGCGCAGGTGTCGGCGGCCCCGGCGGGATAGCGCCTGCCGAGCCGGCCGGAGCCGCCGGGCAGGAGAGAGATGGCGGAAAGCCTTTGCTGGGGGCTCGGTGTCTGCACGGGTTAAGCGTGCGGGGCGAGGTGCAGAAGTTGCTGTTGAATTCCACTCGAAGGGACCGGACAGAAAGCGGCGATATGGATGATTTCCGCTCCATCTGCCTTCTCTCCCTGGCCATGCTGGTCGCCTGCTATGTGGCAGGGATTATCCCCTTGGCAGTTAATTTTTCCGAGGTAAGAGCTTCGCCAGACTACTCGTGGGTTGCTAAAACTAGAGGGAGAGATGTACCAGGAGGAGTTAGTGCCACCCCTTTGCAAGTACGGCAGTGCTGGTGAGTTTTTAAGGGAGTTATGAACGTGTTATTAACCTTAATTCAAAATCCCGGTGTAAAATTATGCTTGTTCTACAGTGTCTGTAAAAGCCGTTTAAAAGTGCCAGATTTGGTTCAAGTGTCTCAGCTACAGAGTCTCGAAGTCTCAGCATATAGAGGAAGAACATGATAGGAGCTGGACATGGTTATTTTTAGAAGCATGTGTCAGAAATGACTGAAGTCAGAGATTAACTATTATTACGTGTCTATGGGCTACTCAAGTTAGGGCTTTTAAAACAATTCTGAGGACATTCTCAGAAAACTCTGTTTTGATTCACAATTCTGATCACAGCTCGTGCTGCTGAAAATTAGACCTTTGTATTTTGGTTACAACACAACTTTGTGTTATGTTACTGTCCTGTGTAACTCAAAGCATTCTTTTGGAAAAATATCTGGATGCAGAATGTGTTGTTAGAGCAGAGGGAGACTTTCATAGGTTGAGTGTCCGGAATTCAGAAACAAATGTATCTGGATGCTTTTAAGAAATGATGGTAGAGGTGTGACGATTGTTACGCTCTTCTGATGCCTGGGGGGTTTTTCTCTTTCTAAACGATGACTGTTAGATAGGGAGGTGTGGTGTAGTGAGAGTTTAGTTGCTCTAAGGTAGTAAGAGCCCTCTTGAGAGGTTTCCCATTTATACTGGAAGCAGAGTGACTTTGCTTTCCAGTATTTCTTTTTTTGTGACTTTTTGTCAAGCCACAAAGCTGGTTGCACCTGTCCTTTGGTCCCGTTATTACTGGGAGGCTTTGGGAGCAGGCTGGCAGGAAAGGCTGTCATTTGGTAACGGTACAATTCAGCTAAATGAGCGTGACAAAATATCCTGAAGTCTTTACAGAAACATCAGCTTAGTTCTGTTGTGCCAGGGCTTTGTCTGATGCTTTGATGGACCTTCCCCTCTATCTTCAGTGCTGTTGCCTCCCCTGTCTTGCTCTTCAAAACTTTGCCCTGAAGCCTACAAAGGATATTCTTGCTGAGAATGCTGCCTAGTGTGCTAACATTGTCTTTTTAATTTTATTTTGCTTTTTCTCATATGTGCTTCATAGTCACCTGCTGTCTCGATCTGTGTTTGTGTGGTTTATTTGTAAAGTTGAATCAGTGAGCTCTTAAACCTTTTGGGGCTCCCAGCAGGTGCAGGAGCACAGATCTGCTGTGGATCCAAAACTAACACTCTGCATAGGCAGTGATCACATACTTATTACTCTCTTGTGTCTGGTATTTTGCCAGCACTACACACGTGTGCAATCAAGTTTATTCTGGTGTCTTAAACTCTCAGAAATTCTTGCCTCAGTTTTACACTTGATTTAAATTAGAAATTTTAAGGATCCACATGCTGTGCTGGTTTAAAATAGGAACAGAATCTCTTTGCAAATTACTGGAAGTATTAGCTGGTCCTGGAAGTGTCCAGTTAGAGGTAGAATTGTTTTGTTTGACATGATTGCTCAGGGTTCTGCAACAAGGACAGTGTCAAACTGACATGACTGTTTGGGCTGTGCCTTCTGTGGTTTGCAAAAAGTTTTGCAATTCAGTGAGTGAGGAATAAACGCCTCCTCCCACTGGCCACTTGTACTGGTTAAGTAGAAAACAAAAATGAATGCTTTACATTATATACCTCAGATGCAGACAACAATACAATTATTTAGCAGTGTTAACATATTCCTTCTGATGCATTTTTGGCCGTGGAACCTACTGGTTTTGTTCTGGTTTCGTGCTGGATTCTATTCTTTTAATGAGATTTGAATATTCTTGAAAGTATTCTTAAATTCTTCGAGGAATTTAAGATTTTTGCCCTGCATTTTTTTAGCACTATTTACTGTGTTGCTCCAGTATTTAACAAGAGACACAAGTGCCTTTGTAACTGCAATGGGTTTCTTGGCTAGAACTAGATGAATTTTGCTGCGTAGGCTGCAATTATTATTTTGCTGTATTCACAGTGTCTAAGTATTTTCGTACTGAAAAGGAGATGGAGGCTTCTCTTGAAATAGTAACTTGTTAACATGTGGTGTTTTCATGGATCTTTATAATTCCTAAGTGTCCAAATGAAAGCAACCAGTGCTCTGTGTTTGAAGTTATAATAACAGTATTACTTCTCACACCTTTTTTTTCCCCCCCTCTGTGTTTATGTACGTAAAGGAGCTTATAGTGCTGCAATATTCAAAATCTTGGTTTTCCTTGTAAGATGCAGTATTTTTGCAAAATAACTGTATGAACAGTGGGTGTTGAGTGCCATCTTTTCATGCAGATTGCCCCTGTACAACAATTTACCACGTATAATTGTTACATGTGCCAGTGTAAAGTGTGTGTTTGTGGAAACTTTATAGGTGTGTTCATCTCTTGCTTATTGCTGTGGGAATTTTCCCCAGTACTGCTGTAATTGTTTCCTTATGGTCACATTTGGCTTGCTTCAGAAAGCTAATTGGGCATCTCTCTAGAGCCTCTGGTGAGATGAAACAACTTGTGTCTGTGTGGTGCACAAAGGAGAAGGGACAGTGTCACGAGGGTGTGCAGCAAGTGGTTTCTCCTGGTCAGACCTGGACCTCTGTCTCCATGTCCTCAGGAGTTGATGTTAGTATTTTGGCAGTGCCCAGACATCTCATTGTTCATGGAAGATGGTGATGGTTCTGACCCAAAATGCACACAACAGTTGCTATGAGGATCTAAACTCACGTGGCTGCTGCAGGAGATATGATAAGGGCTCCTACAGCATGATGAGCAAGTCTCTGAGGTGTTTGTGTGATTGGATTTTCAGTACGTGGCTTTGACTTTAGCCTCTCAGTGCTGTAGTCGCAGAGGAGCAAAGTCTTGTATAGGTAAACCAGCATTTAGTCAGTGGGGTTGTGATGTGTCTAAGCTTTTTGCCTCAAATTAGAACATAACTATAGGAAGATAATCCTTACTAATAGCAGCAAGTACTTATAAACTATGTGTACTTTTTAATCTTGTTGAAGAAATTCTTCCAGAAAATATGAATTAAACTGTTTTTCTTTATAGTAAAGACATTAAGCTTATCTATATTTTGTTAAGGTTTAATTGCAAATTTGCAATACTTAACAAATCTATTAAAAAACCTGTCTCTGCAGGGGGGAAAGGGAATTGCCATAGTCTGTAATTATGTGGAGAGTGGAATATCTTTTTATGTTGCCCTAAATGCCTTTACAATCTTTAACTGCCTTTAAAATCCTACTGGAAGGCTTAGAAATTGTTGTAAAAACAATAAGCCCTGTTCTGCAGTTATGCATCTCCTAATCAGATTAAAAATTAAATAAGGCTGACATGAAATGTATATTAGCACCATTATCAGTGTGGTGCTGCTCCCTCACTCCAACTCACTTTTGAGTAAGCCTTTTTAAACTACTGTCACTTTGTTTGGGAGCTATTTTGTGGGTTCAGTCCCCTCTGCCATGTTTTGTAGCTACCTGACATTCTGCAGGTGCTGTGATATTACAGTACTAAAACTTCACGTGGCACCTTATTTTTTTTTTTAATACGTGGAACACATCAGATCTTTGAAGTACAAAAAGAAGTATTTTGCTACTAACTTACTTTTTAATGCACAGGGTGAATTATACCCTGTTGCTATCATTAGTGCCAAATACAGCAGTTCTTGCTCTCTTCAAGTATGTTTCATGTCTTGTCTGATGGTAACAGATAAATGTTCATCTTTAACTTTAATTTCCTACCTCAGCTGTTTGCACTGGACAGTGGTTATGTTGACTTTTCAGAAGGTAAATCATTAGAAATACAGGACTGTGCAGCTGGGGCTCCTGAATAAAAATCAGCGAGAGCTTTTGGGGTTTCTTCTTTCCCCACTCTCTATTAATGAAGAAGAGTAAAGAAAGCATTTTCCTTCTTAAAGATGATGCTTGTTTTGTACTTGCTTACAGGAGAGGCTGAAGTTGGTGACTGTCCTGGGTGCTGGGCTGCTGTGTGGAACTGCCTTGGCTGTCATTGTGCCAGAAGGAGTACATGCACTTTATGAAGACATTTTGGAGGGTAAGGACCAAACCTAGAGACCCCAGAGACTCTGCTTTTCTCATACTACCATTTCTTGTTTCTACACCATTTAAAATTTCTTTTTAGTGTTATGTTTTAATTTATCCTGTTTTACTTTCCACTAAATCTGTGGTGTTCCACTTAGATTTAAAGTAAACAGAAGATAATATGTAAAATCATCCTTTATTAAGAAGTGAAAGAGCCTCTGATTATGCTTTTATACTGTACTGTAATTTGTGCACTCTAATGTAGGATGTCTCTAATGAGCTGTAGTTTGCTCTCTATTCAATTTAAATTGTAAGTAGACTAAATTTTTCTTGTAGTGATATGGCTAGCAGTAAATACAATTGCTGTGAATGTTTTCTGCTTTCTTTTTTTTTTTTTACTAAATGGAGCATACTGTTTGTGTAGGCAATGTACAGCCTGCTTGTTAGAGTTATATGCTCTGTAACTTAAAGTTTAGTTTGTGGAGAAAAATGTTCTTCCCATTACTACAGTAATAATATCAGAAGTATTTATTTAGGAAAAAAGAATTTGCTCTCAGCTTTCTAAAAGTCCTTGTAGGTAAGGACATTTGTCGCTGTTACTAACCTATGAAATATTGGAAAATGTACACCAAATAAGTTTCCATGGTATAAGATGCTTTAATTAAAAACCTGTCCAGCCATCTTCTTTCCCCCTTTAGAGTCATTGGAGCTCACCTAATTTCAAGGTAGCTCAGTGAGACAAAGTCTTGGAGGGTGGGATGGAATTAAAGCTTGTGTAGGGAAAGGAAACAGCCACACAACATTGAAGCTGAGGGCTTGGGCTCTGGGGCTCCAGGGTGGTCCTGGCAATTGTAGGACAGTCTGCTGACTTAACTTGTTCTAGCCCATATCAATGGAGGGTATCAATGCTAACTTGTACTAGACTGATCCTTTGAGATGTAAAGTTAATCTTCTTAAATATTGCATTAGATCTCTTAGTGGATGGAACCTATTTTATCTCCTCCTCCTGTGTTTTCTCACTTAAATGAAGGTTATGACTTAACTGCTTGACAGTATCTCTGAATACCGACAGAATTGCCAACTTCAGTTAAAAAAGCAATTATTCAGCAATTTTATCCATCAATTTATACTTAACACGCACATTGAAAGTAGCCTGGCTTATCAAGTATTAATGCTTGCTTTGCTTTTCCATGCTGAAGATGTGTGAGGAGAGGCCAACCAGGCAAACGTGTGCTTCCCTAGGAAAATGGCCTAAGAAAGACCTTAAATGAGGCCTTTGTGTATTGTCCAAGAAAGCATGAGGAACGTTTTTGGCAAGAGGGGGGAGCAGTAACCATGCAGTGTTCAGTCCCTTCTCACCTGCTCCCCTGCTTGCCCCAGGGAAGCACCACCCAGCAAGCGAGATGCAGCACGTGATGGAGTCTGAGAAGGTGGCAGAGATCCCAGCTGTGCACGAGTATGGCCACGACCATTCCAGGTTGCACGCCTACATTGGAGTGTCCCTTGTCCTTGGCTTTGTCTTCATGCTCCTGGTGGATCAGATAGGCAGCTCTCACGTGCACTCTGCAGATGGTGAGTAAAGATTCTCTTCACTTAGACTTACAAAACTAACTTTTCTTCCCCTTGGTAGTGCAGAACTTGTAATGTTTGGTTTTGGGAGGTTAGGAGAAACAGCTGCTTCTGGCTGTTCAGTGATCCTGTAAACTGCAAAGAGTTGTTGATGGTTCTGTAACTCGTTTATTGGTAGAACTTCAGGTGATGTGAAGGTGCTGTTATCAGACTATTGTACAGTAAATCTAGTGCAGAAATATAAAGACTGGTAGCTCTAAATATAGCTGCCTCAGCAGCTGGTAGAGACTTGAGCAACGATACTTCATGATTTTTCTTCCAGCATAATGTATTTATGTGTTCTCTTTATCCTAACTTTCCTCATGACAATTTCAGATCCAGAAGCTGCAAGATCAGGCAACTCCAAGATCACCACAACGCTGGGGCTCGTAGTCCATGCTGCAGGTAATGTGGGACAAGGACTTCCCTTGCTGTGTGGCTCATGTTTAGGTGGAGTTTTTCCTACTGTCCAACCTAAACTTCCCCTGGTGTAACTTTGTTTTTGTCCTGTCAGTTGTGACTTGTCAGAAGAGACCAACACCCACCTCCCTCCAACCTCTTGTCAGGTAGTTGTAAAGAGTGATAAGGTCTCCCCATAAGTATGATGTTTTTAATCTCCTGCTGAAGATTGTCTAGATTAAGTCATAAGATGTTTATCAAAAATACTTATTCACTAAATGAAGTGTTGTAAGGATTAATATAGTACCCATTCCTATTTCATTTAGACAATATATTCATGTTAAATAGTAAAAATAGTATTTATAGTAGTATTTATATTTGAAAATTCATTAAAAGGATAATTATTAAAATTCTTTTAATGCTTAGAATCTAAAGCAGATTTTAAAATTTAGACAGGAAGCCACTTTACTACGGTAGACTAAAATAATGAATCTTTTTACCTGTTTTTTTAATTTGTCCGAATGTGTCAGTACTGAAGAGATCCTCAGTATGGTTTTTATGGTCTTAGGAAATACAAGACAGCTCCTGTTCGGGGTTGTGTGATACCCTAAGTTGTTGTGACTTAAAGGGAAATGAATCCTCTGTTGGGTCAGTATTGTTCATGGCATTTTGAGCAATGGGATTTCTCAAATCAGCATGTTTTGTACTGTCAGCCACTGGGGAGGTGGGGAAGCTGAAAGTGATGTGGAGGAATAACCCCTGAATTTCCCTCCCCTTTCAGCTGATGGTGTTGCACTGGGGGCAGCAGCTTCTACTTCTCAGACTAGTGTCCAGTTGATAGTGTTTGTTGCCATTATGTTGCACAAGGTAAGTCAGCCAAAAAACCTTATTTTTTCTTTAAAACACTGTTAAAGCACAGAAACTAACAAAGATCCTGAATCCCCTTCATGATTAGTATGGGAATGTGTTAAGGTGCTTGAAACGAGCAGGTTAGTAACAGCTTCAAGGACCAAGAGCACTGGTATGATGTGTGACAATAGCAAATTCTGGGTGCTAAATCTGAGCAGGGTGCAAATGAGAGAAAGTTCTGTCTACTGCCTGCCTTGGTTGGGAAAAGTCTCCCAAAAGTAGAGAGAGAATAGCTCATGAATTAATCTGGCAGCTTCATGCTGACTTTTTCTGAAGCTGGTGTGGTGTGTTTGGGTTATTTTAACAAAAAAAAACCAAACAAAAAACCCAGCAACAAACAAATCACACACATACAAAAAAAAAAAAAAAACCCAAACAAACAAAACCCTCCCAAGATTCTTAAGAGAAGTTCTGGAGGGTGAAGCACAGGAGTATATGCTAATATATTCAAGGAGGAAACAAGCTGTTTTAAGCTGATAACAGGTTTTTTTGGTCTGTGGGGTTTGTAAGAAAACGAGAAAGGTATTTATTTTAAAAGATATAAAGGGTTAGTCTTTTGAAACCACTTAGTGCCAGAGTGCTAAATTACAACTTCTGGTTACCTCTGTTATCATAGTAGCTTCAACACCATTTCTGCAGGAAAATATGATTTTTTTTTTTGATGATAGCGAGCAAACAATGGCTCTTTAAGGAAAAAAGATCTTCCTCTCTTCATGTTTGTGCAAAGATACCTTATTAGCTGTGTAGGTTCTAAATAGATGTGTGCAGATACACTTGACTAACAGTAGCATATGCATGTACCATCTCTGAGTAGTTACTCATACATTCATCCCAAATCTTGCTTGCATAATTGCACATTCAAAATGTTGGGAAATCCAGATCCTTCCTTCACTGTTAGTACAAGAAGTTGTGGTTTACTCAAAGGTGGCAATGTCTTTGTCACATCTTGCTGTGAAGCTTGGGTTATGGGCATTGCCAAGTGAAACTTGCTTTTATTATTCTTAATGTTCAAAATAACTTCTGAAATTGTACAATTTTAGAAGAGGAAAATTTCTCCTATGAACAATTATCAAGAAATATTTGGTATTGAAAGAGAAATTTATTTTTTCTGGTGCCTTTTTTTTCCCCCCCAGTCTTCTGATCGTGATAGATGCTTTTGTCTTGGGTGTTTTCCTTCGCTCGTGGTTTCCTCCTTCTAGATAAAAAAAGATTCTGTGTATAAAAAAACCAAATGCTCAATGTATTTTTAGGTTATATCTTATCTCAAAAATGTCAGGATGCACTGGTATTATCTTTATGCAACCAAAATATGGTAAATTCCATGAGTGTAGGGGCAGCTGTGCCTTGTGGTTAAGAAACTGTATGCCAGCAGAGGGAGAAGAAGAAGGTATTTGTTTGCTTCCCAGTGGGAGCAGAAATGCAACTGAATGATAAACTAATCAGAAGTGCTCTTAAGTCTTTGTTCCTATGGAGTTTGACAGATAGCTCTTTGGGCATTTCCCACCCTCCATGGTGATTGTAGAATTTTTCTTCTGTGGATAAAGAAACTGCCCATCTAAGGGTGTCTGGTAGGTAGTGTCAGGACAAAAAAAGAAATTACATACCTTAATGGAGACCTGGGGATTATAGCAATGACTCAAGTCAGAATGAACACTTTAATGTCTATAATGACTACACAAATGTGTGCCCTGATAGCCAGAACAGGAGTTTCCATTAGGTACTGCTATTAAGATAGGGAGTCTGCAGAATTCCATTGATTTAACTGCAACATACTTAGTGCTTTCTCTAAATCCCTTCCAGTTCAGTGCAGTAAGTTGTATTTCGACTTTCTCTCAGGTTTCAGGGACTCTAGAAGGGATTGTATTACAGTGACTGTTGGGTTTTTGCAGGCACCAGCTGCCTTTGGCCTGGTTTCCTTCCTGATGCACGCCGGGCTGGAGCGGAATCGAATCAGAAAACACTTGCTGGTCTTTGCATTAGCAGCACCTGTCATGTCCATGGTGACATACCTGGGGCTCAGCAAGGTAGGCCTGGGACTTTGTTCTTCCCAGAAATGTGGCTTAGGGGTGGGTTTTGGGGAGAGGAGTATCGTAGGAGTTTTGTAGAATGTAATTCCAGACTGCTTGGAAAATGTAAAAGAATGGAGATTAAAACAAAAAAAAGAAGAAAGAGAGAAATATGAATGTGTGTGGGAGTGGAACACAAACAGAACAATGTGATATAACTACAGAATTTTGTACAGCTTTTTTTAGAAGGCTGATTTCTGTTTTTCTCCTTTCTGCTGCTCCCTGCTGAGAACAATTCACTCATATCCCAGATTTTATCTGATGACTATATAACTGAGCAATTTTCAGTGTTGCCACATGCATTCTTATTTTAATATGCAGGTAGAAAATAATCTTGCTAGTTTCTCCCACCATCTCAGAACTGGTCTTATGTGTTCAAAGTCTTTCTCACACTGTGTCAGAAGTTGAATCCTCAGCTAGAACAGGCATTTTGCCTCTCATGCAAATTTGAGATTTAAATCTGGTGACTCTTGCTCTGACCAGCAGGGCACCAAATATTTAAAAGCTGACATCTTATTTGAACTCTGTTTAGAATAAGGGAAAAAAAAAAAGTCAGACTGACTTTTTTTCTTCTGTAAGGCTTCCTAGATGTGTGAAGTGAACCAGCTAGGGTGGGAGGTGTCTTTCTGCCCCCCACATCAATTTCAGAGTGCCAGTTGCTACATGTAAGGTGCAAGACACAAACCAGCACATTAAACCGTTGCCATTGTGAGGGAGTGAGAGTTGATAGAAATCCTCCTGTCTGCACACTTACAGAATATTTTTATTACTGATTGAAGAACTGCTTATTGTAATTTTTTCACTTTCTGTTGTCTTTCTTTCCTTTCCAGAGCAGCAAAGAAGCCCTGTCAGAAGTCAATGCCACCGGAGTTGCTATGCTGTTTTCTGCTGGGACTTTTCTTTATGTTGCCACAGTTCATGTCCTCCCAGAAGTAGGAGGAATTGCTCATAGCCACAAACCCGAATCAAGTGGAGGAAAAGGACTCAGTCGTCTGGAGGTGGCAGCCCTGGTACTAGGATGCCTTATTCCTCTAGTTCTGTCCATTGGGCACCATCACTAAAGGCTCGACTCCCATGTTCTCCTCCTCGGTCTGACGTGGGCAGTACATGTCTGCTGCTCCTTTTAGCATTGGCTCTTACACATCATCCATCCCACCCACTTCATGGAGTTCAGAGGGAACCCTGATTGCAAAATGAGGAATACTGGGCTAGTTTTTAGTGTAGCAACATGTACTTTGGCAGCCGGACGTGAATTCTATGTAACTTTTCTTTTCTGAAGACATTTGCTGTTTGTTACTTCTGGCCCTATTCTCAGGGAAGATGGAATTTGGAGTTGAAGAAGGATGGGCGGGGAAGAACAGAGCGACTCACCCTGAAGTTGCAATCACCAAAGTATCCTGCAATCCAGCTTCCACAGCTGAGAGCAAAAACAGAGGATGGCTGCCTTGTGAGAGGCTGGAGTCTTTCTAATGAAGAAGGGGGCTCTCCCCCTCCAGTTCTGTGTTGTCTTGACTGGTCCTTGTGATGTTTGTCACTAATTGTATTGGAAAAATGGGCTACACTTGGAACTCTGGACAGCACTGCTATTGTCACAGAAGTGTCACTGCTGGGAAAGACGTGATCTAGACAAAGCTTAGCATTAGAGTAGGAAATCAGCTGGGTAAGAAAGTGCAGATGAATTTTGGAGTGTGTTCCATTTAAGACAAAGGATAGAAGCAAGGAGAATAGCATTCTGATTGTGAGTACATTTTTAAAAGGCAGTATTTTCTGGGACAGGGTTTTCTGCTAAGGCAGTGAAATGCAGGCACCAAAAACATTACCAGGAATTAGGTGTTGGGTGCTGTGATTGCACTACTGCCACTCTCAAGAGATACACCCCTAGTGTGCCCTTGAAATCAAGCTGTGCTGGGCTCTGAGGAGTAGAAATCTGGTGGAGACAGCTGTTGAGGGAGCAGAGAACTTCACTAGCTCTTGTCAAGGGTCTGAACTGCTGGAATCAGTGGGAGGACGTGTGGTTTTCCATTAAATAAAAGGCTAACAAAAGGTTCAGTTAAATATTTATGCTGCAGGTAGAGTACAAAGTTTCTAAAGCAGTTCTGGACAAAATAACCCACCAAACACAAACCCAAAGTAGTGCATTCCCAGTGAACCCCTTAGCCAGTTGGCTTTTCCTTTGGGAATTGCTCATTCACCTCTTAAGGGTTAGTTTTGGTGAATCTCCTGGAGGACTTAGGCCAACTGCTGAAGAGGGGTAACAGTTCTCTCCCCTCCCAAGGCCCAGCCTTCTCTGTCAGGCACCACTTCTCTTATGCAGCATCTGTTGTACTCTAGTAACTCTACTGTAGTGCATTCAAAAGTCAGGACCTGCACAGACTCAACATCAAATTCTTTCTTTAGGGCAGAACTTTTTAATGCCATCCCCTTTTTAAGCTACGCTCTGTCTGCACTTTTTAAAGATAACATTGCCAAATATCTTTTTCTTTTGATTTTTTTTTTTTTTTTTTCCTGTTTGAAATGAATTTTCAAGGCTTGAAATATCTTCTTAACTGAAGTGCTTCTTGTTTCCATTTGAACACGTGTCTGTTTCTGTGTTTGTTACTTATACTGCACAGGCTGTTGTGCCTCTTACATTCTTTACATTTTTGTCTTTGTCCTGTTTGTCTGCTGGGTCACTGATGGGTATGGCCTGGCTTTGTCTGTTGGCTTTGTAATGGTACAGGTGTAGCCCAGGAGTGAGCTTAATACTGATCCCCAGCAGTGCTTGTTAATTTGTGTATTTAAATGTATAAAATCAATGCAAAAATTACTAGAAACCATTTTTTTCCACCAGACAGTATTCTCAGAATTAGTGTGTCAGGCCTAAACAAACATTTTTGACATCAGATCTTCAAAAGTTAATTCTGTTCTGAAAAGCCACTGCAAAAGCAATGCCTGAGATCCTATTCTGCACATTCTTAAAACCTTTTTTTACAGCATATGCAACTAGTAAGTTACCTGCTTGAAAAATTCAGTGATACAGGTTACCAACACAAGTGAATGATGCACAGGGATGCTTACACCAGAGCTCCCAGCGTTCTTTCTGATTTCCCTTTAATGACCTTCTTCCTTGATAATCTATTTTACCTTTCTTAATCTTTCCACATGACAGTTTCCAAAAGCTGGAGAGTTTGCAAGGTCTGCAGCAGCAGCAGGAGATAGGCTAGTGCAGTGCCAGGTGCTTACATTGTGTACAACAGTAAGTTTTGTGGGTTGTTTTTTTTTCTTTAACCTATCATTTGTCACTTGCATGTGCAGCCCACCCACTATTTGAGCTGGCATCCTGACCCTGTTCCACTGCAGCTTCATTTTATGTGTAACAAGAGCAGTGGTTTAGGGAGGTGTGTAGCTAAAGTCCCTCTTCATGCTTTTTATTCCATGTTGGAGCATGTGGATGGTACCACCTCTGGCTCAGGTGTGTATAACCTCTGGCATATCAGCCATAAGAGGTGCCACTGCTGAGAGGGTTTGTCTGTCCTCTCCTGTTGTCTTTCCAGTGCCTGGGGCAGCCACCAGAAATGGCAATACTCAGCTGAATGATTCATGAGCTGTAGAGGCTGAGTTACAGCAGCAGGTGAGGGATTTTAACTGAAAACATTGACAAAATTGGCACAAAAACACTGATAATGTGTCATTTTCATTTTGGCACTTAAGTGACAGAATCACTTCTGTGATTTTATTTTTTTCTACACATTTAGAAGTATCAACAGCATTTTCTTTTGGCTGCCTCTGTCTCTGTGTTGAACTATTATTTTCAACTCTGTAGCTGAAAACAGTGACTAAGGAAGCTTTTAGTTCTGTGATAAGGACAGTGTAAAATTTAAAATGATCCAAACTTTCCAAACTGTTAATTCCACAGAGAGGATTATTTTCTCGAAGCAGAGTATTTTAATGAGTTAAATAAAACGGTCCATTTTATCACAGCCCCTGTTTTTTGCCTAGCTCCCCATCTGTCACAGTAAATCCAAGCAGTGCATGTAGCCAGGGCCATCTGGTAGCATTTTCTACTCCTCAGGGGACCTTGGTGCAAACAAATTCCTCTCACCCTCTCTACAATAGCCACCTCTGCCTGTGTTTTCTGTGGTGAGATGGGTGGCAGCAGGTCCAGCCAGTAACACTATAACCACGTGCCAGGCACGTCCATCCCCCTGTCCTATAAATCCCTCTAGGAAGTCTATAATCTTCTCATCAGCTATTTTTTGTTTGTTTTTTTTCAGTTCATTGTTTCTTAATTGGCGGTAGGATCTGGACTAGAGCAGTTTCTGTTGATCTCGGTGTGTTCAGGTACTTTCCCCACTGTTTCAATGCTCTTACTGTTCCCCCTATAAAGGGAAGAAGGGAAATATTTCTTTTTCAGCCCCTGGGGACAGCTGCAGAAGCCCCAGGGACATGAAGCTAAGGGAGGTGGCAGAGCTGTCACACCAAGAGGGGAGTTTGGTGGCTGAGACATGGCAGCTCCTGGGTGTTAAACACAAACCCACTGCTGGCTTCAGAGAACCATTGCCAGGTAGATAGTGTAAAAAGATATCCAGGAGACCCGAGGAAATGACTGTGGTTACTCAGGAGCTAGTTCAGAGCCCTTGGGAAGCTTCTGTCAGTAGCAGATGTGTCCATGTGGTGCCAGCTCTGTGCAGAGTGAGAGATGCTGTGGAATAAATGCTGCTGCCCCTTCCCATCCTGTGCTGGGACTTGGGAAGGAGAGAAGGGAAGTGTGTGTTCTTCTGGGGGTGGAGGGAGGAGGAGTGCTTGCAGTATGGTGGGGAAGTTTATGATGAATTTCAGATTCCTGTTCACCTCAAACTTCTTTTAAAAATAAATCTTTTTTTTCTTACTCTCCTTTTCTAACATCTCTCAGCAGCCTTGGCTTTCCAGGGAAAAAACATTGCGTGGTCATTGCTGTTTACCTGCCTCCACGGATGGAACTGTACTTTTAATGTCTCTTTTTTCCAAACCATTTGTACACAGAATCATTCCATGAATGGCTGCCTTATGATTTTTCCACTTTAATTGTGAATGGTTAAAATAATGTTGCCGTTTTCAATTTGTTTTATTATATTAAATTTTTACTAGGTGCAGTGCTCTGGAGTTGGCTTCTCATTTGCTGCAGGGGGGCTTGTGGCAGCTCCCACAGGGAAATGACAGGCTTAAATGCTATACAAGTGCTGCAGAGGACAGTATGTCTTATTTTTCTTTTCAGTGTTTGCTGCTTTTCCTCATGAAGTCTGAGCACCTCCTGGGAACCCAAAGTGTGAAGCCTCACGTTGGGAGGCAGTCTGGCAGGGTGACTTGGACATGGGTATAAATACAGAGGTGATTTGACAGCCCTGCTTGAGCAGCATTTGACAACTTCTGTCTCCCACAGAGCCTTTAGAAGTTGGCATTGCCCTGAAGCTCTCTTCCCCTACCCTAGAGAAATCTCTGATGCTCACAGTGCAGAGACCTCTTTGGAGGGTGTAAGGATATGATTGGCTCAGGATTGCTCCAAGCCACTCTTAAAAGGCTGGAGGACACCTTGGGGCTAAAGAAAATTAAGAGTATAGGATGGAGTGAAAACAAGCTTGTCAGCCCCAAACCTAGAATGCAAACACTGAGTCCCTCCCTTCTTTTTGGAGACTTTCTCACAAAGTAGCCTTTGCAACACATCCAGTGTTGGGGCATCTGCAACTTCCCTGGGCAACCTGTTCCACCCTAATATATGCGTGCCTCTGTGTGATTTGGATTAAAAGTCAATTTTAAATATGCATGCAAGGGTGTGAAGGAAACCCCAGCCTGCCTTTTGGTCTTGCATTTTGGGGGAAAACTGCTGCATCCTGGGCTGCATTAAAAGAACCGTGGCCAGCAGACCAAGAGAGGTGATTCTGCCCTGTGAGACCTCACCTGGAGCACTGCATCCACTTCAGGAGCCCCCAGCACAAGAAGGATGTGGATATATTGGAGCATGTCCAGAGGAGGGACACCAAAATGATCAGGGGAATGGAGCATCTCTGGTATGGAGACAGGGGCTGTTCAGCCCGGAGAGGAGAAGGCTCCAGGGACACCCTATAGTGATCTTCCAGTACCTGGAGGGGCTCCAGGAAGGCAGGGGCAAACTTTTCATATAAAACACCAAAATTCTTTTAAGAAAGAAAAGATGCAACTTTAAAAATGATGGCCACAGTTGGACACCTCTAACTACAGGCTGGCCTCAGGTCCCATCACTGTGGCAGTTGGTGTTTGAGCTCTTTCACCCAGCACTAAGCAATCTTCTCAGCTAATTGCTTCCTTTTGATTTTTCTGGTGGCTCACAGGACTTGTGTGGTTAGGGAAAGGTGTAATCTCTTTATACAGGCTTTTAATCACAAGAGAGCATGATTAAGGTCAGTAGGATTGCTGAAACAAAGGGGTGCTGCCATTGCAGTGAGCACAGGCAGATAGATGCAAGGCAGGGAGGATGGGAAGCCAGTGTTTTGCCAGATGGGCTCTTGGTTTTGGGGCAAATAAAATTCATTTTTAATGGGGAAGCATTATGCACTATATTAATGTTATTTTAGTGCATTTAAAAAACATGTCACTTGGTAACTGGAGGCTTAACCACTGCAGTCTGTTGTAAATCCTTCCAGAGATGTGAGGAAGTATTTTTGGTACGTTTATGTTACAAGAGTCACCACTGAAAATGTCAATATTGAGGAGCTGTGGTGTTTCAGGCTTCCTGATGGTGGCTGTTGAGTGTTCCTTCATTTGTTAAGGAAAAAGAATTTTCATCTGCATTGTTATCAGAGCCTCATTAGGGATGAGCACAGCAGAAAGAAAATGAGCTGTCATCTATTGTTCCAGCTTACAAATGAAGCCATTCTTCTGCTGATGTGTTCAAGCCTTCTCCAGATCTCCCTGCAGGCAGAATTGCACAGGGTTCCACCCTCCTTATCACAGCCCTTCTCCCTCCTGTCTGGCACGTCTAGAGATTAGCAAACCCTTGTGGTGGAGGAGGGTTTGAGGAAAATGCCTCATTCAGAAAACTTGTAGAGCTAATTAATAGTAAGCTGTGCCATGCTGAGTGACACCAGGATGATAACGTATTTATAAAACCTAAAAGCAGAAGTGACATTATTAGAAAGGGGGAAACAGCTTGTTCTGGATCTGTGTGCTCATCCAGTAGTAATTATCCTTGGTGATATGTGATCATGGTTACACTGGAGCCTGGAGGTTAATGGGCTGCCTGAAGAAACACTTTAAAGGAGAGACTCGTGGTTATACTGGTGCTAAACCCCTTGTTTACAAGCCTTAGTACCAACGACTGTCACATCTCTATAACCTTTCCTTGCTTGTCTCCAGGGTGAAGCTTTGAGTAGAATGAGTGGTGTTTTGGGACTGCAGAGGATCTCCCATGTTCTGCTTGATGGAAAAACTGAGGGGTGACTGATCCTGAGCAAAACTTTGTCCTCCTGGTGTCTGCTCTGTGCAGGTGCTTCTCCTGGGCGTGATTGGTCCCCGGGTGGTTTCAGGCCCCAGACTCATAATCACACCCAGCCGGGTGAGGCCCCAACTGCCCCCAGGTGATGGTGGTTGGGGTGGCGGGTGAGGCCAGAGCTTATATCAACCAGGAACTGGATCAGTCTGGGAAGAGCAGCAACAGAAGAAACAAGAGAAAACAAGTAGCTGAGCAGTTTGGAGAAAGCTCTTGAGGAAGGGAATTCCTGTAACAGATGAAGACTAAAAGATGAACAAATGAAAACTAAAAGATGAAGAGGAGCACACGTTTGTCCTGAGTGTGGAAACAAAGACTGAAAGATGGAGGTATGCTGAGGAAATGGTGCTGAGCGTGGGGTGGGCCAGAGAATTAGCAGCACATCATCATCATGGTAGGAGCAAAGGGAACATTGAGTGTGTGTGCAGCAGCAGTTCTGCCTGTGCCGGGCGTTTTATAGATTTTAGATTAAATAAAAACATAGCTTAGCAAATCCTGTTTGCTGGATAGGTATTTATAGTTTAAAAGTTAAGCCTATGTTTTCTTTCCCTCTTTTGACCAGAGGGAACAAAGTGGGTAGAAATTAGTGGGCTGCAGTTGAGAAATACCTTATAGAAAGTAGCCTTGCACCTATCCCAGTTTTAGAAATTCAGAGTGGTGCTGGAGCAGCTGAGGATCAGCCCTGGAGCTCATTTACTACTTGCTGGACTGTTTTATCGCATCTTAGAAATGTTGATGGTTCTCCCATTGTTTGCCTGTGTTAATTACATATATTTTCCTTCTCCATTGTTCTGCCAAGAAAACTAACAAATCCTTCTCTTCTGCAGGGCTTGTTTTTTAAAAAAATTTTAAGTCTTTAAAATTTGCATGATGTAATTTCAGAGAAACTTTTCCCTCTCCTGGTTGTGAGCAGTGTTTTCTCCTCAGTGCAGTGTGTGGAATGGTCACTACAGCATTAACACTTCTTAATGTCTCTCCGTCTTGGGCTTTGATGCTGCTTGGGACACGTCCTGTTTGGGACCCAAAGGCTGGACAAAGCCAGGGTGAGAGAAGGTACCAAAGCATTGAGTTTGACTCTTGTGTAGCAGTCAGGAGTGGCTTTTATCAGGGACCTGCGCCTGTGAAGTCCCTGGTAGCAGCTGCAGGCTGTGAGCTGGAGGCAGGCTGTGTGCAGGACCTCTATTTAAGATGCTTTGCAGGTGCCTGTGACCACCTAGAGTGAGGTGAGCCTGTGTCCAGGCATGCCCCAGGTCTCCAGGAATGAGAAAGGACCATGTGTCTGCAGCGTGTCCCTTCCCAATGACTGCCCTGGGAAGGGCTGACATCCAGCATTGGAACATCCCAGTCGAGTCACAGGGTGGCACGGGTTAAAAGAGGAGCAGATGCCTCACAGCATGTGTGTGATTATATGATACCCCAAACCCCCAGATGCTTTCCCAGGCACAATGCAGGCAGCTCTTCCCCAAATCCTAACCCTGGATGGAAGGCAGGGTGCAGGAAGGAACAACCTACTCATGTGTGGGCATTACAGAGGACAGGGTTCTGTTGGAGGACTGTGTTTCTATCTCTGCAGGGAGGGAGGGTTTCAAGGGAGTAACAAGGACTAAAGGAACCAGAATAAAAAGCTTGTTGTGGACAACTAAAGAGCTGAATGGAGACTCACCCAAGCTGTGGGACATGCTGCTGTGTCTGTGCTGTGGCCAAGAGGCTGGTACCTCAGGGGCAGGGCAGAGTTGGTGCTTGCCATGTCTCTGAGAGGCAGGGTTGATGCTCCAGCCTCCCTCAGCAATGGCCCTTTAAGGCTGAGCAGGGTGTGCAGCACGGACACTGCCCAGTCCAAACCCAGCAGCCACGTGAACCGCACCCGGGTGGGCAGTGCCAGGCTGGCACAGCGAGAGCCTCCCTGTGCAGAGGGGATCTGAACTTGCTGGCTCACGCCCACTCTGCTCCCTTTTCCTCAGGACAAATGAGAAGAACCTGTCTCCAGGCACAGGATTTTGGGAATATGTGTCAGAGTAAGAGATGCCTGACACCAAAACATCCATCTTGCCCTGATTTCTGCTCGGGGTGCTGCAGCAGCGAGTGAAATAACCTTCCAGGCTGGCTCTGGTGCAGAGGTATTTTGGCTTTTGTTACTGCTGGGAGCTTTCTCTCTGGTGAGCTCCTTCTGCCACTCTCTGTTCCCGATCTCTGGCTATCTTCAGTCTCTTTTTCTCCTTGGGCTGGGTTGTGTGCTGTCTGTAATGCTTCAGGAGGTAATACGCAATGAGGAAACTCTCATCATCCGTGCATCAGGGAGAGAATTATTGACTGAGAGCTGAGCAGTCAAGGTATTGATTCCAACCCTAGCCCAGTCTCCCTGTCTGCTGTGCAGCGACTGGGTACGTCCTTCTGGTTCGCTGCATTTAATCGGATTCCTGAGCTGCTGCACACAGGGGGAGACTTGGAACCAGACCCAGCTATGATGTTTGCTTCAAAATCCAGTTCTGTGTCCCCTTCTCCCTCCATGGAGCAGGCAGACTCAGATGCTCTGGACATCAGCACCAAAGTGCAGCTCTACGGCGTGCTCTGGAAGAGACCCTTTGGGAGGCAGTCGGCCAAGTGGTCCAGGAGGTAAGCCCCAGTGGTGAGGGATGCTCAGGTGAAACGCAGAGCCCAAGGGTGCTGGGGTAGGTTAGAGCCTGAGTGCTTGGCTCCTCAAGTGCAGCCAGTCAGGCAGAAACCAGGGGTGAAACTTTGGGCATGGCTTCCTGCTGCTCTGAGCCCGTTGGACACACGTGGCACCTCATTGTGCTTTCTCCTTTAGCCACCCAGACCCTGTGCCACGTGTGCTTCAGGGTGGGAATAGGACAACTACCCAGTGCCTATGAGCATCTCATGAAAGAGGAAGGATCAGCTTGGATATTTTTGCCCTTAAACTTGACTTTTAGTGTTTGTTAAAGCTCTTTGGGTGGGAGGTGCCTAGGCTGAGCTGGCTGTGTGTGGGACTGTGTGCATGTGTATGGTCTGCAGGGGGCTGCTTGGACCAGCGCATCCAGACTCTTCCCTGGGGGGAAGGTGGCTCTGAATTCTCTCCCATCTGCTTCTAGGGAGCTGTAAGCTGCTGTGTGGTATCAGCAGCCACGAGTTTGGAGTTGGGAAGCATTTACTACATAATCTTTTTTTATTGAGGCCAGAAGTGATGGGTCAGTGTGAGGTTTAAAGTTAGTGTCGTTTCTTTACGTGGGTCACAGGGGAGTTTTCTGCTGGTTGTCAGCTGCTGAGACTGGGCTGTTCATGGCTGGGTGCTCACACAAACACGGTGTGGCTCTCTCTGGTTGCTCTCTGGGGGTACATGATCCAATGGATTAAGCCTTCCAGCACTCCTGGGTGGCAGATGGACGTCACTGCTGATGGACGTCACTGGCAAATGATTCAGTTGGAAGAGTAGCAGCCAAGGAACTTGCATTTTCCCCCTGCCACTGCCAGAGATGGGTTTGTGACCCAGTATATGTTGTCATGATCCATTAAAGAATGAAGGGAGGTACACAGGGGATGGAACACATAGTAGTACTTACCCACCTTTAGTGGTTTGGTGTCTGCAGCTGGAAAGAGGCTGCTAGAAGAGTAAAGTGAGGTTGTTTTCTGCTTCCCCCTCACCTTCCCACTGGGGAAGGGCACAAATGAGCCATTAACAAAAGGCAGCCCAGGAAGCCTGGAGCTGAGAGGCTGTTTTGTAGCCTTTGGGGCATAGTTTGTCTCAGGCTTTTCAGGTGAATGAATAAACCTGCCCGTGAGCAATGTCTGGCTGCCTCTGGCACACACCTTTTGTGGGTAACTGCAGTGCAGACACATCAAACCCATTTCTAACCCCAGTTTTGCCCTCTGTGGTAACCACAGTGGTGTCCACTCTAAACCCGTGAAGATGGCATGGCCTGTAAAATAGGGAAATGTTGCTTGAGAGGCAGTTTTGGGTTTGTAGCCAGTCCTGACCCATGTGCAGGTTTTGTTCTGTACCTCCCTCCCTCCCCCCTGAAAACAATGACCTTTTTTAACCCAGGAGAGAATTTGTGCTGATGCTCTCAACTTAGCTCCCAAACATTGACATTTAAATGAGTTGTGCCTGGAAGCTAATGTGACTATGCTATGGGAAAGAAGTAGAGTAACAGAGGGGAAGGTAATGTGCCATGGAGGAGATGTTCTTAAAAGGTTTTCTTCTTCCTAGTCAAAATTTCTTGCAGGCAAATGGCCCATCTCTGCTCTCTCAGTCATTACTTATTTAGTGCTGCTCTCTTCCTAGAAGTCACCCCCATCTTCAGCAAGTGGTGAATATTTCAGTGATGGCAGGTGGGAAGAGGTGGGGAGTTGACTGAGGGGCAGGGATGATGTGGGTGGTGAGCTGAGAGTCCTGGGGGACCAGGGGCAGGGCAGTGGGAGATGAACATGGGAATCTGCAGGGTTTGGAGGGAAGGACTTTGCAGAGTAAAAGGACTGGAACAGGAGGAACAATAAGATTTTTCTATCACAGGAGAGATTCACCCTTTTGTATCTTGCATGTTATTTTAAGTCAGTCATTATGGGGGGATAAGGAGCAATTAATCCATTCCCTCACCTGCTCCCCATGCCCAGCAAGACACAGCTGGTCAAGTGCATTGTTTTATGAAAAGGATAAGAGATGTTTCCCACTCCAATTAAGATGGAAAAAAAAAAGATTATTGCTAGGTACATTGAGGACTGGATCTCTGAGCAAGGTAGATCTTGTCCTGCAGTCTTGGGTGTAACAAACACAGCTTGGCAGGGAGGAGGGGACAGATCCTTCTCTCCTGTGAACCATCCCAGACCCACACAGGAGTGTCACTCAGGTGTGACACTCTGGGGCCAAGGGGACAGTTCCAGGAGGGCATCAGAGCCAGCAAAGCAAGGTGGAATCAGGAGCAGAAAAGAGTAGAGAACAAAACACCAAGTATGATTAGACCTCGGAGGTGCCAGGCTGCTGCTGGAAGGAGGGAACACAGCACAACTAAGAGAGGAATTTTACTTTCTTTGGGCCATTCCTGGCTGTGACACTGCAAAGCACCCGGGTAACCTTGTTCTCCAGCATGGTGGCTGCCACAGGCACTGGATGTGGTCACGGATGGCAAGGATAAATCTTCAGGAGTGTTTTCTGCTCTAAAAAGCCCAGAAAGCACACAGTGACAGGGCTGGGCAGGCTGGGAGCATCCCTCTCCTCCTCCTCCACCCCCCCTGGGCTGGCTGCTGCCAGGAAGCATCCACCCCTTCCCACTGCCTGCCCGGCTCCGTGCCAGGCTGGGGCAGACAGGAAAGCCTGGAGACGGCAGGAGAGAAGTGAGGGGCAGGTACTGTGGTCTCTGAGCTGATAAGCTGATAAAGATCATTTGCCCATCATTTTCTGAGCTCTCCCCAGGGAGGGAGGTCTGGGCTGGTCTAGTAACTGGGATTTGCTGCCTGTGCTCCTGGCCTGGTGCCCAGAAAACCACCATTGGAAGGAAGGACCAGTGAGACTGCTGCAGTTTTATGGTGTAAATACTCAACATGGGCCATTGTCACTTCAAAACCCTTCACAAAGATTAGCTAATTAATCTTGTTATCCCTCTATGGCACAGAGAGAGCTTCATTCCCAGAGATCAGGCACCTCCCCTTGTCCAGTCTGGAGCTGTTGTGTCTAATCCTGGCACATCACCTCTCGGGTTGTGACTGTTCTCTGCTACTCCAGTTTAGTTATCCTGTGGTTTCAGTGGTTCCCTGGTGCAGCACCTAGGGACAGGGCACCCAGAGGAGGTGACCGTGCATGAACAGCTCCTGTGTTCCCTGTGCTGCATGTGGAGTGTGCACGTTTGTACCAGCTCTTCCCACCTTTGCTGCTGCTCTGTTTTGAAATCTGGCCTGGTTTGGTTTCTAGTTTGTGCTCAGAATTTTCCCCAGCCTTCTCAGAACTCCCTTTTCTTCTGCTGGCACATCTGTGCCTAATCCAGATGTGTTCTGGGTCTTCCCCCCTCTGTCCTAGTCCTTACTGGGCATCTCTCCCCATTCTCCCTTGGTCACCTTTTCCCTTTCTGCCCTTACTCACCTGGCTGCTGCTTCAGCCTTCAGCTTGCTCCTGGGTCTTGTGACTTTCTCCTCTGCTCCTTCACCTCATCCCTCTTTTCATCGTGCTGCATCAATTATCCTTGGGTTGTTGTACAGAGACAGCCAAAGTGGTGCTCTGGGTTGCTTGGGTGTTGCCTCCCAGGCAAGGCGAGATGGGGAATATGATCTGAGCATTAATACATTATGCCCATCAGCTAACCAGATTTCCAATGGTTTTCCCTTGATTACTTGCTGGGGGGGGGTGTTGTTATTGTTTTTTAAAGGCTTATTTTGTACATTTTCGTTCCCCAGATTCTCTCAGCATCTGTGAGGTCAGGGATCTGACAGTTCCTTAATGTGCCAGGGGCACAGCAGCTCTCAGGGATCTCTGCTGTGCTTTGTACTTGGGTTTGGGTTGGGTTTGGTTTCTGCTGGGGATTGTCAGCAGCACTGAGCAGGCACAATGTGTGTAACAAACTAAAGCCTGGCTTTAACTGAGGGTTAGCATTGAGATTAAAAATCACACATAGTTAAAGAGCAGCATCTTTAACTGTCCTGCAGATGTTTCTCAAGGCTGTTCAGGCTGAAATGACTGATGGTGAGGAACAGACTTTCCCATTCCATGTGGTGTGTTGGGGTTTTATTCCTTAGTCTTGTATTTGTGCCCACAGTAGCTGGTTCACTCTGATCCACTGCACCAAGCACAACTGGGAAGTGTTGCTGGGAGAAGTCTCTGCCTGACCCCTCTCAGTGGAGGCTCCTGCCCAGGAGCAGGAGGGTGTCCTGGAGATGTTCTCATTATGATGCTTTATCCTTTCCAGGCTCCTCAGGAGCCCTTGTCCTTGGGACCACTTGAAAGTGAATTACAGAGCAGTGTTTTGTGCAGTGTAAAAAGCCATTCTTTATTCATTTTCAGCTTATTGCCTTTCATTTTCTTCCCGAATCCCTCTTTTCTCATATGTACAGAACAGTGCAACACATTTTTCTTTGTTATTTGCTCTTCTGAAACCTCCCTACTAAACTCATCCCCATTTTTTTCAGCTGCTCTTCGGCATTTCTGAGTGCTGCAGAGATTTAGACCAAACTCAAGCTAAGTCAGATCCCTCTCCCCTCTCCCCTGGCTGCAGGGTGAATGCAGCCCCAATTTTCAGAGAGAAGAGGGACTCTCCCAAGGGCATCTTGAACACTCAAATAGGCCAAAAGTGGCACTCCTTTAATCACAATTTTGAGGACATGCTCCAGTAAATGAGGGGCAGGTTTGCAGGAGCTGGGATGTTTAGTGGCCTCTGCCCAGTGTTCAGCAGAGCATACCTAAGGCTAAGGGAGCAGAGCAAGGCACACACTAATGTGAGGCACAGGGGAAAAAATGAATTCAATTTCCTTTGTGTTCAGAGGCCAATGACAGGAGACTTGGCCAGCAGCTCTGCTCAAAAATATATCTAAAATTTTATTTGAGTGCTCTCATGGCCAGGTTTTTGCCTTGAGAGTCATTTGGGGATGCCAGCCTGCAACTGGAAAGAGGGTGGCAGGGAGTAGATGGCAAAAATCAGCTTTTAATTGCTCTTACCCCTTTTGAGAGAGACCCTTTAAAGATGGGGATTTCCCTGTGCTGTGCACCAGGACCTCTGCTCCACCATAACTGTTTTCCTCCCTCTGTCTTACAGGTTCTTCATCATTAAGGAAAGTTTCCTGCTCTACTATGCTGAGAACGAGAAGAAGAGCTTTGAAAGCAATAAATACTTCAACATCCACCCCAAGGTGAGCAGCATTTGCATGGGAGGGGGGGTTATTCTGTTTCTAGCTTCCTCCCATCCACGGGCCCAGCAAGTGAAGAGATAAATCACAAACTTCTCATGGATCCAGGGAAGCCTCAAAAAAGTAAGAATTATGTCAGTGCCTCTTCAGGCTCCTCAGTGATCCAGCAGGCAGATGACCTGACAGTAGATGTATTCTCTTGTTTTCAGGATGCTCTAATCAACTATTTTATGGCTCTGAGGGTGCTGTTGGCCAAGGCAGTGGGGGTGCTTTCCAGGAACTGTGTCCATTACCCCTCCTGGGGTAGCCAAGGCAGGGCAGGGGCTCACAAGAGATCATGGGTGCAAGTTCAGCTCCTGGGTAGTTAATAGTTATAATTGATTTTGCTGACTGATTGGAGCTCTCTGCTGTATCCCCAGGGTGTCATCCCCCTGGGGGGCTGCATCGTGGAGCCCAAAGAAGAGCCCAACATGCCATATGCCATAAAGATCTCTCATGAGGACTTCCATGTAAGTAGACTTCTTTTCTTCCCCCAGACACCACCATGGAAGCCTTGATGGGCTCTCCTCCTCCCAGAGCTGTGCTGTCCATGCCCAGTTCATGCCCTGAGCACACAGAGCTGTGTAAGGCACCAGTCTCTCTAATCTGGGGTTTTTTTCCCTCCCCTCTTCTAGGGTAACATTGTTCTAGCAGCTGAATCAGAGTTTGAGCAGGCTCAGTGGCTGGAGATGCTGCAGGAGTCTGGGAAAGTGTAAGTTCCTTTCTGTTCCTTATTCTTTTTGATCTGCTCTGCAGTTTATCCTTGTTATTAAAAAGTAACCAAAGAAAAAGCCAAAACACTACCTTAAACAAAACAACCCCACCAACAAAAGTCCATAGACTGAGATTCTGTCAGATAGGGGAGAGAGTTTAAACTGAGCCCAGGCTGGGAAGTGTTCTCTATCCCATCTCCTTTGGTTCAGTTTTGTCTGTTCTCTCTTCACACCTGGGGCTGGGCTGGGGGTGTGTGGGGCTGCCCAGCTGCTTAGTGCCTCCACCATCTGCTGCCTTCAGCTCTTTGCTCCTTTCCAAGCCTCCCAGTTTGATGGGGAAGCTGCTTACTCACTGCAGAGGGGAGCTGATGGGCTCTCCACCCTTCTGATGTATTGTGGATTTGGCTTGTCACACTTGCCAGATCTTGAAAGCTTTTTGGAAATGGCCAAAGCCCTGACTCCCAGCTGGCCAAGAGGACTGGAATAGACCGAGCTATATAGCAAATGGAGGTGCTACAGCTTTGGGGGGTTTCCAAAGTATTTTATAAGGTCACTTTCTACTTGTCTCCCTTCCTGACCCTGTGTTTTTGAACACTTTAGGCAGCGTGGCTTTTTCTGATGAAAACTCACCTGGTAAGAAGCACAAAATAAAACAGGCACTTGCTTGCCCCATCAGCTGCAGTCCCAGCCCACACCTCCCCTCTGCTGTGGTTACACACCAGCACTGGCTCCAGCAGATAAAGGGAACCAAAGCTTAAATGCCACACAGAGATGTTGGTGCAGTTACCCAGCAGTGGGTGCAGTAACCTTTGAGTTAGGGAAATGTCTTGTTAGGCTGGGGAAGGGGGCACTGAAAAAGTGCCTCTAATAGACACCTGAAAGGCTTCAGCTGCTTTGAAACCCTCCAAGTCATCACGTAATAAACTCTGCTGTGCTCCCCCTGCCCCCTTGAGCTGTTTGTTGGTTTCTCTGGGATCAGATTCATCCTGTGTCAGAGAATGTTAGTGGAAAAAACACATTCACACCCCCATGTTCTCACTCACATGAAGGTGTCCACCTGTGGGCAAAACATCACCTTTTTAATTAGCATTCTAATTTCCCCTGCACTTTAGAGGTATCCTGGATGCTCATTAGCTGGCAAACCCAGCTGCCTGCAAAGAGCACAGCCTGGGCTGCTGGGGCTGGCTGGTCCCTGGGGGGATGTGTTTAATGTGATTGGCTTTTGGAAGAGGCAAAGTGCAGGTTGCCTTGATGTTGTTTTGCCAGAGGTTGCCAACTTCACAGTTTCCCAGAGGCTTGGCACAGGAGGGCTAACAGGTATTTAACATTAGGTTCTTAACCAAGATGGCAGAATTCCTGGGCAGCAATTGCTGTTCCTGTGTGTGCACCTATATAAATAATTGGGATGAATTTTTACCTGTGTGCTCTATCTGGTTTATGTGTGTGGATACTGAATGTCAGGGGAATTTCTTCAGTTCATCTGTGGAGAAAAATCCGGAGAATCACTGTCCCAAGTGATGAGAGTCTGTGTGTCCTTAGTAGGTTGCTGGGCTGAGTGTCCCACCTTGTCTCTCTTACATTGTCTGGTGTCCCCAGGACCTGGAAGAATGCCCAGCTGGGAGAAGCCATGATCGAGAGCCTGGAAGCCCAAGGGCTGCAGCTGGCCAAGGAGAAACAGGAGTATTTAGGTAGGAAACACTTAATTCAAAACACCATATACCCTAAAATAGCCATTGTGCTTTCCTGGAGCTGTCAGAGTGATGGAGCCAAGCAGCTATTTCCTTTCTATTGACTTTCCCTGGATGAAGCTTTTAAGTGGTCAGCAGGTGGAATTCAGGCTTTGAAGGGAGTCAGAAGCTGACAGTGTTGAGGTAGGGTCTGGACATGTGTGGGGTGTGCTTTGGGCAGCAAGCTGCACTCCTGCAGCTCCTGCTGCCTGGGCTGTAGGAACTTCTGCTGCTCCTGAGGAGTTTGTGCTGATTTCACACCAGGCAAACAGCCAGTACCTTTGTCTGCCAGTCACACCACACTAGTGGTTCTGAGCACAGCTTTTTGTGCACGAGTTTTCCTCCTTTAGCTGGTTTTTTTGGGTTTTTGGTCTTAGTCTTAGCAAGAGCCAAGGGAAGCAGCCTTTTAAACACAGGTGCCCCCTAAGTCAGCACAGTCCCTTCCAACCCAGGGCATTCCCCAGGGGGTAAGATCCATCCTGGCCAGGGCTGATCTCAGTCTGTGGTCTCACATGTGACCAAATTTAAATATCAAGGCACGTCCATTCTGGCCATCCAAGTGCCACTCACATGTGAGCTGATGGGTGGGCAGGGAGGAGAGGTTCCACCCCTGACAAAGGGATGACAGGAGTGCTGAGAGCAGGACCTGGAGAGACAGGAGTAAAATTAGAAACAGGAACATGTTGTCAAAATGTTATTTTGCAAGCACCAGAGCAGACTAAAGAGCCTACTGCAGCATGATACAGGACAAGGTGACAGAGGAACAGAGGAATCCATGTCCTGTGGCAAACAGGAGATAGTTGGAATATAAAAATATACATTTCCCTGGGCTCTTTGGTCCGTGACAGGAACATTCAGAGCTAGTCAATTGTCACAGTTGGTTACTTCCATTTATTCCTCCATAACTGCTGAGGCTCCTGCCTCATTATCCTCACCTTCAGTGACCTGTGCCCATCCTGTGGTGAGGCTGTGAGGTCAGGCACTGCTGGCAGCAGGTCAGGGCTCTCCGGAGGAAGCAAACACTGCTCTGGGGAATCCCCCTGGAATTACCTCCCAACTGCCCCTCACCCAGCTGGGACCCAGGTCACTCTCTAGGCAGGGTGAAGGTTGGTTTGTTGATGCTCTTTAAGAACGTTGAGAGGAACCCTTGGAAGGAGCACACAGCAATAGGGTTGTTTAGTTCATGAAGTTATTTGGCAGGAAGGAAATTACAGAACATCCCATTAGTGTAATCTCAGCCTTTGGAGCCTCCCAGCTACTCACAGAGCAATAGGGAAAGCTGCATCTCAAGCTCCCAGCAGCCAGTGTTTGATGCTCATAAATATCCCCAGGATATAAATTGCTTTTCTCTTTCTTTGTGTGTGTGTTTGCAGATAAGCTAATGGAAGAAACAGAAGAGCTGTGTCTGCAGAGGGAGCAGAAAGAGGTGAGTGTTCATCACAAGCCCATTACCTTCCATGTGGCAGGGCTGGGAGGTTGGGAGGTGCTGGTTTGAAGGCATGTTGGGGTTCAGGGAGGGAGGCTGTGGAGCCAAAAGTGTCTCCAGCCAACCTCTGGGCCCCGTAGATGAGGAGAGTAATAAGAACCATGCCATGGGATGGGTCCTGGAGGTCCCTGCTCCCCTCCCCAGGTGTTTTCCATGCAGTGTGCCTGTGATTATGTTTCCAGGAGGACCAGGGAGGAAGATCAGATTAAATTCATAATCACTGGGTTGAATTGTACACTTGTTTGGCAGATTCAAGAGGACTGTGGCAATCAACTTGTTTGTCTTCCCAGTTAGAAAGCAAATAAACAGACCTGACATTGTTCTGGTGCAGTTGTGAGAAACAGGGAGCAGCAAAAAGCAACAAAGTGGTTTGTCCTTGGGACACACCAGAGATGGGGAGAATAATAAACATGGCTCTGGGGAACAACTCAAGAGAGCACCCCCTTAGATGTACCTATTACACTTTATTTCATCAAGTTAATTATTGTTTTCCAAACTATTCCTAACCTGTATTTGCCTAATGTAAGAAAAGTGGTTCATTTCCCAAATCTATACCATGTTTTTTATAGCATCATCACAAAGTTACTGCAGGATAGCTTTGCACATGGGCTGTCCTGTTGCATGGTGGTAGCTTGTGGCAGGAAAAATATCACCCTTCAGTGCTGGGGCTGTCACATTCCTGTCCAGACTTGCTGTGCCTGCACGTGTGGTGTCTGGGATGGTACCTGCATCTTGAGTGCAGCTTTGGACCTTCTGAGTATGTGCAGCAGAGCTGCTCTGTGCAGGGAGCATGTCTGGGATTTCCAGGTGCCTGGTAACCTGGCTGGGACTTCTGGATGTCTGGAAATCCTCAGCCAACCTTCAGTCCCTTCTAAATGCCCCTGGACACAAGCGTGGTGGAACTGGACGCCTTGCAGCTCTGTAGCTCGGGTTGAAAGTCAGGTACCATTAAGGGGAAGCCTTTCCTAACTGGGTTGTCAGCAGAGGTCCTGTCTTCTCCTTTGGCCCAGGAACTTGAGCGTCTGAACCAGATCCTGGAAGAGGAGAAGCACCAGTTTGAGGAGGTGGTGCGGGAGCTGCGGCTGGAGCAGGAGCAGATCAGAAGGTCAGGCAGCAAGCTGGGCAGGGCAGGGACATGGACCCTTCCTGGCAAGCTCCTGGCTCTCCAGGGCTGCCCGTACCAACCTCTGGCTGCAGATCCTGTGCAGTCTGAGCGTGGTCAGTGGGGCTGGTGCTCCCCTGCAGTAGCTGTCACCCCTTCTGGTTCTTCAGGGAGCTGGAGCTCACAGCCCGTTCCCTTAGAGGGGTGGAGGAAGAGAAGAGCGAGCTGCGGAGCCTGACACAGTCCTTGCAGAAAAACCTGGAGGTGAGTGAGTGACCCCCTCTCCCCTCTGAGTGGCAGCATTCTGGGGACGATCCATGAGAAGTGACCATGGCTGAAAGCAATGGTGACCATGGAATGGATCAAACACCCACTAGAGCCAGAGTTAAGTCCTGTGCAGATGAACAGGTTGGTTTGGTAGCTGGTATGAAGGCCAAAACCCCCAAGGAAAGGACTAGAAGTGACATGGAGCCCAGCAGAACCACACTTCTCTCAGCAGTGCCAGGTGATGTGATGCAGGACAACAGCCAGAAGTTGCAGTTTGGGGAGTTCAAGTTGAACACTAGGGAAGGACTTCACCAGACAAGTAGGCAGGCAGTGGAGGAGGGTGAGGAACCCCCATCTTGGAAGGTTTTCATAACTGGATGGTAGAAAGCCAGAGCTGATCATATCCTGCTGTGAACAAGCCCCTTGGCATAGCACAAGCTTGTTCCTCATGAGGCAGGTACAAAGTGGAAACCAGATTTTGTTGTTCTTGTTTTTAACCTGAGTGAGGCATGTGGATGGAGGGGCTCGATAGGGAGGAGCCAGACAGGAACAGGAGCAGAAATGTTAGGCTTGGCTGATACAAGCTTTGTCCTTCTTCAAGGAGCTCTCCCTGGAAAAGCAGCAAATGCTGGAGATGCTGGCAGAAAACGAGAGCCAGCTCCCACCTCCAAGCAGCCCCAGCAAGGAGCAAAGCCCCATGTGGGGACTGCACTGCAGCCTGCAGCAGATAGAAGAGAAGATGCAGCAGCTTCTGGAGGAGAAACTACTGGCAGAGAAGAGGTGAGGTGGGGACAGGGGCTCTTACGGTGGTGCCAGAGACAGGGATGTGGGACAAGATGCAATGCAGTGTGAAGGGGATGGTGGGAGAAGAGGTAGCTTTCCCTTGCAGGTGAGGGGTCATCAGAAAGGGTATGGCTGAATATTTCCAGGCTTCAACTTAGGGTAATTCCAAAACTTTTCCCTTGTTTGTCCCGAGACCTGCAGAGAGTCAGGAACCTTTATAATTCCCATTCTTGGCTGGGGTGAAGGGAAGAGGACACTTCTGCCCTGCTCAGGCTCGGTGGTGCTAAATGAAGTGACCATCTGCTGACTTGCTTTTTGGTTGCCAACACAAGTCTGGAAGCTTGTCTGGTTCCTGTGGCAGGAGTTCAGGTTATAACACTTCAGAGGGAACGGAGTGAGGCAGGACAGCTCATCCATAGGAAGTGTTTAGTGCTCCTGGACCTCATCTAGGGGTTGATAATGTTCTATCAAGAACTGCCCACCCGGCTTTCTCCAGCAATGCCTGTGACAGTGCTCCTGTCAGCACATCTGTGCTCAGGGCAGCCAGGGAACTTGCTGGGGTTGTGCTGGGGGAATGGTGACCTTGCTGTGCTGAACCCCAGGATGAAGGAGAAGGAGGAGAGGTCCCGAGCTCTGGAGGAGGAGCGGGAGTTCTACTCCTCCCAGGCGCAGGCGCTGCAGAACTCGCTCCTGGAGCTGACGGCGGAGAAGCAGCAGACGGAGAGAGACCTCAAGGTATCCCCTGGGCATGTCACATGTTGCTGTCCCTGGGCTCAGAGTTCCCTCATTCTCCCTTTCAGTTCATCCCCTAGCAAGTGGGAGACTTGGGTTTATTTTGTTTTCATTTCACAGTCACAAATCTTCATTTGCTCCATAGCACGGTAACACATGAAGTTACCAGGTGGTATCTATGTACCACTGCTGCTTATTTTCTCATTCTGAGCCCTGATTAACCCACTCAGTAAAAGTCTCCTCATTTGCTACTGTGAGGGCAGCATTTCATGATGGAGGGATGCAAAAAAAGCAAGAGAGGGAAGTAAACACAACCAAGAATACAGATTATTTCAAAGAAATGCTAATATGGACATTGCAGAAATCTTCCCTCCTCACTTGGGCTCAGAGAATCAGTCTTAAGATTTGTAAATCTCTAGGAGGCTCTGCATGAACTTTGGGTTCCAAAGCAGAGGGATGCAGGTGAGGTACCAGCTCTCCTTCCTTACCCCAGTAGTGGAAGATACCCTAGTCTATGCCAAGGTAATTGGACAAAGTATGACATTTGATTTTCATCTAAATGATGTAAAGGTTATTGCCTGTTTGGCACTCAAGCTTCTTCTACAAATATTTTATAAAAAACCCCAACTTTTACCTTGCCTTATGATATTTCTATTGGTTTCCCTTATGGTTGTCATTTCATTTTCCTTGGTGGGTCCCTCACAAACCTCATGAGCTAGCAGGATGGTTGTTGTGAAAGACACAAGCTGGTTTTGAGCACAGCATGTTCTGTCCCTCAGGCTGAGGTGAAGGTGCGCATGGACCTGGAGAAGAGGCTGAGGGAAGCTGAGGAAGCCTTGCAGAGCTTGGAGCAAGGCTTAAATTCCCTGGATTGCAACAAGGAGAAAGAGGAGAAGATGAAAGCAGATGTCAGCAACTTGAGAAGTAAGTCAGCAAGCTCTGAGAAAGGAAATTTTTCTACCCATCTTCCCAAACACAAAAAAGTTCCCAAATTAGCAAAGCTGTGTTTGATGTGCTCCCCAACACCTTTACCACCCCCCTTCTGAGGAGCCACAACATGCTATTCAGGCACTTGGTGCTTTGCCCTCAAAAGAGGGCAAAATTATCCCAGCCTTTCCCGTTGGGTGGAGGACAAACCGAGGGGCAGAGATGTGCAGATGCTTCCCAAAATGTCAAACAGAGAAGCTGTGGTAGAGCTGTAAGTCTGACTAGGTCTGAGTTATAGAGAGTCCTCTGATTCCCCTCAAGATCACTTTTTCTTTCTCAGCCTTGGTTCCAAGAACATCAGTTTAAGGAGGACCACGGTTGCTGTAGCAACGTGGGGGTAGGTGACCCAGCAGGTGAAGTCTGGGTTCTTACTCAGAGCTGAGTCACTGCATCAGCCCAGCACTGCTGTGCTGACAGGACTCTAGTCCACAGGTCTAGGACTAAGGTTCCTCACACCTTCTTTGCCTTGTTTTAATTTTTCTGTAAGATGAGGCATTACCCTAGGATCTGACTTGAGTCAGCAGTTAAACTTGGCTGGTGTTAGAAGTCCTTCAAAGGAAGTGTGATGAGAAGGCTTCAGACCCCTTTGTTGCAGGAGAGTTGAGAAGTTTTATCAAAATGTCAGAGGCTTCTGGCAGCTGACTCATGAGCAGTTGTGGGAATGATTGATGAGGAATGGATGGTTGCAGTTCTTTCTCTGAGTTGGGGACTGGAGGTTTTTGTCACTTTGAATGTGTTCGTTCTGATGATGTTCTGGAGCTTCATGGGTTGTTGTTCATGAAGATCTAGGGAGGTGTTGAACATCTCAAACTGGCTCAGCCCATCAGTGCAGTCCTTTGTGACTGGATCATTGCTTGAATTTCTCTGCCATCTCTGCTCACAGTGGTGTCTTCTCCCCAGAGTTCTTCGAGGAGTGCATCCGCAACGCCGAGCTGGAGGCCAAGAGACCTGTGATCATGAAGAACTCTGTGTACATCCACAAGGCCACCACCCGCCGCATCAAGAGCTGCCGCTTCCACCGCCGCAGAGCCAGCACCTCCTGGAATGACTGTAGGTGTTGGGAAGCTCCTTAGGCTGTGTCCAGACACGTGCAGATGGGGCTGACAGAGCTGTAGGATCTGCAAATGTGGTTCTTGTTTCATGTTCTCTAGTAGTAACTTGGAGCTACAGAGAGACTTGGAGCTCCCTTACCCAGAGCACAGGCACTGAGTCTGCATGCTGGTTGATTGTCTCTTCGTGTGTGTTGGGAGGTAACTGCTGTGATGGTCCTGGGCCCCTAGAAGAACATGCTCAAAGCTGACTTAATCATAGGCTGAGGTTGGAGGAGATACCTCAGAGTGGCCACCTGGGAGGTTAGATCAGGTTCTGTGTAGAGCCCTGCACAAGAGGCAGCTGTAAAGAAGAGAAGTGTTTCCATGCTGTCAGCATTGCCCTCCTCTGAGTGCAAGGATTAGCTCATCCCTCACCAGGCTCTGTCATGTTGCTCACACAGCTCGTGTGCTCTATCCATCTTTGTCCTGGGTTTGTGTCCCTGGTGGAGGTGCTGACCCCTCTGTGCTCCTCTCGTTCCAGTGAAGCAGTCCCAGTCCTTCATCTGCTCACACGCGGAAGCTGAGAACATCGAGGAGCTGAAAGAAGCAGCCAAGAGGCTGAGCCGGGACCAGCACTTCAGGGAAACTCTCTATCACATCATGAGGTCTCAAAAGGACTCTGCTTCGGGGGACGAAAAGTGACTCTGGTTGGGAGGGGGCTTCTGGTCTCAACTCGCCATTCAGCTCCACAAAAGCTGCTCCACCAGGCACTAGGGGCAGAAGGGAGGTTTGCCCTTTGGTGGGGAAAGTGGGGGAAGTTGTGTGTAGGCAGCTCCCTCAAGTAGAGGCTTTGCTTTAGTGTGACTGCTCCTGTAGCCTGGTAGACCTCCTCTGCTGACCACTCCAGACCTCTTTGCTTCAGCTGCTTACGTTGAGCCATGTTTTGCCAAGGTACCACGGTTGGTGTTGAGGTGAACCACAGAGCATAGCTTAGGAAGTGCCTCTGCTTTCCTTCTCGTCTGTTCTGCTGAGAAAGCCCTTTATCTGCAGCTAGTGCAACCTCCCCAGCTGGGCACAGCTGACCCTGATCTACCTGACCCCCTCTAGGCTCCTGTGCACCCCCAGTCAGTCAGCACTTTGGGGCACGTTTCCTGAAGGCTGCAGCAGCCCCGGCCTCCCAAGCACAGGCAATAGTGTCAAATGCAGGGCAACCTCCTGATGCTACATCATTTCAAGCAAATGGTAGCAACACAAGGTGGAGACAACCCAAGGTTGCTGTGGATTTGGCTCCCAGGAGGATCATGTGCAGAGAAGAGCTTATAGGTAACTCAGCGGCATCAGTGGAAGCTGGAGGGAGGGCTGCATTGTGTTGACTGTGGGCAGAACATCCTGGGGCCACCTTTGCACCCTTTTTGCATTGGGACATGTGGCTGTGTGACTGCCAGGAGGAGGAGCAGAGCCATGTGCTGCAGGAGGTGTCATCCACGGGCAGGTTCAGTGTGGAGGAGCCTGTGACTCAGCTCTGATGGCTTCTTCATCACCTCTGTAGAACAAGCTGGAGGATAAGTGGGTGAGGAGTGTCCAGCAACAAAACCCACTGGTGCTCGGAGAACTAAACTGTCAGCAGCTGCCAGGGCTGTGGAGGTGGGGAAAGCCACCTCTGTGTGTGCTGCAGTGAACAGCCTGTGCCCAAGGCTTTGTATTGCTCTCTACCAGTCCTCAGTTGTAGTCCAGGCTGTCCTGACTGACTCGGCCAGGGGTACCCCTGGGTGTTACATGTGTCCCTGGGGTAGCTGTTTGCCTGTCCCACTCAGGCTGTGACACTGCCCAGCCCCAGGCTTTGGCTTTTGGCCACCTGAGCCATTCCCTACCAGCTCAGTGCTGTTCCCAGGGAGAAGTCAGGGGTGAGGCTGGGGAGGAAGCTCTGGGTTGGCAGCCAGAGGAGAGGTGTTGGTGCTGGGTGGAAGAACGTGCTGGGAGGGGGTGATGCTCCTGGAGGAGTCACTCTGGTGTGAGCGGAGGAAAAGCAGTGAAGGCACAGCCTGTATTTTCCCTTTCAGGTAGTTACTGACCAGTAGTGTTCTGCCAGGCAATGGGAGCTTTTATACAGTCAGAGGATCCAGCACTGAAGGCTGATGGTTTTGTGATGACAAAGCCCCTCTCACAGGTAGGAGGCCATCAGAAAGGCTATGACTAAATATTTCCAGGCTTGTGATGACAGGTGATGTGATGGGAAAAGAGAATTTGCATCCCTCCTTAGCATATCCAATCTTTCTGTGTGTTTTCCCCTCGTGCTTGCATGCTAGAAAGCCACAAATCAATTCTTGCCGCTGCAAGACTGAAGGGCTGGGAGAAAGCAACACAGAGCTGGTGTTCCCCTGTACCTGTCCTCACATAATCTCTGGCTCACTTCCAGTTACAAGGTCAGTGCCATGTGATGCAGGCAAGGGCAGAAAACAGGGCAGCCAGGGAGCATATCAGTAATTCAGGCAGTGGGGACAATCACCCTGTGGCTCACGAATGCAGCACCTTTGATCCATTGCCATCCAAAGCCCCAATATCAGACTTTGCAGAGGTATTGTGCTCAGGAGGTGGCCACGTCGGGTCTTCCTTTACTGTGCATATTGACAGCAATAAGTAAATAAAAGTTCTGCTGGCACTGGAGTGCATCCCTGTGTGTTCTTGGTAGGCTGGCACTGAAATGGAGTTAAATTGCCTCTGCAGGAGTTGGGAATCATTGTGACACGCTCGTTTGCTCTGCTCCACTGAGTTATGTCCTTAACATCACCTCTTTCAAGGACTGCCTTTCCCCCTTGCTACCTGCTTCCACTTTAAAATGGGTAACACTAAAGCCAGGTCGTATCAAAGCTAAAGAAGAAATCTCCAACCAGTGAGCAGCAGCTCCCAGTGTAACCAGCAAGATCTGAAAAGCCTGTGGCCATTCTACAACCCCCACTTTTAGGCTAACATCTGGGAACTTCTCTTTCTTCTGAAGACTTCTTGTTGTTCCCTTCAGAGACACTTTAAAATATGGTTTCATTTGCAGATGCTGCCCAGCCTGAATCCTGCTGACTCTCCTCTGTATTGTCACGCCTACTGTTCAGGGGGAATGGTCAATTGAAGGGTTCATTTCATCCTCCACATAGGATGCACGAAGTCCCTGGCAGAAGAGTGGTTCCTGCAGGACAGGGCTTGGGCAGCTCAGCTGGTGCTGCTGCCCCAGGGCACAGCAGTAAGTGGCAGGGAGAGGAAGGCAGCCCCAGCCCTGCTGCCTCCACATGTGCTGCTTCTAGAGCAGGGAGAGTGGGCAAGAAATGGAAAGTGCCCTGGGGGTCAGAAGTCAATGATGAAGGATAGATGGTCACTGGTGCGTGTTGTGCCTCGCTGGGCATGGCTCACAAGTGACAGGGGCTGGCAGCAATCCTCAGCTAGAGCATGGTGAGCAGGATTTCTGCCTGGGCTGGGAGAGTTGGGCTTGTTCAGCCTGCAGAGAGAAGGCTCAGGGGAGACCTTATTGCAGCCTTCCAGTACCTGAAGGGGGCTACAAGAAGGCTGGGGAGGGACTTTTCACAAAGTCCCTGATGTGGTAGGGGGGTTGGAATGAAATGATCTTGGAAGGTCCCTTCCAACCTCAACCCTTCTATGACATTAGTGTAACATTAGTGTATCTCTTTGGAAAGAAGATGACAGTTTTTCACAGAAATAGTCTGTTTTTAATGCAGTCACTTTTTTTGTGGTTACTATAGGGACAGAAGATGGCTCATGTTGTGTCTAGGAAGGAGAAGTTTGCCCCCAGGAAGGTGGCCAAGCTCTGAAAGTTCTGTCCAAGGCTTAGCTTCAGGTAGGTCCTGGGGCTTTCCTGGCCACTCAGTGCTCCTTGGAGCTGCTGTGACTGGAGGATGGTGTTATCTTCAGCACCTTCCACCTGGTACAAGGACAATTCTGCAGTTGTTGACAGATCTGGCACTTCAGAGGCAGGAAAAGGATAAAGGGGGTGGCAAAGGCACCTTTTGCTAAGTCAGAGGTGCTGCAGTAAATAACTTGGCAGGGTCATGGGTTCTTATTTTGCTCTATCATGAAAAGTGCAAACTTTGCATTCCTTTAATAATGTGAACCCTTGGGTTCTTCTTGGCTGCACCCCTGCCTCAAACCTCTGTCTCTGTCTTGGCTCTCTCCCCAAGCTGGAGATGAGCATCACCCCAGCAGGCTCTGAGCACCCAGGAGCAGTGGGTGGGCAATGCTGTCCCGGGTGGAGGGGAAGCCCACCCTGCCATGGTGGGGCTGGAGAGTGCAGAGGAGGTGAGACGTGGTCTGCAGATGATTGGAGCTGCTCATGCCTCTTTCATAACTCTGTCTAGAAAATATTATTCATCCTTCCTGCAAAGTCTTCATGCAGAAAATGCAGAGAGATGGGCAGTGAACACTCCAGGCTGTTAACCAGGCACCTTCCTGCCCTGCTCACAGCCCACCCCACACGTGGCTTTGGGCCAAGCCCTGTGGGTGCAGAGCTGGGCAGGGAGGTGCCTGGTCCCCCTTCACCTTGCACCCTGCAGCCTCTGCACCAGGTCCTGTCCAAGTGTGGTTCATAGGGGTGAGGGGCAGGCTGAGGAACCAGTGCCTCCACCAGACCAGTCCAAGCCTTCCCTGGGAGGCTCAGGGGGGCTGTACTTCAGCCAGTTGGCTGGTGTGCTGTAGGAAGCCTGATGTGCCCTTTTCCTTGCTGCTGCCTCTCTCTGGATAAATAGTCTCAGATCACAAGGGAGATAAAACTAGTGCATTTCCTAGACCAGCATCATCTAAATGAGCTGGGTCAGAGAGCTGGCCTGCCAGGAATTCTGTCACCGTTCTCTTCTCCACATGGTTTAACAAGATACATCTCCATCCTAGAATCCCTGGAAATGCATCCCTCTTACATCCGTCGGGGATGTTTGAAGTATCCGTGAGTGCCACAGAGAACATAAGGAACTGTTTCCTTGGAGGAGGAGGAGGAGGAGGGGTGTGTGTGTGTGTCCCAGGCAGTGGGATCCTGGGGAGGGTGGAGGGAGGGAGCTGCTGAGCTCTTGTAGCTGCAGTGCAGTGAGGAAGTGGAGGTGTTATAAAAAAAACAGATTTCCTGATTTAAGGCACTGAATACATTTGAATTGTTTTGCAGAATAATTATCTTGCACTTACACTGCTGTAATGGGATAGCCAGGGAAGCAGGAGCCATGGCTGCTGCTGCAGCAGGAGGCATCAATTATGGAGGAAGGAGGACGTGTTGTGTGAGGTCAGGAGACAGCAGGGCAGACAGGACCATATTCTGCCTTTTCTCTGCCTGTCCATGGCAGTGTGTGAGTTCCCAAGGCGACATGAAGTGAATCCTGTCTCCTTCCCAAGGAGAAGCAGCTCAGGATTTGCCATCCCCACAGACCTGGTAGCACAGGCTGCCACGGCAGGGGTGCTAATTGTGACAGTGAGGTTGTGACTTCAGCTCACCTTCTGGGGGCTGTGTGTGCAGAAATGTGAATTATACAGAAGAGGGATGTGGGTGCTCATCTGTGGTTGGACAGCTGCACCAAAGACAGATCAGATTTTATTTTATGAAATCTCCTCTTTCCCTAATCTTCAGAGATTTAGTGAAAAGCTGAAGGTTAGGACAGACTACCACAGCCTCTAATCTCTTCTCCTGCCTGCCACGGATGAGCACTTTTTACCTGCTTATCACTGGACTGTTTCTGGGGGAAGATGTGTTGTTATCCAGGTTAGTTGCTGTAGCCTTTGGAGCTTGGTGTCTGGTGAATCCACTGGAAGAGATGATCCTTGGTCAGCTGGAGCATGGTGGGGATGTAGAGAAGTCATGAGTAAAGTCTACCTGTAGACAAGAGGTGCAGCTCAATGAAACGGGGAAACTCTAAGCAGCATTGCCAAGTGTTGCCCCTTGCTCTGTCTCACCCACCTCCCCACAGCTGTGACCTCTGCTCACCAAGCTTCATAGAGACACAGAGATCTAAAAGGTGGTCTGGCCCTTCATGTTTCAGAGCTGAAAGTAATACAAATACTTCTATTTTGATTTATAGCTGAAGAACAGTGGGAATTGCCAAGCAGGCTCTGGGCTAATCTTGTGCCATGAGATGGGAGCTGCTTCTCTCATGTCCGATGGTGGTGGTGCCAGGAGCATCTCTTGGTGGGGAGCCAGAGCAGAGCCCGTGGCTGCTGGTGGCCCCTGCTGATCACAGGTACAGCACATGGACATGGCAGGGTGTGGGTATTCCATAGAAAGATGATCATAACCATGGTCTGTGGGGAGCAGCTGGGCTGCAAAAGGCGAGAGGTGCTGAGGGAGGTGGGAACGTGTCCTTTGGTTGCTCAGCTGCTTTTAAAGGCACAACAAGGGAGATTTAGCATATGTGTGATTTCAACCAGAGCCTTGGGGACCTGACCTCTTGGCTGAAGTGGAAAGATGAGTCACAGCCCAGCAACAGGTTTTGTTCCATAGGTGGTTTCAGGTCCCACAGACAGAACCTGGCCCAGCTGTGTGAGCCTCCAGCTGCCCCCAGGTGACCATGGTTGGGGTGGTGGGTGAGGCCAGAGCTTATATGAACCAGGAACCCACCAGTTTGAGAGAAGCAAGAAGGAGCTGATCAGTTGGAAGAGAGCGTCTGCTGGGGGCACTTGCTGAGCTCTCTCTCAGTGCTGTGTTCTCCCTTGGTTGATTCCAGATGGAGAAGAGCCAACAGATGAAGACTAAAAGCTGAAGTTCTGCTGAGGGGATGTTGCTGAGCTCAGTGTTGGCCTGAGGAAGAAGAGAGCTGGCAGCACAGCACCAGGTAGGGGACCATGGCTCATCCTGCTTAGATATGCACAGAAGGTACCTGGTACCCCATGTTAGGTTAGTCCCTAGGAAGAACCTGGTTTCACAGCTCTCTGTGTTAGGGGTTCTCCTCACTCTTGATGGTAGCAGAACACCTGGGCTCTTTACATTTAAAACTCAAATTAAGGTTGTTTGGGTTTTTTTGCTGATGCCTTCATTTACCCTTTCACAGCCCGGTGGGGCTGCCCCTGTGTGAGATGAGCTGTGGGGCTGGCAAGTGATGGGACTCCCCACCTTCTGCTGAAACAGTGCACAGGACCTGTGCCCTCTGAAACTGTATTTCTAGATATGTTTCCCTCGAGGTCACCTCTTTCCTGGCCCAGACGTGGTGCTCAGTTAGCTCTTCACTGTCTATTAAAAGCTCTTCTGTGTAATGTTCTCTCTTAGTACATGGTGCCAAATATATCCAACCACCAGAACCTTTTGCTCTGGGAGGGACAAGTCTGGCATAGGCAGTAGTTATGGGAGGGGGAAACCTGAATCCCATTTTTCCTGTGTTTATCTGCCCCTGCCACCAAGAGGCACCTCAGGGCAGGTGGGAGAAGTCACAGTGCACTTCCAGAGCAGCTTAGTGGTGTTACTCCCCCCGAAACAGCAGCAAAGGCAGGGGCTGTGGGCTGGCAGTGACAGTTCAGCTCCTCATTTGCTCCAAGCCCTGGCTGCATTATCTGTCAGGGAGATAATTCCTTGACCCTGTGGGCAGGGGATGAGAGCTTTGCTTGGTGATTAAGCCACTGCAGTAGATAACAGCCACGTTTAATCCCTTTGGGAGCTGCTCCCAGGGAGGGGGGGGGCAGGAGGGGGCTGTAAAAAAGCAGCAGCTTGTGATAGGTCTGGAGACCTCAGGAATGGTGGCAACTGTGCAGAAATGTGGCTGTGTGTGCCCATCCTCCTAAGTTCATTTGGTGGCAGACTGGAAAACAACCCCTGTATCTAGGGCACTATTTTATCAAGTGATGGGGCCATATGGTGCAGAACCCTGGGGTCATCTGAGGGCTGAGGCTTGTCAGAAATGAGGGAGTCCCTTTGCCTATTGACTCTGTCTGCTGGCTGGCATGTGGGAAAAGAGGGGTTATAATTATTCTTCCTTTGCTCCATCGATGGGGGAAGGGACTCCTGAATAACCACCTAATCCTGCTGAGCTGGGGGAGGAGGAGAAACAACCTTTGCTGCTGCTTCCAGGTTATGGCTGGGATATGGCTGCGAACATCCAGCTGGCAGGCTGGGCAGCCCCACGAGCCTGCCTTGATTTCCAAGTAAATGCATCATGGTGTGGGTGCATGGCCAGGTTTTGAGGCTGTGCAGGTCATCAAAGGTCAAAGCCCAGTCCCCCTGGGGGTGTTTAGGGTCCTGTCTGCAGGTGAAATCAGAGTGAGAGCTTTGACTGCCAAGGTCTGACCTTTCCTCCTCCTAGCCAGCCTTCTGTCCCACCCTTTCTGCTGAGTCTGCTGCTTGCCCATGCTAGAGAAGATGGGGCATGAGCCCACACCCAACCTGCCAGCAGTGAGCCACTCTCTTTCTTGAGGGAGGACCCTTCTTTAACCCCAGCACTCCTCTTTTCCCATGCTGTCACTGCATGGTTGAGGATTATGATTCCCCTTTAATCTGGCTTTTCCTTTCAGGAGGTCTCTGTCCTCCTTGGAAACCACCCCTCAGGTTTCCTTTGGCTGTGGTGTCACCTCTGTCAGGACACAGGCATGTGCTGGTTGTCACCACGTGCTTGCCTTGGGGCAGTTGACCTCGCCAGGCATGAACCCAGCCTCAGTCCCAGGTCTGGTGCCTGAATCCAAAGGGTTGCTCACAAATAGAGCCCTGCATGGTCTGCCCAGCCAGCCCTGCCTGCACCTGAGGACACTGCAGTGGTTGTCATGGAGAGGGTTCAGACAGGTCAGGTTATATGGTGCTGGCACCAGGAGGGACCCTGAGGATTCCAGAGGACTCTGCAGAAATTCCCCTGGTAGCTTACAGTAAATTTTCTGGGCATTTGGGGACTCACAGGCTGTGACTGAATCACGTGGCATCTGCATTATAGTACAGAGAGGGATCTGCAGGAGCAGAAAGAAATCTATAGAGCAGCAGAGTGTAGTTTGATCAGAGACACTCAGGGAGGACAGCAGCTCTGGGTGTGAACATCACTGCCTTTGGGAATCTGCTTCCACAATTTTTTGGTGTAAGTCTAAGTGAAATCACAGACTGGTGGGGGTTGGAAGGGACCTCTAGAGACCATCTAGTCCAACCCCCCTGCCAAAGCAGGTTCATCCAGGCAAGGTCACACAGGGTGCACTGAATGCATTTAAATACCTGGCTGTGCAAAGAACTATGTGCAGGTTCTTTGGAATGTTGTAGGAATCACAGGAAAATCCTGTTACAAGGCAGGGTGCCTTCTGCCTAGAATATATTAGGAGTCACAGCACCCAGGAGACGTGAGTTGGAGTGACAGCCACCATGCACAGTGGAGTGAACCTACAGCAAAGCTGAGATGCCAGGTGCTCTAGTGTGGCATAAAGCCCTGAAGGATCCTTGTGCTTGTCTACCTGCCTGGTGCTTTCTGAGAGCAGGCAGGTCAGCCCTGGATTACTGCAACAATCCTCCCTGGCTTTACTTCTTCCTGCAGCAGAAGGGAAACTGCTAGAGAAATACCCCAGTGTCATGGCTCAGATATGTCTGAAATTCCTGTTGACTGGTCATGCAGGCCTGTACCAGCTAATTTATGAGTTTGCCAGTAGAGCTCAGGAGAGGCTGAAAGCCTCTAAGGAGAAGCTGGAGGACACTGGAGGAGTTGGCCCATCCTGGGCTCTGCACTTGAACTTCTAGAGGTGACCGAGCCAGCCTGGGCTGAGTCCACCCAGTGGTCCTTCTACAGTGACAGTACTGCCCTACTGTGCGTGGGTCTCACCCCTTCTCTGGAGTCTGAAGAAATGGCTGTTTCTGGGAGGTAAACATGAAGCTGTCCCGTTCAGCATGCACAGAAGATGGGGGCACAGGCAGCAAAGCCTGTGAACAGTGTCCTCCCTCCTAGGGTCTAACAAAACCCAGCCTGGCACTTAACTGAGCTCCCAACTGCTGGCATGATGCTCCAGGCTCTTTTCAGGAGGGAAAGGAAAATGTCTCTCTGCTTTACCTACTCGTCTGTGTTTCCAGCTCCCTTTCTCATTTCTTTTCCCATCTCCTATAAATTATTAAATAATGGTCCAAAATAGCACCGCACACTTTGGAGGCGATTAAAACCAGAGGAAACTACCCCATCAACCCTCCTACAAACCAGAACATTCCCAGTAGCACCCAACAGCCACAGAGCCAGATCTCCTGCTCCCCACTGTTCAGCTTGCTGCCTGACAAGGTGTCTCTGTGCCAGCTGCTCTTCCCCTCAGCTCTGCTGAGCTGTTTAAGCAGACACTGCTTTGCAGGCACCCAGGAACAGGGTGTGCAGCTCGAGGTGTTCACAAACCCACTGCCCAGCCTGAAAACACTGACTGCTGTGTGACCCTCCCATCCCATTGCCCGGGCACAGAGCAGGCAGGGGGAAGTGTCCACCAAGCTCTTGGAAGCAGAACCCGTTCCGAGCCACTGTGATTTACTTAAGTAATAATAAGTTTATTACATCTAGGCTGTATTCATTCCTGGAGTGACTCTGCTGGCTCTAGGGAGGTAACTAATGGGATGAACTCAGCCCTGTAACTTTAATGTGCTGAAAGAAAGTGTTATTGTGAGCTGTCACAGCTAGAAATAGAAGTGATTAGAGCTAGGCAGGATGGGATAACATCCTCAGTGCCTGCCTGCTCTTTTATTTAACACTTCCATCTGTAGCTCCTGCCCACTCCAGGGCAGACTTATCTGTGCCACTCACCTTCATGCCCCCCATTTGAAAGTGCTCAAGGTTTGGGGGCAATGCCCAGCAGTGGAGGCTGGCAGCTTCAAATCTTCATCCTCCACAAAGCAGGAGCCAGAGGAGCTGCCACAGCAGGGGCACAGGGATCTCCTCCCCCTGCAACTAGGAGCAGTTAATTAGAGACCTGCCTGGGGAATGGGAGGACACCAGAGTTCCAGCTAGCCCAGCATGGCCCAGGGCGAGCCATGTCAGTTCTTTCTGCTTCAGCTTCCCAGTACTTAGGCTGGGGGCAGTAGCTACTTCACCTCACTGCCAGGTCCTGCAATTAGATGGGGAGCTGTGTAAAGCACTCGAGAACAAAACAGCACTGGCAGGTCGGTTTTGTAATACAGGAGATTTCTTGTTGCCAGAGAGGTTTTGTCATGGGGGGGGGTTCTTGCTGCATGGCAGGGATGCAGGAGATGAGTGCAAAGTTGCCAGAGAATGACTGGGGTCCTTTCAGATTACAATCCTACAATAACAGGGTCGTGTTCCACAGCACAGAGCTCAAAGCATGGCTGAGGACAAGGCAGGCAGACCTAGAACTGCATTTTTTATGCCCTAGCATTGAGACGTGTGGGATGTGGGGCATGTTCCATTATGAAGGCTCTGAACTCTGGTGTTCCCCAGAGCACTGGTTTCTCTGTGTAAATGGAAGATGTGTTTCCAGGTACCTCGTACGGAGGAGTTTGGCATTTTTTAACATCTTTCCAGTGTTTTCTCTTCAAAACATCAGCTAGTAACATCTCACAAAAACAGAGCAGAGCTGTCTCCTGCCTGGAGGCAGAATTATGATTTTCTTACCGTGCCTCAGTGCTGGCTCTTCACAGCAGGTGCTACCAAGGGCTTGTGGGGCTGCACTGCCCCAGGGAGCTGTATTAGGGCTCCACTGGCACATCAGAAGGTGCCTGTAGTGCACTGCAAAGGAAATGTCCCTCATTCCAGGGGGACAGGGCTGAGCCAGTGCCTTCCTCTTCTCTGCCTATGACAGCCTTCCTTTGCAACTATGACAGCTAAGGCTCATTCCAACAAACGTAATTGCCTAGGACCTTGACTCAACAAAGCATTAAATGAGCTTAAACATGCATGCTTTGAAGGGTCCCTGTGAGATCTGGGAACAGGCAGATCCTCCCCAGAGCACCTCTGCTCTCCTGGATGTGGTGGCTGCTCCACTACACAGCAGCACAGCCCCAGGTCCACAAAGCAGGACTGTGCACGGGGAGCCACAGTCATCACCCCTAGTGTGCTGCCTCTAACTAGTCCTGTGTCTTCTCCTTGTACCTCCCTAATCTGCTTTAAGTAGAAAAACAAAAAGAGAGACTTAAAAAAAACCCCCAACCTTTCAAAATGTTATTTTAACTATTACTTTTTTGTCTTGCCCACCACATGAACACCCACAGCTGGAAGCACCAGTTGTCTTGTGTTAAGCTGGTGATGAGAAGCCATCCTCAGGTAGGATGTCATCAGCCTGGCTTGCTGAGGTCTAGTGGTTGATGGGCTTTGTAATTCAAATTCTGTGCTTTCCCCACCTCCCTGGCCAGGCTTGGCTTAGCAAAGACAGGCACACTGAAATAAGTCCCCTCTCAGACCCGTGTGCTGCATATTCAGCAGTTGTTTAGTGAACAGAATTCCCCTGGCATCAGGAGAAATTTCAGCACACAGTGAGCCTGGAGCTCCACAAGCACCATCAGAGAGATGCAGTAGGTAACCAAGGTGGGAAATCTAATCCTCACATCTCTTACCCATGCAGTGAAAGGAGTTATGATAAACTGGGTTAAAAAAATACCTTGTAAAATATTAACTAGAGGTGGTGCAGCTGCTCCTCCTAATAGCTTTGGAACATGTCTGCCAAGTGCAGCCTCGGGAGTGTGTTTTAGTGATGAATTGTGTGAGGAGGCAGCACCCAGGAGAGTCCTGTTGGCACTCACTGGCACTGGAGGGCTCCAGCTTGGCCCAGATGCTGCTAACAACAAGACAACCCACATAAGATAGTCTGTGAACATTCAAAACGTGTGAAAGCTTCATCCAGAGCTCAGGCTAAAGAAACTGCTCTTTGCTCAATGCTTCTCCTGTAATTGTTTTAGAACATCTGAATTATACTGGAGTCTTTCTCCCCAATGTTTCAATATCTCAGGAACACTGTAAAATTGAGTGGTTTCCAGCAGGTCAACTTCTAGCAGCAGTCCTAGTAGCAAGCAGTGCTACTGGTTTTCAGCTTGGGTTAAAGGTGGGTCCTCATGTTGGTGTTTGCCTTTAATTTGACTGTTTAGAGGCACTGGATCCATGTTTTGGGTTGTCCTGTTAGATCTATGGGATCCAACAGGAAACCTGGAGCTACTCTACAAGTGTTTAGGAACTGAAACCTGGGAGTTTGATGCTGTCTGGATCTAAGATGTGTTATTAGTCACAGAAGTTTCCTGATAATTGTCCTTTTGTCACTGTTGCTTTGGAAGTGCAGGTATTTCAAGTCTAGTGGTCATTCTGCAGCATGCAAGCAAATGGCCTAGAAGCAAAAATTTTATTATAACCTTATGATTATAATACAGCAATAACCTAAAATGTGTTTTTTCATCTCAGGAGAGGACCAACCTCGGTTATCTTCGTGCAGGACCCAACCAAATGTCATCAGCTGCTCCTCTGCTCTAAATAAGCCGTGATCTACTTCTGAGCCATGAGGTAAGATGTTGCTTGCTTTGATTTTTAGCTCTCCCTAAAGGAGAGAGGCCTGCAGCTCACTATCAAAACCCTAAAAGGGCTATACTTTGTACACGTGTCACATTCACAGACTTTGGGCTGGAAATACAGTAAAAATAAAAAATACCCATACACAGGTTAAAGTCTTTTGAAAAAAAAATATTTTTTTCTTAGATTGCACATTCAGAACTTGAGCTGCACACTGCACGGTGTAGGAACAAGAGTTTGCCAATCCAATTACCACCAGGTAGGTGTGTTTTAATTAGTTTGGCTGTAGTCCCAAGGTGTCAAACTCAGTCAGCAGCAGGAGATGGACCCCAGGAGTAATTACAGGCAGTGGCCAAGACATGTCTCCTAGGCTGTAAAACATCCTCAGCCCACACTGAAATGCCCCATCAGAAGGAGGCTTGGACAAAGCCTTCAGGAGACTGCAGCAGAGCTTTAGGGGAAAACACTGTTCCAGTTAGAGACTCTGCTCATTCTGCCACCTCCACGCTGCTTCCCAGCTCTCCCCATCTGCTAAACAGTCCAAGCAGTGAACTCCAACCACAACACAATGATGCGAGGAGCAAGAGCCCTCACCTCATGCTGGGCACCCTTTCTCTGGGTCTTTGCAGCCTCAAGGGCACACATGGACCACTAGGGTATGAAGACGACTGGTTTGTCTCAAGGACTTTGTCCGGGGTTGTAGCAGGAAGGGTTTCACTGTTGTTTTGGGGACAAGGGTGAGGGGACAGGCTCCCAGCTGGAGCAGGAAGGCAGCTGTCCTTCCCACAGCTACTGAGATTCTCAGTATTTGGTGTCAGTTAGTGCTTTCCACCAACGGATACGTTTCACTTTAAGAACCACTCAAATAAATAAATAAAATAAATAACAAAATAGTACTTTGTGCTTTGCTAGCATCCTTTGTCCAAAGTCTTTGACAGGTTTTGCAGAGCTGAACGTTGCTAATTGCCGCCCTCCCAAGGGCCTGACTCTGCTCCCATTTATCTCACCACCAGGAGCAAGCCCAGCCCCTGAGGACTCTCCTGGCATCACACCACGGAGCAAACCTCACCCAGGTGCCCCAATTCCTACTTTCGTGCTGCCTGCCCTCAACAGCACCAACTCTACCATGATTCAAAGAACAAGTTCCATCAGAATCAAAGAAAATCCCCACTTCTTCATTTTTAACAGTTTGTGCCATGTCTCTAGCCTTGCAGGGCACCAGGCTGTGCTTGGTCTACTGTTGTTGTGGCTGTGCATTTAACACCTTCTTTAAAGCCTTCTAAGATGTTTTGGACCTGCTGTCACCTCCTGGGAAATTCTGGTAAGCAATCTATGCACGCAGGACTCCACATCCCTGCCACATGTCAACCTTCTCCTGGTTTTCTGCTGTGTTGTGTGTCAGATACATCCGCAAGGAAACAAGATCCTGGCTGTTCTTGCTGCTTCTCTCATGCTCCAGGTCCGATGGCATCACCACAGCAACCCAGCCCAATGTCACGGATGGAGGAACACAGAGCTGGCACTGCTCAGAGCAAGGAAAAAAATAGCAGAAAGAACCTGGTCTGGACGTGTGCTTGTGACTGCAACCAGCAGAGAGTAAACGTGGAGACCTGGAGAGAACACTGCCTCACTTGAACGCTGTGCACAGGGTGTAGGTGACATCTTCACATCTCCAGTGCACCAACAGCAGGACTCAGCTCCCTCTAGAAGGTACCGGGTTAGAAAAAAGCCACAATTCTCAGCTAAGAGAGTCTGTGATGTACCTTATTTTGTGCATCTGCTCTTTCTTGTGCCCTGTGTAAGAATTCAACTGTTAGCACCAGTGGACAGATAAATGCTGCCCTGCTCAGCAGACGATGGTAAGAGCTGGGTGAACATCTCATTGTATACAGCTCATAGAACCACTAGACTGGAAGGGACCTCTGGAGGACACCTGGTCCAACCTCCTGCTCAAGGCAGGCCAAGCTGGACAAGGCTGCTGAGGGCCTCCTGGAGTTTCGAAATTCCCACGGGTGTCAATTTCTCTGTGCAATCTGTCAATTTCTATTTACAAACAATCCAGATTCCACAGGCTCATCCATTTTTATATCTTAATGGAAAATTGGCTTGTGTGAGTGCCCATCAATTTGGGGAATGTCCACAAAATTCTCTCCTCCTCCCCCTCCTCTGAGAGCAAAGAAATTGTACAGACATTTGTAAGAGAAACTTGGGAAGAACAAGAAGTGAGGATACCTGGGAGGGGCAAACAGCAAAATTGTGTTTGTGGGCACTCCTAACAGCTCCTGCCCAGCTCTGACCATAGCATCTACTTACGTGGTCCTACAAAGCCTTCATCTGGGCTTTCTCTAGCTCGGTACCAGCAGCGGGCGAGGGGCACCCAGGGACACAGGGCATCCTGTACTCCAGCCCTCCTCACCTTCACCTTGAGAGAGCAGCAGCTTTGAAAATGCAGTCCAAGCTGCCTGTCATTAGGGCCAGAATCCACGGGGGTGGTTTTGGGTCTTAGTAGTCTCTGTTGTTGTCTGCATTTCCAACTGAGAAGAGTGCAGCTGCAGTCAGCTCTGGTGTAGACCATCAACTCACAGGCTTCAAGCAGCCCTCTGAGAAAATGGGTGTGCTTGTGGGGTGGAGGACACACCAACTCACTTCCCCTCTGTAGAGATGACTGAGGTCAGTCCTTAAAACACGCCCAGAACAAGAACATATTTTAAACAGTATGTGAAATAGCTGCCACGGTTTTGTGCGGTACCCTGCTCCCTCGAGTAAGAAATTAGGGTGCTTGTTGGTTCTTGTTGTCGTTTTTTGAATGTTAATGAGAAGGAGCTTTCTGATGCATTATGACAGACAACCAGTGGTGCATCCCAACTCATCCTTGACAAGGTCTCTCATTTCTTGCTCAGGTGGGCATGGAGTTCTGCTTCGAAGGCCATCTTGTCGAAGGTGCGCGTGTTCGTCTCCTCTCGGACCTTCTCCCGGACGTGGAAGGACGCCCGAGCAACAGACCTGGCATTTTCTAGGACAGTCTTCTTCTCCTTGAAGATCTGCTCGCTCCTCTCCAGTTTCCTCTCGATAGAGAGGAGGATCTCCCTACGCCGTAAGTCCTCATACTGTTCCACCTTCTGCTTGTTCATCTTCTGCACCTTCTCCTTCTCCAGACGGCTCAAGACCACCTTGCGCGCTTTTTCTTGAACGGCCTCTTCGGCCACCTGGGCAGCATGCTGGAGCTTTCTCTCTGTCTCTCTAGCCAGGGCCTCCAAGTGCTCCTTCTGCTCTCTTTCCTTCTTCTCTGCTGCCAGTTTGGCTCTCTGGATCTGCATGTCCTCCCGCCTGGCCTTCTCCCTTAGTTCTTGGTTCCTCTTCTCCACTAGCTGCTCGTAGTTCTCTTGAGCCTTTGTCAAACTCATCTCTAGGGAGGCCTTCAGCATTTCCTTCTCTTCTGCCTCTTGCTTGGCCAACTCCTTGAGCAAGGCCTCGTGCTTGAGCTTCTCTGCTTGGTTGAGCAGCTTCTTCTCCTTCTGCAGCTGCACCTCTTTCTTCAGCCTCTTCTGCGCGGCCATGGACAGCTTCTCCTGCAGGAGCTGCTCCTCTCGTTCTCGGTGCTCCTTCTTGCCCTCCTCCTTCGCCTTGAGGTTGTGCTCTTGGTGGAGCTTCTTTTGCTTGTCCTCCTGGATGGCCCTCTCCAGCCTCTCCCTCCGCAGCCGCTCCTGCTTCTCCGCTTGCTCCCGCCACCTCTCCTCGCACACCAGGCGCTGCCTTTGCCTCAGCAGGGCGGCTTCCTCCTGCTCCTGGCTCAGCCTCCCCCGACGCTTCTCCACCTGGCTCTCCCATATCCGCTGGCCCTGCAGGAGAGCCCTTTGCTTCTCCTTCTCCTCCTGCTCCTTCCGCTGCTCGGCCATGCGCCGCTGGCTGTCCCACTGCAGGTGGGCTGCCTGCCGCTGCTCCCGCAGCAGGTTGGCCTCCTGGTGCTTGGCGATCATCAGCGCCGCGATCTTCTTGTCCCTCTCGGGCACCTCGGAGAGGCCCTTCCTCCTCTTCACCTCCCTGACGATCCTCTCCACCTTCTGGGCCGTCTGTGGCGAGTGGCTGAGGTCGCCCAGGCTGAAGCTGCGGCCCAGCAGGGACCCGCTGGCGAGGGCGGCCCCCGCCCGGCCCCGGCCGCTCACCTTGCCCCCGCGCTCCCGCAGGCTCTCCCCGCTGTAGGAGGACGAGGCTCCAGACTCGGAGGAGGTCTTGCCCCAGCTGCCCTCACGGCGCTTCTGCAGCGAGTCCAGCGAGTGGCTCTTGGTCTTGGCACCCCCCGACGCCCCAGCCTTACCCCCGCCATGGGGACGGGGCCCGGGAGCAGCAGCGGCGGCAGCAGCAGCAGCCCGGGCGGGAACGCGGGCAGCGGGTGAGGGCGGCAGGCTGCCGAGGGGTGCGAGGATCCGCCTCTTCTCCTCCCGGATAATCCTCTCCCGTTCCTCCCGGCACTGCTGCAGCTTGCGGCGGCGCTCCCGCTCGTAGGCCTCGTAGAGACCGGCGGCCACCCGCATGGAGCGCCCGGGGGCCTCCCGCAGCAGCTCGCCCAGCGCCCGCGGCAGCAGCTCCACCGGCCGCACGGCGCAGCGGGCGCAGGCCTCCAGCGACCGCGGGCTGGTCAGCACGTACCGGCTGCCCTCCGCCGCCGCGCAGTCGAAGTTGTACAGGTCCAGGTGCAGCAGCGGCGACTGCTCCCCGGGACGGGCCGGCTCTCCCCCCGCCGCCCCCCCGGGAGCCGGGCAGGGCTGCGGGGGAGGCTCGGCCGGCGGCTCCACCATGGCTCAGCCTGCAAAGGAGAGAGCGGCGGCGGGTGAGCGACCGGGGCGGGGGGCGGGCGGGGACCCCCTTTTGTCTGCGGGGACAGAGCGGGCGGGAGGAGCTGGAGAGGGGCGGCGGGGGCTGCACCGGCAGCGGGGCGCCCGGACTGCGCTGGTGCAGGGGAGGGGGGCAGGTCGCGTCGGGTGTTGG
>VYZX01009649.1:52815-86449 GCA_013401335.1 Brachypteracias leptosomus | reverse complement strand
CTGGGTGCGCTCTTCAGAGCCCGCAACCGGCCTTGAGGGCCCGCTCGGTGCGGGGTGAGCCCCGGGGGTTTAAAAGCTTTTGTAGCTTTAGGGAGGCACAGGGGGAAAGCGGGTCCCGCACGGAGGTATCGCTGCTGCGGGGGATTTAACGGGAGAACCCCGGTGTTCCTTAGGGCTTCACCTCCGATTTCTCTCGTGTGGTGCCCTCACAGTGCCCAGAGCTTCCCATCAGCTGCCTCTACACGTGTGCAGGGCTCAGGCTGCACCCTACGTGTGTGTAGAAAATCCTCCTAAATCCCCCGGAGGACTCGGAACTCAAAAATAGCCGCGTTGGTGGAGGAGCAGTGGCTGTTCTAAGTATCCCTAAAACCGAGTAAAAACCGAACAGATGAAAAAAATGCATTGTAGACAGTGCTCGTCTATAATAAACTTACTCAGTGCAAGCAGCGACGCTTTTTTATCCATCTTCTATCCATAGTATTCTTTTAAGCAGACTGATGCGCATACAGTAGTTCCAAGTGGGCTTGTTCCCAAGGGGGTTGTGTTGTTGTTGGGAATAGCCTTGGTCTGGGTGTAGTTACAGCGATGCAGATTGTGCTGGGTGGAAGGAGGCGAGAGGAAGCAGGCATATAAATTAAAAATATCCTGAAGTTGTCTTTGGAAGGGCCGGGAGCTAAACTGAGCTGATGGGCAGAGAGGATTTTGCACTTGTCTGGTTGCGCTTCCTAGTGGCTTTTTGTGCGTGTTCCCATAAACGCTATTATGTAATGGTGCTTCTCCTGGCAGGAGCCTATTGTCACCGTAATTCCTGAGGTTTCTGGAGCAGTGCAGCTCGTTCGGGAGAGCCGTGGTCAGAACAATGGGAAGGAAAGTTCTTAAGAGGAGGTTTTAACCTCTTTAATTTTTCATGCCGTAGGGCTAAGCTCAAGACATCTGGATCAGTTCCAGTCTATCTTTACAGTTCAGCTTGTCTTTCCTAGGCTGCGCTGTGGATATCAGGCACCAGCCTGGCTCTTGCGTCCTGCGTCAGAGCTGGGCAGGCATTGCCTCCCTCCTTTACTAATAATTGTTACACTTCTCTTTTTTGTGTGTGTTTTTTTTAAATTTTATTTTCACTCTGAACAGAAGCAGAAGTGATACAGTTAATTTCAGAGCACTTAACTGTTTCTCAGAAAAAAACCCCCCTGAGATAGTGGGGAAAGGGGACTCTCCCCAGTCTGCAGCTCTAGTTAGGACTTGCCTTGTATACATCAAAGGGAGCCAAAATGCCTAAGCAGGGAGAGAATTTGTATATTAAATGCCAGTGCTCTAAGGATCGGTGCTTTTGTGTCTGCAGTTTATCGTTGATTTCATCCCCCGCCTTCTCTTCAGATCTTTGTCATAAATCTCATTGCAAATCTCTCTCCTTTTCTTCTTTTGGTGTCAGGCTGTTTTTTGGGTGTATGTTTCTATAACCCTTTCCAGTGTTGTAATCTGGTGGCCAGTTGTGGCACTGGCAGTTTGACAGATCACGCTTCTGTCTTCTTGTTACTTGCGTGCTGTTTCTGGTAGTGATTCTCAGAGCAAAACTTGGAGAAGAAACTTTTTTTAGTGTTTGGAATTCCATCTGCCTTCTTCAGTTGGTTTGCCCTGATATATAAATGAGATTTATGGACCACTAGAGAAGAGAATACTGTCTGAAAGTAGGAGGGTATGTTTCTTTAAGGGGCCGCTGGGATGAAGGAAATGTGTCCAAAAGACCTGCAACCTAATCTAGCTAGCTTGGAAAATCGAAGATGATCACTATTGCTTTATGATGTTGCCCCTCATTGCAAAGCACATGACAAGGGAGCTGTAACCTTTCCTCTTAGACAAACCCAGGTGCCCTCGTGTTCCTTCCTCTAAAGGGTTTTTTCAATACACAGATGCTTGTGAAGTCCCGTGTCTGGGACAGCACTGATCTGGAGGCTGAAATTTCCTGAGCAGTGTTACTGAGCAGAGACTGGGGTTCTGTCACCTCTGCTCTGCCTGCCATGCAAATTGGCCACCTGTGGTCTTTGTGGAGGGCCGGGTGTCCTTGGGTTGTCCGGCACACGGTGTCTCTGCTCAGGCAGTTTCCAGACAGTTACCAGCAGAGTTTATATTTAGTGCAGCGCGTGAAGTGGACTGAGATGGCTGCTGGAGCTGCCCGGGGACTCACCGAGCGATGCTCACCCGAGTCACTGGATGCGTGTCCTGCCTGTAGTGTCGTGGTTTTGCTGGGATTATTTCTGTCCTGTGATCGTGGTTGTTTTGAGCTGTTTTGTTCCTGCTTGCAGAACCGTTTCAGCTCTCGGTATGAGCAGTCTGCAGTGCTCTCAACCTCAGCTCCTCAGCTGTGTAACCTCTTAGCTGCAGACTTGAGTTGCTGTGGCTGTTCCTGTTGCATCACTTCTGCTTTTATTTGGCGTGCTTGCTCACCCCACAGCCACCCACTGCTGTGCCACCCAGAGACGGCTCTTGTTTGCTCTGCTTGCATGGCAGGACAGATGTGTGCTGCTGTGGGTCTGGGAAGGTTTGCCCAGAGTCTGTGTCAGGCCACTGCTGTCTTTTTTTTGCCCTTTTGGAAGTTGCATCTCCCCTTGCTCACCTGAAGTCCTCTGGGAGAAGCCCACTGCCTGCGGATACCCGTGTGAAAGGTCAGTAGCTCTGGAAGCCTCACTCCAGCGTTCCCCAGTGTGCTCTCTGACTGGGACAAGCACTCCCCGGAGCTCCCCTGCCCTCCGAGCTGGCTGCTGATCCCAGCTGATCAGGCTTAGCTGGGAGAGAGGAGATCTTTCACTGGCAGGGCTGGGTCCACTTTCCTGAAAGACTAGGGTGGGGGAGAGGCAGCAGGGACCGAATTCTGCTTTGGGAGTGTGTAAATAGAAGCACGAAGGCATTTCCTAGAAGAGGAGAAAGGAAAACTTAACCCGTACATAGCGAAGACGCTCGCTCATGGTGTGGTGTTGGCCACACTGGGTTCCTCTTGCCAGAAATGCAGCAGTCTGTAATTATGTTGGTCTAGTTGTCATGACAAGTGCCGTGGCTTCAGAAATGCCATCATACATGTCTCATCTCTGCTGTGAAGCTATTCTAGGTACATATGGAATTACTTGGGATGTAATGATTCAGCTCTCAGCACAGAGCCATAGTTAGGGACGGGTGGATGATGAGGATGAAGAATTCTCCATCTTGGCAAGTTCTGTGCAATTTGTTGGGCTTTGCTGGTCTGTAGTTAGACAGCATTTCCCGTGACTCTGCTGGCAGGCTCATTTGAGCAGCTACAAGAACTGCTTTTAAGTTTAACCAGTGGAAATGCCTCCTATAAATTTCAGGGACTGAGCTTCTGTACATAACAAGGGATGTTTTTCACCCGCCATTCTTGGGCTGTTTGCTTTGTGACTGAGTGGTGGCAGCTTGTGCTGGCTCAGGGCAAGCTTGGTGTCCTTGTGTGGTTTGTGTCACGATGCCCTCTGCAAGCTGATGATATTGTGCGTGGTAATTCAAGACAGTTTATTGAGGGAGCTTATACTGTCCAAGAGCTGCAGGACCAGAAGTTAGAGGTATAAAACCTCAGTTGTCCCTTTCCCCCAGCTTCAGGCTGTCTCTGCCTGTGTTCAATGGTGGGCAGGCTCCCAAAGCAGTGTGTGCTGAGAACCTTCTCCACAGTGCAGAGCGTTGCTGTATCTCTTGTTCCTCTGGGGATCCCCTGAGAGGAGCTGCTGTCCTGGCAGCCAGCCCACCCAGCAGCCAGTTTGCTTCCTGGCCTGAGTGAGTGTGAAGTGGAATGGGTTGGTCATCACCTCTGGAGCAGTAACCTCTGGGCAAGGTAGAGTTTGGCTTTTGGAGCTGGTAGAAAAGGGCAAGCGGCTTCTGGAAGCACTTTCACTTGGAGAGTGGAAGCCTGCGTCTCATTTATGCTGTAGGCTGGGGTGGTTTTCAGTCCAGCAGTGTAAACTCACTTGCCATAGGAATAACCTCCTTGTAGGTGCTTGAACTTTGCTGGGCTGAGCCATGCACAGTTTGAACCTCATGCTCAGAGGGGAACCAGTTTGAATACTCGGTGTCTCTGCCTGTAGCTTCCTTAGCTTGCACTTTAAAAGCTCCAGAACCGTGTTGAAAACTTGAAAGCTGTTTACATTTTCCCTCAACTCATTTTCCTCCTGGTTTGTAATTAAGAGTTGCTGTGGTTTGCTGCTGTTCCTGGTGTTTCCTTGCATGGGTTTAATGGGGTTTAGTAATAAAGTGAGTGGGAATCGAAAGACTCTCTTATCAAAACCAAGTTTGTGTCTTGTTTGGGAACGAAGATATATAAGTTTTGTTGGTGTATTGAGGCTCGCTCTGAAGGACTCTTAAGGGAATGTAAGTTTTGAGGGGGAAATCCTGTTGATAATCAGTTTTGTTAAAAAAAACCAACAAAACAACAAAACACCACACCCAACAACACCCTGTAAAACCCAACACCAAACCCCCGATTTCTGTAGATGAGCTTGAGAGTGATATATATAAAGATATAAATCTGTTAATAGATAAACTTGCAACTTGTTTTTCAACAGTAGCTGCTAAAGGCAGCTTGTTTTGAAAGGAGCTGTAGTTTGTGTGTGTAGTTTTAAATATATAATTAGTGAAATGCTTGGATGCCTCTGACCTATTTAAGATGTTTGGTGGTTTGTTTTTTTTTCTTCTTGGTAAGTAACTTCTGGGAAGTCTTCAGGGAGTAGATATTGAAGCAGCCCACAGTAATACAATGATATTGTGGGATGTGCCAGAATTTCCTTTAGGTTTTGGGGCCCATTTGTGCCCATCACTATCACAAGACATTTTGTTATACCTAGTAAGGTGCTCTAATGTTAATTAAAACCCCTTTAAATGAGAGATGGGGGAAGGTAAAGCTGTGTACTGGGTATGTGTTGCTCTCTGGGCCAAAAGGCAAAAGAAGCTGATGTGCAGTGAAGACTTAACAGTAATTTATCATTCTCTGCTGTGGGGGGGGTTTATTGTACTTGAAATCTAAGACAGAAACTGCCCCCAAAATATCCTGTATGGGTTATCCTTCGGTGTTGGTCCCCAGCCTGAGGAGAATCCCTTCTGCACCAAAGCACCAGCCTGGGGGGGTGACTGACAGCTCTGCTTTGCTAGAGAAGTGTCAGAATTGCAGAGAGGATGAAAGCTTCACCTCCCCATCTGCTGCTGCATATGCCACTGGTGACCCAGGGCCATGTATGGGATCACCCTGAGAGCTTCCAGCCCAGCTTCTCTCCCAGGGCCCCTCGCTGCCTTTATAGTCCAGAAGGGCCTGCTGCCTGCTTCAGGAGGGGGAGGAAAATCACAGAATCATAGTAGTACATTGATAAAAGTGCAGCAGAGCTGTGTGATTCCAACACACCAGTGTCTGGTCCTGTGGTGTGGGACAGAAATGGGCTGCAGACTCATGGCAGGCTTTGCCAACCTGCCTTTGTGACCATACAAACCGACTGAGAGATGCTTTAAAAGCTGCTTCGTGGCTATGTGTGATCAGGAGCTGTCTTTTGGCAGGCGTGTGGTTATTTTAAGTTGAGTGAGAGAGATGAAGAGGCGTTTGCTGGGTTTAGTTTTTAATTTCATTAGCTGTAGAATCTCCAGCTCAGGTCTGTTTCTGGTGTGCTGTCCTGCAGGGCTTGCACACTCCTGAGGCTCAGAAAGCTGACATTTAAATGGACAATGAGGTGTTTTAACAACAAAGGAGATCTTTAAGCAGGCTAGACAAAAATCCCTTTCAGCTGCACAGCTTTTACTTTCACTTTTGGTTGACCAGTTTGCCCAGTTCCCAGTTGGTTGTTGTGCTTTTCGAAGTGGAGAAAGTTCCATTAATAATAACCATCTTTTCTTTTTAAGTCTTGGGTTTTTAGTATTCATGTTGAATAAGAAGGGTATGGGGGGGGATAAAAGACAATAAAACATACCCCCTTTTTTCTTGCCACCATAGAAATAAATTTCCTTTCTCCTGCCCTTGTTTTGGATGTATGGAGTGTTTGTGATCACTAGTTGTTTATTTGTAGAAGTGTGTGTGTGTTTCTGATGCCTGGACTTCATGCACTTCTAATCTGTGTATTTCGGGTAACTTCTCAGGAATTTGTGTCTGGCTAAATCATAAACAAAACTACTAAAACAAAACCCAAAGCTTGAGTGCTGCTGAAAAACATTTTTCAGTAACACTTGCTATGTCTGAAGCTGTGGTCTGCTCTCTTCTTATACTCGAGATTTTTCAGTGAAATGTGTGAGGAGACTGTTGAATATTCTTTGGTTTTGAGTAACTTGTGAGGTGTATCTCAAACCCAGATCTGAATTTTGTGTGTAATGTCTGACCTGAAGCAGACAGCTGTGAACCCGTGTCCTAAAAACATAACAGAGCTGCCTGTACCCCTCAGCCTTGTGGCTTTTTTATGTGAGTGCCATTCTTACCCACAGCTAATTCTCTTGTGTGCTTTCCTAGGTGTGTGAATCAGCCCCTTGTCACTGAGTCATCAATTCAACCATACCAACCTGACAACCAGTGCATGCCAGCGTATGTCAACACCAGGTAAGATGAAAGCTAATGCCATTACTTTATTTTTCCTGATTTTTTGTTTAAACCTGCATTTTGTCCAAATGCCATAGCTTTTCTGTAGACTAAAGTCAGAACGTGCTGCCTTCCATGTTGAGACTTGCTGTTAGGCATCGCTTCCTACTTCGAAACCTGGTGTCCTAAAACGTTCTTAGGGTCTGTCTCCTCTGTGGCCATGCCTTAGCCTTTTTCCTCACACCTCAGTTATCCTGCATTTTGTGGTGTTCAGATACCACACATTGGTTTTTGTCTTTAAATTCTTCACCTCCTGGTTTTGCTGTAGAAACTGTTGAACTCCTCCTGCCTTCCAGAGTGAAGTGTGCACGGTAAGCCACCTGCACATTGTGACCTTTCCCTTGAACAGAAAATGGTTTTGTTTGGGTTGATTTTTTCCACATACATGCTCCCAAATATTACCTTTGAAAACTGTCACAGAAGGATCTTACTTGTGTGTTATATTTTAGTGGTAAGGAACTACCTGGATATGTCTTTTATAGAGCTAAACATAAAGCTGTTTTTTGGACCTCACCCTTTTACCCCCTTTAGAGAAGGGATGTGGATTTGGGAAGGGGGAATCCCTCTAATGCTTTCAACCAGGTTATTATCCAGTGCTCTGGGGGAGTCCTAGTGCTGACCAACTAAAGTGAGCCTTTGTTCTGATGCTAATCAGAGTAGGGATAATTCCTCTGACTGCCCTCCTCCCCTCAGACCCCTCCAGCAGTGATAAGGCTTTAAGCTCCTTCGCTACCACTCTTCTTGCTGTGCCCGCCTGTTGTTGGTGCCTCCTGCAACTGCTGCCTCCAGTGCAGGGGCTGGAGCTCTGAGAGGGTCTCATTAGGAGTGTTCATTTAAGTCTTTTGAGAGTTTTTTGGGCGCTTCTGAGCAGTATTTGTATGTTTCAGTTACGCACACATGCACCAAGATATCTGTTTATTATTTGTGTCATTAAATAAAAAAATAACCTTGATGCAGGATGCATTGGACACGAATATAGTGGTGTCTGCTGTTGCATGTTGGGGCATGTAGCTGAAAGAATGCAAGTAGGCATGTGGCTGAAATTCAGGAGGTATTTTTCCTTCCATCTCTTCTCTCTTCCTTCCTCGGCCAGAGAAAACAAATGTTGTTTCTCAAATGCTTTTAGGTACTCTTAAAGAGACTAACTTATGATCACTCGTCTAAAGAGCTCTGTAAGTTTTCTAGGGTGAATGTGTATGCAATCTCTACATTGTTGTGGTTTATACCAATGATCTGCAGTAGAGAGATGAGCTTGAAGCCTAGGTATGTAGTGAAATACGGCTTTGCATGGAGTATAAAACAAAATAGACCATTAAAGCTGTATCTCCCCACTAAATCCTCTTTGTGGCTGTGGGGAAAGGGTGGGAGGTGGTGGTGAAGATACTGATTACCTCTGGTGTGAAATGATCACATCAAAGCTGTTAAAAGTGTCTCTTGTATCAAGAGGGGGAGAAGTGTTCTGAGTTGGCCTCTTCAGCCTCTCCTTGGCAGCATGAAGCTGATGAGCAGCTCATCCTTGTGCTTCTAAAAGCAATCTCCTGGTAGAGCTGTTGGGTGTGTGATCACAGGCTCTCTGAGGATGGGTGGAGGCAATCCCCCGTGGATAATCCACCCTGAGTCTGGCTGAGCTGGCCTGCTGCTGAATTTGTGAGGGGGTTTGCTGCTTTTACTAGAGACTGTTGTCTTTGCAGGGTGCTTTGAGACCCTCTAGTATCGGTACAGAATAGAGGGATGGGAAGGACTTAGACAAGTGAAATACCTTCCCTAGAAGGCAGAGATTGAGTGTGTCCACGTCTGTGTATCAGCACAATGCTCTCAGTGTTTCATTGTGATGGAGGGTGGTTGTCCTTCATACAGAACTGGACCAGGCCTGCAGTGACTGTATAAAGTCTGATCTCTTGGCAAACTGCATGAGTTTTGGCTATGTGGACATAAACTGAACTCAAGTGTGCAAAAAGATACTGGAGCAGAGGGAGAAAGGCTCCATCAGAAGGTGCCCATCTGAGAATTCTGATTTAAAGTGGTTTTGCTGGTGGCTGTGCACAAGTGAGGAGTGTGTGTTACAAAGGCAGGTCATGTAGCTCCCAGATGTGACCCTGTGTGGAAGCAGCAGCTGCAGGAGGGGGTTTATCAGCACTTCCCAACAGCAGTTGTGTTTGAGATTGATTCTGTTGACAATATCCTGAAGAGACATTGCAAACAGATGCAGTGTGACACATTTTATGGGGGTAGAATCATGGGCTAGGCATCGCTGCCTCTGCCTAGTGCTATTAACCCAACAGTTGTTAAATCCCAGGAAATGCTCATTTTCAGGGTGGTGATTGCTTTTATGACCTGAAAATAAGAACTGGAAGGTGTAGGTGTTGTTGGGTTTATCTTTTCTTTACCCTCGGTTGGCATATGCAGGGCATTTCCTACAGATGAGTGCCCTGCACTTAGTTACTTATATTCTATCACTTTTCAACATCCTGCTTATCTTATGGTTTGAAACAATTATCCTGAAGTGTGTGTGGGGGGAACCTGTGCTTCCTTGTCTATTCCTTGTCTGCTTGAGCCATCTGTAATGTGGAAAGCCTAAAACCCGAGTGCTTGTAGCAGTCTGTTCTGGGTCAGGATTCACCTGCATCCCTTCAAACGTATTATATTGTGTATATTTTGACATTTCTTTTTGTCCAGGTTAGTATTTCCCTGTCAAGTGGTGTGCTGTAGCATGGGAGTCCGGGGACACGTGGCATTGCTGGTATTAAAAATGAAGGAAGCAGTACAGAATATGCAAAATGATCTGGTTTTCTCCCCAAATATTTTCTTTCTGCTTCACTGACAGGAGGCCAGAGGGGACTTCCCCTGCCTGTTTCTTTATGTAAGAGCTGAGGGTTTGGGTTCTAGGTGAGAGTGGGGTGGGGTTTTAGTGGGACTTCTTGCTGTTTATTTTAAGGTGATCTGAAGACCAGCTTAACCCTCGTGACTCTGGTTTAACCTGTGGCAGAGAGGAAGGAAGATGAGTTTCCAGCAGCCCCCAGGTCCTGCAGGCAGTGTGTTCATTTGAGCTGTGACGGTCTCTTCTTCCCACCTCCTCCCCACTTCCCCCCAGCATTTAGAGCAACAGGCACTTCTTGACTCTCATTTCTCATCTGTATTTAGCCCTTGCTGTGAAGGTAGGGTTTGTAATTAGCATGGCTTAGTCATCAGCTAACACATTGCAAAATGGCTCTTTGGTTTTTGATGTGACAACCAACTTGCATGACTGTGAAAATAATACTGGTTGGCTCCTGTAAGTCAGTTGCTGTTGCCTTGGTCGATCTGTGTACCTGTGCTTGATCTTTCCCACCATCTCCAGTGGGGTACTGGTGCTGACTGGAGGGGAGGACTTAAGTCAGAAGTGCTGCTTTGTGCAGAATGATGCATGTGCTGCAGTCTCTCCAAGCATTCCGGACAAACCTTGCTGAATTTGGGATATGTGATAAAATACCTTTTTTTTTTAATCTGTGGTACTTGGTGGCAAGCAACCATATTTGCTAAAGCAAACTGGTATTTTATAGTCCTCCTGCACTGTGCATTTAATTCTGCGTAACTGATTCCTGCTGTCTCAAGCATACATTGATTTTTCTTTTTTTATGGCAGCTATTTAACAGGCTCCAAGTGCATAGGGGAATTTTGCACCCTCGTTCTACTTGAAGTAGTACTTGGAGCTGTTGAGAGGTATTATTCAGCTTAGACAATACAGGACTGTGTCTTAACAAGGGCATGTGCATGTCCTAAATTCTGTGAAGATGTCGCTGGGCCCTGGCTAATGGCTCAGAGAAGTTCAAGGCAACACTTTCTTCCCTTTCAGCACCCCAGGCTGGGTGCTCAATTTGTTTAATCCCCACAAGTGGTGAATTTTACAGGGTGTACACAATAAAAAGTACAGAGGGAGCTTTTGTCTTCCAAGCCATGAACATCAATATGAAATGTAAAAATAAGTAAATTCTATCTAGGGGTTTTTTTTTTCCACAATTATCTTGGCCTTCTGTGTTCTTCTGTCCCCTTTTTGGCCATGGAGGCAAAACTACTGTACATGATGATGGTAGAACTTGCTGTAAGTGTAAAAGGCAGCCTGGTTTTCAAGTTGAAGCAAATTTTTGGAGGTAGATGAGGTTAAGAAGGAGCTGATAAGATATTTCAAGCAGGCTTTTTAAAGCTGGATTTATTAATTAGTTATACTGGGACAAGCCCATGAATTCAGTGGAGTTATTTCAGACTTGCACTTGCTGATACACCCTCTGTACCTCATGTCTGAAAGACTCCTGTGGAGAACCTCTTCCCTTTTTGGGGAAGGGAAGGAAAATAAGGATATTGCAGAGTATGTAGAGTCCCTTGGCGTGTGAGTCACTGTGCTTGGTACCCAGGAATCAGATGCTGGGAGATATTTGCCTTCCCCTGCCTGTGAGAACAGAGATGAACAGCTCTGGAGGCTGAGGGGAGAAAACAGAGGAGGTTCAGGGAGGTGGTGAGCGTGGGCAGCATTAATGCAAGCTTTGCACAGTGCCATGGATGTTGTGCACTTGTTGCCTGGGCTCCTCTCCGTGCCTCCTGCCTGTCAAAGCCTCTGGATCTGCAGGAAGTGCAGCAGTGACTCCAGGAGCCTGTTTTGATCCCATGGCAATGTTTGTGTGCTGGTTTGGAGGGCAGAGCAGTTTCTATCTGTAATCGAGATGTAATCTGCAGTGTGCTGGGCAGGGCGCTCGGATGGGGACACGGCACAGTTCAAGGCCAGTAACGTGCAATGGAGGAAGGTAGGGGAAAAAAAAGCACATCAAAATGTAACTAACTAAAACTGAACTAGTCTGTTTCTTTTATGTGGAGCTACTCTTAGGAAGGGTGATCTGAGTGTGTGTTGGGAAGACAAACCTTGCAGCAATCTCCCAGTCTCCTTGTGTGCGGGAACTAGGTGATGTCACTTGGCTTCTGGTGAGAAAGTGTGGGTTTGGTTGTGAAAAGTCAGAGTAAGAAGGTGTCCTCTCAAAATAAGTTGTATTTGCTTAACATAGGGAGGAAGAAGATTTTCTTGCCTTGAGTTCGTCTCGTACCGAGTAGGAACATCTTTGCCTGCCTAGACCTCTCTCCCCCCCTTCCAACCCTCTGATGAAAGCATTTATTTCAGGATGTGCATGTCTTAGTAGAGATAAAACATTTGGATCCATCTAAACGTGATGTTTTCAAGCACCTTGCAGCCTCATGCTGGCAGTGGTCCACCCTGCGAGTACAGGTGTTATTATTTGGCCATAGGATTTTTTGCCTTTAGGCTGTGTTTGGCAAAAGGAAGTTTTAAGTCAATTCAATCCAGTTTAATTTGGTATTAAAAGCTTAAACGCTGTTCTTTGTCCTTGGTATTTCTGTGGAGAAGATGTTGCTGGGGTGAGACCTGCACTTGGGTAACTTGCCTGTGTTTTATAGGTAAGGCTCTAATGCAGGATGAGCCTCTCTGGTGTCTTCTGGAGCAAGAAGAGCTGCAATAGCTGAGCTAGACATTATCTCCTTGTGCATCAAAAGGAAGCACTTCCTCAGCAGCCTTCACTAGGCTGAGAGCTGAAATACTGTGTGTTCAGAAAACAAACAGACAGAAATTCCCGTTGTTCCTGGATTTTCGATGCCTAATATGCAGTAGCTACTTAAAGGGACTTGGTCAGCTGGGAAAAGACAATGTGAAAGACTTACTTTTTGTCAGCCCCGTTAAATACCAGCCTTTCCCCCTCGGCCTCACCCTTGGCAGAGGGGGGGTGCCACGTACAGAGTCGTTTTGGCCACTGCCACAGTCCCGAGTGCTTGTGGTGGGGTCACCCACACAACTGCTGGTCTGCTCGGACCTGTTCTTCTCAGGCTTCCCCTGCTTTGTGCTCCACGGTGTGAAGGGGACACCACATCCAGCTCTGGATTCAGGTGTTCCTGAAATGAACGGGCTGCCCCAAGTTCCACACAGGGAAAAAATGGATTTTGTTTGTCTCTGCAAAATCTGTCTTTTCTGAAAACAGTAGTGAGGTTGCTGTGGTTTGATCACTGTGAGCCACAAGCAGAGTGAATGATACTAGACAAAAAAAGAGCCTAGAAATGTTTGTTATGGAATTCCATACTTAATCTCTCTCATGGCCTTTGGCTTGCTCAAAGCTGTGCTACAGCCATTCTGATTTCCAGGACTATTGATTGCTCCGTGGCTGAAAACTCATTTAATTCTGAGATGCTTTTGCTGGCAATAGGTCTGCCTTTGCAAATGGAATAAACATAGACTATAGATCTTGCTAGAAATTGATTGGGAGTAACTTCTGGTGGCCAGGAAAATCTTAAATAAGAATAACATAAACCATGTGCAGAATCCTGAGTTGCAGAAGGCTTTTAGGTCAGAAGCTTGCATCCAGCTTTCAGCTTCCAGCGAAGGTTGCTGCAGCACGAGTGTGTGGTTTCTGCTGCTCTCTGAAACGGGTCCTTTTACAGTAGAATCGTTGGTAAACAGAATACACAAGGAGGGCAAAACATGGGGGAAGATGACATTTTGTTGTACAGTCATCACCAAAACCTGGCTTTGATATACCGAGACTCAGACTGGAATGTTTTAAAGGGATGGAGAGGGGAGACTGGGACATGTTGTGACCTGGATGGATCTGGGAAGTAATGCTGGCACTAGTTAATCTGGCCTGTCATTTTCCTTTTTATTTACTCTTGGCACTTGGTTGTCAGAGTAGACTTTTATACTGAGTTCTCTTTGGGGCTTAGGCTGCTCAGCACTGCTGCAAAATCCTTCTAATCCTTTTTGCTATCTGCCTCTTGCAATGAAAACTCAATTGACAAAACGAATACTTGGGTTTCAGAGAGCAAGTGTGGATTCAGGCTTTGGAAGAATGAGGAACCAGCAAATATGGCAGGACCTTGTTGAGACTGAGGAACTCTTACAATAGGTGAATTAACTTATGTGGGACTTTACCAGTACCAGGGATTTTATCTCCTTGTACAAGACTTTCACAAATAAATGATACCCACCAACAGGTGCTCAAATAAAAAAGACCTTATTGATCTGTTTTTGAAGAGATAATGAGGATGCATTGACATTATCCCTCTTGACTTGTAGCTTTGCTGGGTGGCCAACTGGTGTGTGGGGTAGCACTGCTGAAGTAGGAGCTTTCTCAGCTAGTGTGCCAGTGCTCTGCAAGACAGAGAGCATTGCTGCCGTGGTCTGGCCTCGTTTGTTGAAGAACCAAGGGTTCAGGTCAGAGCACTCAAGAACACAACTGTGTTGGTTGCAGTTCTGGGAAGTGCTTTCAGATCTGAAGATGGTTTCACGATAGCAGTTGAGGTTTGCGGAGTGTTCCTGTGATCTGCTAGTGACAAAACAACAGAACTGGTCTCTCAGTGTGGCAGCTTTCACTGGGCTGTGGATAAACCAGGCTTGTGTTAGGATTAAGCAAAATTCCTACAGGAGGGTTCTCATCCTCCTCACTGGCGTCCTGTCGTGAGAAGTGCTCTGAGCTTGTCTGTGTGGGCCAGAATACTGGGAGCACCGGTTCTTCAGAGAGACAAATCTGGCCTGGGGATGGTGGGGCTGGATAAGGGGAAGGGGAAGAGGCACCTCCCCTCTTATCTTGGAAGGAGTGACCTATTACTTTTAAATATGAATGAACTCTTTCTCTGTACTCAGATACTGACCATATGGTGTTCCTGGTAAAAGCAGCAGATGTTCCTCTCTTGCTGTGTTTGGCTTTGTTACACAAATTCCTTTTGTTCTCTTTCTATCCTGTCTGCGATGGGCTGTAACAGTGTTCAGCCCCAGTGTTCTAGGGTTTTGCCCTGAATTTCTAAATGTGCATTTACAAATAAGGCAGGGGCTGTGTGAAAGTTTCGCTTGGGTTGTGGATCATGTAGGTGGTGACTGAACCCTGCATGCTGGGCCAGTGTGCTCAGCTCAATAGCTTCTGATTCACTCTTACTTGTGGCCTCTGCACTTTGTTCTTCCCCATAGAACAGAACGTTCCACCACACCTTTGTGGTGGTTTGGTTGGGGTTTGCTGGTGAGCACAATTTCTCTGCAAACCTGCATCACTTTGTATCCCAGAGCAGCGTTGTTTTAGGGAGAGAATGGGGATATTTTTGCATGTAGGTGGTTGTTTTCTCTGCTCTCCCTGTCGGGATAGATGCTTGTCGTTTTGTGGACTCATGAGCTGCTGTTCCAGTCTAGCAAAGGAGAGCAGGCACATGGTGATGGATGGCAGCAGACAAGTGTCTATGAGTGCCAGATAGACCGTGACACCCCACAGTCTGGAGGCAGGAATGAGAGGATTACAGGGTTGTTCTCTGCTGCATCTGTTTGCAGACTAAAAGATGAAGGTATGCTGAGGAAATGTGTCTCGAGTTGTGTTTGAGGATGTTGGGATAAATGGACGAGTTACTCACGATAGGTTGCTTTGAAATTTTAATGCTTTTCTTAGTAGAAGACAAAACCACAGGAGTGGAACCTCTGCTGATAGCTGTGTTTGGGAGCAGGCTCAGGTTCCCTGAGGATCTCACTGGGGCTGGTTACAAGGAGGTAGAGATTTCATCTTTGTCCTTAATCAGAAAGATGAGTGGCTGCACTGGGGGTGGTAAAATGCAAGGAAAGGCCAGATAAATGCTAAGACATCAAGAAGAGACAGAGATCTCTTCTTAATGGTCTTGTTCGCATTACAAGTTACCACAGTCTTGGAGGTGCTGCTGGAATGTAGAAGAATAAACAAAGAAATAAAAAGCAGCTGATGTCTGATGGACAAGATCAGTGTCCAGGGTGACTGGAGATGCTCTGCAGTGAGCCTGTGCTCTCTGTGGGGCTGCTCTGGGTGCTGTACTCCCCACTGCCATTGCAGCACCCCGTGTCCATGCTGCAGGTGTGCTGGGCTTAGTGCCACACTTAGATATGGTCAGCAGCAGCTCTTCATCTCAGACAAGGAGGGGAAGTGTGCTTGTGCACAGGTTCTGTCTCTTAAGGAGGCATGACTAAACTGGGGAACAGTTAAAAAAAAAGAATAATAAAAAAACCACTCCCTCCTCCCATCCCTTCTAACCAACCCCCCCCCCCCAAACCTGCGTGCTTTCTGAAGGTGTATCTGGTGTAGGAGAGGAGTTGGTTTGCCCCTTTTTCCCTGGAACAGGAGATTCCTGTGTTCCCAGTTGTGGTGGTTTAGGGAAGCCTGATGCAGGGATCTGTAGGGTGGTGATAACCCCCCGCATGAAGGAACATTCCCTCCGTTGGCAGTATCCAGCTCATCTCTGCACCCAGCTCCAACAAGCGGGAGCCAGCTCAGCCCTCGATGGTTGCTGAGCCCACACAGGTCTCACTAGGTTGATAACGCTGCAGTCACCAGGGCCTCCACAAAATGCACAAAGTAACTGCCCTCAAAACCTTACAAACTCATTCCTGTGTGCCCGGGGGCAGTTTTTGCAGCCGTGGGAAGTCCTGGAGACACTGTTAATGAGTTCAGCTGAGGAACTGGCACAAGGAGTGGGCGAGGGGAGGCTCAGCTCGCTCCTGCCTGCGCAGCACCAAGGAGGTGTGGGGCTCATCTTGAGGAGGAGAGGAGAGGAATGAGAGCAGAGGTGAGGCCGTGTGGAGAATTAAGATGAGAGGGAAGAGTTGGGAACTGGAGGGGGAGAGCCATTGGCAAGGGAAGTCTTAGTCTTTTATTCCTTTCATAAATTTGGTTTTATAGATAAATGGCATCAAGCCCATGTCAGTGACTGTAGCTACAAAAACCAAAAGGGAGTTAAATATTTACTCATAAGAATTTGAGGGAAACCTGTTTCCAAGCAGACTTGCTCTTTCATATTCTTGCTTCTGAGCCAAATTATTGGTATTTTCTGGTACAGAAATAGCTCATGTATCTGAGTGACCTTTTAATTTCCTTTTCAATCTTCTGAATCCACTGTAATGAACAAAGGAAGCATTAAGAACGGGCGTGGTGGATTTTATTGGGTGTTTGCAGTAGACCAAGTAGCTCTGGATTGCTCTGGGTGTTCCACAGTGCTGTAAGGTCCCAGGGAAGCAGTCCTGGTTCAGATTAAAGAGGTGGTTTCTCTCCCTGTGATGGTAGCTCATGATATCTCTATAGCAGTGGTCTTTGGTGTTCTGTGTTTGTACAGCATCTAGCACAGCGTGGTCTGATTCCTAGGCTCTGATTCTGCCTCCCTTTGCCCTGCAAATGCTGATGGGACAAGAAGTGCTTGTGAAGGGTTTTTTTTTTTTCTAAGTATGGAAAAGGATGTTAAAAAGCATGTGCTAAAGAGAAGGGGGGATAAAGGATGTTCCAGCCAAGAGGCTTTCATTGGGTGAGGGGATGAGAGGGAGGAAGAAGCATCATGAGATCAGTGGGCTTTTTATTACACAGCCTGAAAAGCTCCCACAGCTAAAATCTGATGTAACCTTTTCCTTCCTGTGTCTTACAAGAAAGGTTTTCCATATAAGGCCCGAGGTATATAATAGTGGTATATAATTGTACCTTATGCATCTTTCTTCTGTTGCAGTGCCTTTCACATTCCTAGCATGGGGTTTAATCCACTGCATTTTGTGTGGGCCTAGGTGAGCACTCATACATCACCTCTTGATGATGGGTTTGAGGGTGACATTGGCAGCCTGCTCTCAGGAGTGTGCAGTGGGCACTGAGCATCACTGCTCTGAAATGACATGGTCCTCACAAGGCTGGTTCTTTCCTTGTTCTGCATTTCCTCATTCTCCTGGGATTAGGAGTCCTTCCTGCAGTTAGGAAGCATGATGATAAGCTTATTTTCCCAGGAAAGCAAGCAAGTGAGCAAAAATGTTGGGTTGGGCATTTTGCAAGTGCTGATACTGCAGCCTGGCACCTGCTCTGCTTTTCTCCTTGGAAGTGGAAGTATCTGCAATGTTTGCAAGTCATAGTTTAGTGTTCATGATGGTGGTGAGGGTGTACCTGTCAATTCTGCAGAGGCCTCCCTCCTGAGAGCCTTTGCCTCTTGAGAAGAGTAACTTTTAATGTCATGTAATTCTGACTTCTGAGATTGAGACTTGCTGTTGGTCTAGTGACAAAACCCAACAGCTTTCCTTGGTCAGAAATAAAGATTTGGGAATGGGAATGCTTCTTCAAAGAGCTGAAACTCCTGCCCCATTACACCTGTTTTGTAGCAAACGTAACCTAAATATAATTAGCTTCTTCAGATCTGGGTTATTTGCAAGGAGCTTGTGAAGATTATGGATGCCTTCGATGTAAATAAAGCATAACTGTGCTTGACAGAGAAGATGAAGCTTGACCTTGGTCTCAGAAGTAACTTGGTGCTGTCCTCACCAGCAGGTGGTCCTGCCTTCCTAAAGGACCAGTAGTAGTGTTTCCCTGGGGTTTCTTTCCCTTGGCAGGGGTGGTGTGAAGCAGCCCCTGCAGTGATTCCCAGCAGCTATACTGGAGAGTGATGGGGAGGTGGTGGGGAGGCTGCAGAGGGAGGTGAAGGCTGCCAGACCGTTTCTAGAGGCCACGGAAGAGGATGTAGGGGTTGGAGAAGGGGCTTCTGATCTGATAGCTGTTGTGCTCTGTGGTGTGCTGTGAGGAGGGTGATTTCCTCAGAATGTGCCTTATAGCATCCTGTGCAGCCTTAATGGAGCTATTGATTTGCCACAATGTGGGCTTTTCTTGGGGTTCCCACCATGCCCCTCTGCAGGAGAAACAGGGACTCTGCTTCATGAGGAGAGTAAATCCTGGAGTGCAGAGGGAGACAAAGGAGGTGGTTTGTTGTCCAGAGCCAACTGGTGCTTGCATCTGTTGAAAGGTCCTGTTCAGCTCACCCAAAAGGCAGTTTTAAGCAGCTAGCATGTGTATGAAAGCAGGCACAGGCTCAGCTTCTCGTAAAATGAAGCCTGTGAGTGGCCTTCTCCAAGATGCTGATGGAGGCCCAGTTGCAAATGACAGACCACCAGCTCCTCTGGCTACTGCTGCTGTACATGACATTCCCAGTACCATCCTTCCCTGGACTGTTCAGGTGGGGCTGCAGATAACATCTGGGGGAGGTTTCCAGCAGTTCTTTCTCTGCATTTAGTGAAGAGAAGTGAGGTTAGCTTAAAAAAGTAATTCTTTGTCAGTTCCCGTGCAGGGACCCTGTCTGGAAACTCTGCATAATGTGTTTTTTTCTTGTGAATCACAAGGAGAAGCTCAGTTAACCTGTGCATGTGAGACAATTGCCAGTCTGTTGGTGTGCAGACCTTTCGGCAAGACACTGATTTTATTTGTAAAACATGCTTTAATTTTAATTTAAGTAGTTGCTCTGTTCAACAGATGCCAGAGAATTGTTCAGCAAGCTTCTGATACTGATGTCAGGCCATTTTGCTTCCGTCCCCACACACATGGCATTTGTAGGAACTAACACTTGCCTCTCTGTGTAGTTTTTATTTGAAGTGTTTGGCCTTAGAGGAAGTTGGTAACACTGAAACATGGAGTGAATGGATTTAGCTGCTTGTTTTGCAGCAATATCTTCAGCTGTTCCCTTTTGCCTCAGCAGTCTTTGGTGGGGATGCCCACTGACTCTCTAAAGGCTACCTTGTGTGTCAGATTGACAAAATGGGGAAAACAAATTTAATCTTAAGAGTACAATAATAAAGGGGTTGGGTGAGTTCCCTTTGAGAAGCTCACTTGAACATAGATTAAATGAACATGAAAATCCTCTGCTGTTGAAAGTCGTTTTCAGTCTTCATCTCACAGTTGGTGGGTTTTGCATATTAATTTTGCTATCTTGTAAGCTATTATAGCTGATCTCTTTGTGCTGCTGCTTGGAGCACCGTGTTACAGGTAGAAACATGAAGAGGATGACTTCTAAACTCGCTTCCTTTACACTAATTCTGATAACCTTTATTAATCAGTTCGCTCTGAGGGAACCCTGTCTCCAGAGACAGGAAATTACTGGCTGTGGCAGGACCTTCGTATTTATTTGCAAAATGTCTGGGGGGAAAAAAACCAATCAATCTTCCTTTAAAGGCAGTGGAAGCTGGAGTTGCTGCGCTTTTCCCTGAGGCTTAGTAGAGGTCACTGGAAATTCTGTGCCAGAATGTTTTGTTGTTTGTTTTTTGTTCTTGACAAATAGTTTGGCTTGAGCGAGCTCATGCCAGGAGCTTGGAGATGCATCAAAACCCCAAGCAAAGCAGAGTGACCTGTTTCCCATGTGAATATACTCTTCACTTAGCTGCTAGTGCCTTGACAGTTGGTTCCTACCCTGCAGACAGCAAAGAGTTAAATGTGCATGCTCCAAAATTGCCCTTTTTAGGGGGTGTGGGGAAGTATCTTCCATTTCTCAACTCCCTGTGTGCAAGAGGAATGTGGGGCAGAGGTGGCTGAAGCCAGCACATGTAGTATCCTTTATGTCCATGTGCCCAGCCTGTTGATGTTTGGACATAAGCACTCTGGGGAAGTAAGAAAGTGCAGAAATCCAGTGAAGACTCTGTACTCTTGTTTCCTGGATGCTTGCTTGGTAGCTGGCCCGTTCAGGGTGTGGAGGACCAGGACCAGGGCCAGGAGGGAGGCAGCACCCAGGAGCTGTGTGCTCGGCTGCCTCACCTCCAGCTCCTGCTCCCAGTGGTGGAGGCATCGCCTGGGGCTTGGGCCGGGGCTTCTCTCTGCACGTGTGACTGTTGGGAGGGAACCTGATCTTGGGGAGGGTTTTCTCTGGACTTCTGAGGCAGACTGGACAAAGCCTGGCTGTGTGTGTGTGTGGTCTAGTGACAAAGCCAAGGTTGGAGGCTAAATGACCTGTATCCTCTGAATTCTGGGTGTGTTTCCCTGTGACCCAGCATTGGAGGTGTGTGGTTCTGCCCTGGGTGCACCAGCACTTTGTGGCCTTTCTCACTGTGGCGTGAAAATATAAAATTTACTGCCAGGGCAAGTTGCTGACTCTTGCTGTCCTGCTTTTGTACAACTTTTTCCCCTCTTTCAGCTTCGATTTCATTGGACTCTAACTAGGCAAGCCTGCATTGCCTTTGGCTATCACAGAACACCCTCACCCAGCTCTCTGCCTCCTAATCTGCGTGGAAACCAGGGTGCTTGGAGCCCTGATTGAGGAGGAGGTTTTAGACCTAGAGCATCTTTATGCTTCGTAAATTTCCTGTGATGCTTTTTAGTGTGGATTGAAAACGGAGCTGGTTTTAGAAGCCTGTCTAATTCCTTGGCCCAGCACGTTGTACAGTGGGCTGGCTTAGGTCAGGGTGATCCCACACGCTGCAGGCTCCAGCAGCAGAGCTGAGGTGGGAGGTTTTTACCTCCCCAGCTGCTGCTTCCACTGGCTCCAGAGCTGTGCCAGTGCAAGGACCCAGTTTCCCCAACAAGCTCTTGAGGGTTGCATCAGCCTTGTGGAGAGGATGGTGAGCTGCAGAGCAGGGGTGGGAGCAGCAGCATGGGGGTGTCTGGTCACCAGCAGCAAGAAGTGGCATCCCAAGGTGGCAGTGCAAGCCTGCAAGTGCTCGGGTGGGGGAGGGACACATCTCAACCCCAGCTGGCTCTGGAAGGGGCAGCACTGATGTACTATGGGTCAATAAAGGCTGAGGAACCGTTGGTGCTATATAGACAAGATACTAAGAGCTGCTGAATGAACAGCCTCTACCAGGTAGTGCTCCCTGGCTGCCTCAAGGTCCTTTGCTTAACGTTATCTTTGAGTTTCTGTTTGGTAGCAGCTTCCTTGAGGAGATGGGGAATGGTGACCCCTGTGACACTTGCAGGGTGGGTGCTGTGTGACTGGTGCAGGAGGCTGTTCTCCTCCTTGTGCTGCAGGTCAGAGCACCCTCGGTCCCACCTCTGGGCTGTCCTAATCACAGCAAACAGTGTCCATATAGATTTTTTAAAAATTATTTTTTCACCAACAGCCACATTTTTAAAGTTTAAGTGTCACTGAGTCTGGTGAGGGAGAAGTTGAAGCTTCAAATTGACCTTCTATTTAGATGTCATAAATAAAACCTGTAAGTTACAGGTTTTATTTTGTGGATTCTTACTCCTCTAGTCTTTCTGGACTGCTTCTCTCCCACCTCGGTTTAATGGTGGAAATCTTTTGTGTGCAACCTTTGAATGGTGGTTGTAGGTCTCGGGAAGCCAGTTTTCCACCCTACTAGAAAGGGACCTGTCCTGAGGATTCTGCTTGGAGCACTTGGCCTCCTCATGGTGTGTGTGTGTCCCCTGGTGACATGTAACAAGCACATCCTAAATAGGGAAAGCAATAGGAAACAACCAACAACTTTGGTGCTGCTAAAAAAGAGCAGAGGAATAGTGAGCTGATAGGTACAAACTGAGCCATGGTGCTGAGACCTTCTGGAGACCTGGGTTGGTTTTCCCCTTACTGAGATCTACTGAAGCTGTTCTCTGCTGTGTGAGAATCCCAAATGCGGTAGTAACATCAGAACCAGAAATAGAAGCTGTGCCTTCTGGCTTTCCCAGTGTGGTCCATGTAGAAAATGCTGAGGAATGTTGCTTTTCCAACTGTAGAATAAGTATAATCTTTTTCTTTAACACTAACTTGAGGAATAAAAGAGTTAAGCTGCCTCATCAAGGTTAGTTTACCAAAGACTAGAAGCTTTAAGTGGTCTTAAAGCTAAGTCTACAGTAAAAGACAAAGGACAAAGGTGCTCAGTTGCCAATCAAGGTATGTTAGTAGATAAAGGGGCAACAGTTAAGGGCTATGTGTGTGTGTTTACCTTTGAAAAGATCTTTGTGCTGACAAACATCCAAATATTCCATGTTTATTGCAGAGAACTTTCTGTCTAAACTGTGATACAAATAACAAGCACTGCTCAGCAATTGTCCTCATCCCTTGGAGGGGATGTTTCCACCTCTGGGAAGCTTGATCACTCTAAGCTTGAGTTGTGTCTCACAGCTGGGCTTTTAAGAATAGATGTAAGAGTGGCTCCATCTTGTAGTATCGTCCCTTATTTAAATGTCACTCTGGTTCACTGAAGGTTATATATAGAGGGCTTGGAGAGGAAAAAGATTCCCCCAATGGATGTCCTCTTCAGATGGCCGTGCTGCTGGGTGCTGCTGCAGCTGTGTACAGCAGAGTGATGCTTTCAGCCACACCGGTTGAAACAGAAGCATGAGGAGTGGTAAGGGTGGGGAGAGGCACATTCTGGTAGTGAGGGAGTATAAAATAAGCCTTTGCTGTGCATGGTCCTTGTGGTGCATCCCCTGGAACAGATCACCATGAGCAGAGCATCCTGGGCATAGGAGTGACCTTCCCTCATCCAGGGCTGCTTCTAGAGCCCTCCTCTTACTGAAAGTAGCATTTCAAGCTTGTATGTGGTTTCCAGAGGTTCTGCCTTTGCACGGCTTCTCTTTCTTCTCCTTCCCTGAAGCCATTTCAGTTTACTGTGAGTTTTCTTTTTTAGGACTTATTATTTTTGGAAGGCGTTCTGGAACATTTTGTGCATATGGCCCTCTGTAAATGTGCTGTTGTACTGATGAAAGCTGGAAGTATGAAACCTGCCCTTTCTGATGCACTGCGGCAGGGAAAAGCGCTGAAACAATCATTTCCAAAGGGAATGCTTTTCCAAATATTTAAAAAAATACCCCAAACAACCAAACCAACCACCCCCAAACTGGGAAAGATTGCATGTTTTCTTCACTGTCCCCCACTCTCTTTCTTCCATAGATTGCACAGATGCCAGTACATTTTAAAAAGCCCTTGAAGCAGATCCAGCACTCTTTAATAAATAAATTAATGAACTCATCCTCCATACAAAATGTCTTCCGAATGCCCACATATGTCTTGTGGTTCTCAAGGGGATGCTGCACAGAAAATTACTGGGGGTCAGGGGCTGGGGCCTGAGGAGGTGTCTTCTTTCTGGTGCTTCTTGGATGTCCACAGGTGTTTTTTAAAGAGGGTCCAGGCCTCTCTTCTTGTTCATTTTCACTGGCTGGATGTTTAGGAGCAGAGGAGGCTGGCAGGCAAGGTGTCCTGTGCACCAGTGGTGAATTGGAGTCCTTGTTATGCTTGAAAATTGTCCTGTGCAGCACACAGGAATGCCTTTAAATCATTTAAGGTTAATCCACAACTGACTTTGGAGTTTCTATCGTCCAGTGGACAATAAAGGGTGCTAAATATGACTCTTTTTCCCCTTGGTAACTTTATACCTCTTCTTTGCACACTTTCCAAAGCCTGTTCCTGCCTTGTTCCTTACCCTTAAGGGAACTGTTGAAGTTGCAGCTTGTTCAGTCCACTCAGGAATGTTTTTGAGCCTGCTTGTGCATTTCTCTCTGGGATGTGGCAGGGAAAAGGCTCATGTAGAAAGGTTTCACCTAACTAATAGCATGGCAGGGAAACGGAGGAAGAAAGTGGCCCCTGCCTTTATCCCAGCTAAACTCAGGATGACTCCTTGACAAACACCAATGGAGTTAAGGAGGCAAGCAAGGGAGGGTTGCAGAAGCATGATCTAGAGGCAAACAGGACTTTAGACCATGCTGGAGAGGAGGTGGCTGGGGAATGAGCTGTGCAAACTGGTGAATCTTGCAGGTTTAGTCAGCTGGGGTAGGAATGCTGGTGTGACTTTCCCAGCTGTAAGTAACCCAGTAGTGAAAAATCCAGTGTCCTGGCTTAAAGCCCAAGTGAGTCTTAGTGGAGGGTTAGGCCGTGCTGTTTATCAGGGATTAAAATGGAATTTCAGGATTTAGCCTGTCCAGCAAACTTCTTTCTGAGCAAACTCTGATGTTCCCTCTTGAAAATGGGATTTCTGCATAACCAACGGTTGTGCTGGTCCTTTAGAAACCCTCATGAGGAAGAGGAGGTGAAAGCTAAACCAGGATTTTTACGTGAAGGAAAGAGCTGGACTAGCAGGTCACGGGCCAAACCTGGGGGTACAGCTGAGGAATGAGGAACACTCCAGGTTTGCAGGAGGAATGGGGCTGATTCCAGCACCCAGAATAAGCAGCTCGGTCTGCCCTGGTCATTCCTCTCTGTGCTGTGCCTGTGCTAGGCACAAATCTGCCCTTCTGTCATTCAAAGATGAAGGTGTAAAAGGAGACATGTTCTAAATCCTCTGGTTGCTCAGGGGTTGGGGGGGAGTGTACCATGGTTTGCTTGTTTTTTCTTATTTCTTCTACCTTTTCCAATCATCCTGGATAATTGAGAGTTGGCTGTGCTGCAAAGTCAGATGATTAAGATTGAACTGCCTGCAGGTAACTTTGAATGCTTTGGGTTTTAGTTTGTGTCTAGTTTACCTCAACGGCTTCATTGAACTGTGAAGTTATCCCAAAATGATAAATTACAATTCTGTTTCTAAAAGCTTGCAATTAAACTGCTCTAGTTACAGAAACTAAGTAGAATTAGGGAATTTTTTTTATTTTCCTCTCCTAGCACTTCGACTTGATTTTTCTGTAATTTTTCTTATTAAGCAGCCAAGAGGATGACTTTTTTGGTTTAGAGCTTGACTGCTCATTGAAAGCAGACAAAATAAGGTTACAACAAAACCAGCAGCCCTGCTCAGCCTTGCAGAAGGTGCTGTGCACACCCACCACGTGTCCCCCTGCCAAGATCTGTGCTGTGTGCATTCAAGAGATAGCAAACAGCCTCTGAGGGGAAAACTGTGTGGATAAACCAGAAATTTCTGATGGGCATGAGGGGTAACTAATTTTCTCTTGGCAAGTTTCAGATACGGTATTTAAAAGCAAGCCTCTGTAGCATTCCAAACATACCAAACGCTTCCCTAAAACTGTGGAGAATCCAGGTTGCAGACCAGTTTTCCAGCAATGGTGACACAGGACATCTGTGCCAGGTATCTTGAGCAGACTCTCTGTCCACCCCCTTGATGTTCTTGGTGCACCACAACTACCCGAATCTGGCTCTTCTTCATGTCCTGAGCACATCACCTTCCCAAGAACCCTTTTCTAGGGGGATCTGGGAGCCTGGCTGTGACAAAATGAAAGTCAGAAAATTAGTCATGATCCTGGGAAAACGTGTGCGTGCTTATGAAGGAATCTTGGATCAAGGGCTATGAGTTGGCAGCTTCTGAAGGTCTAGAAGATAAATGGCAGAGGTCCCCAAGCAGTTTAGTTTAGCAAAGGCTCCTGCCACGTGTGATGCGTCATCTTTGGAAACAGCCCACTGTGGTTTAGGAGCCAGCAGGACGTCTGGCTTGCCTGGGCTTGGTGGAAGCTGAGGGAGCTTCAGGGAGCTCGTGTAGAACCACACTGCTGCTCACCGTGGGAGCGGCGAGGGGACTGATGCTGGAGCACCACTGGGAAGGTTGGTTGGTGACAAGACTTCCAGAAAAGAGCTGGGGATGGCAGTGACTGGGGAGCACTGGGTACTTTTGCCCTTGATACCATTCCCAGAAAGGGCGTGTGCCTGTTGACTTTGTGGCCAGAGAGGACAGTTTATTTTCTTACCCATATTTAGTAGGTAGGTGTTTTTCAAAGTGCATGTTAAAAAGAAAGCAAAAAAATACCTCTGAGTAGTGTTCTGCTAACAGAGAAGACTCTCCTCTCCCCTCTTCACTGTATTTATGGAACTGCTGCCTCTACTAAATATTATCTTTGAAAACATCTCTGTTTAAACTTCATCCTCCCCTAAGCCTTCAGCCTGGGCTGGGGCATGTGAACTGGGGCTGAAGTGTCCTCCTTCCATGTACTCTCTACTGTCAGCTCTGCCTCCTTGTTTCTAGGACCCTTTAGAGACACCAGCCCGTTCCTTAGAGCTGTGTGAGCAGGGGATCACTGGGACTCACATGAACCCAGGACTTGTTAAGCTGTCTCCCCCAGGGCATGTCTCTGAGGAGTGTGGGTGCTCCACAGTGCACTCCAGTTAACTGGTGGAGGTGGAGGCCAGAGGAGTTGTTATGAAAGCTGCTTCCCCCTGAGCTGTAGGTCTGAGGAATGTGCTAAAACAACAGCCAACTTTCAGAGAGTTGGGTGTCTGTCTAAATAGCTTCCCAAGCACCAGCTCCCCCTGGGAAGAAAGGATACCTTCTTATCTAGCCAGGATCTCTTTCATCTTCTCATTTTGCCAAGGAAAATCAAGGCTGAGAACGAGTTTTGTAGCTTGGCTGCAGCCCGAGGGAGGATCCTCCCAGGCAGTACCTGTGCCCATTGTCTCCTGACAATTCCGAGGGGTTTTTCGATGCTATCTGCCACTAAATGGTTTTGCTGCCTTTGTGTCTCCTGCAGATCCCAGACTGAGCTACACCAGCTCAGTGGATGTTGCTGTAGGCGAGCAGCAGCAATTTGCAGCATTCCTTGTGGGGCAGCCCTGTGCCCCTGGCAGAAGGGATCCCAGATAACCTGGGACACAAGTGATTTGGTGGTTGAAAAGAGGTGGGGGAACCGTGCCTGGCTTTAGAAGAAAGGAGAGAAACTGTGATGTGCATCGAGAATAAGCACGAATGGGTTCCACCAGAGGATACTCTTGGTGTAGGTATCTCTAATCTGATGATTGGTCAGGATCCAGCACGGCTCCTATGCCCAGTCTGTGTGAGAGGAGAAGCCCTCTGGGGCAGGGCAGCACCTCCAGCAGCTCAGTGACCTCTGCAGTAATTGCATGGCCTCTTCCCTACCTCTGCTGGCCTCTGGGATGTCACCTGCCAAGCACTGTTTGGAGGGCAGGGCAGGCCACCTTCTGAAAGATACCTTGGCAAGACTTGCAGGTTTGTTATGCTAACGAGGTGTCATTAAGTTGGAATGGGGAAGACAGACCTGTCTTGATCTAATCAGAAGGGCCATTTGCTGGAGGTGCTGCATTGCTTTGTCAGAGCTGTAATTCCATGTAGAGCAGTGACTCTTGGAAGTAAGTAGCCAGCTGTTGGCCAGATGCTGGCTCCTTCCATCCCCTTCAAACTCAAAATCCATGTGTCTTGAGAGGAGGCGGCAGATCACAGCCAAGCCGGTTAGTCTGTACTTACGAGTGGAGTATTTTTTCATTAGTTGTTGCTAAAGGAATTCTAGCAGGTGACTGGCAGCATCTTTACTCCTTTCTAGGACTTTGGTGAACAAAGCAATGACTCCTGGTCTGTAGAAGACATGAGGAGTCTGTAGGCTGTGCTGCAGGCACAGGGTGGGAGAGCTTCACTTCTCCCCCTTCCCCTCCAAACAAAGCAAGGAACAAAAGCAGCAGACACAGTTTATTGTAGCATCAGCTCCAGACTTGCCACGTGGCAGTTTAAATGTCATCTTGAAGTGACATTTGAAGTTGGGGGTGTGTGCAGACAAAGAATTCTTCCTTGACGCGAAAGATCCAGATCTTAAAGGTAACCCTTTTGTGAGATGAATGTGAGCAAAGTAGTGACATGGAGCTAAGGAACCCCTCATCTCTAGGGTGACTTCCAGATTCAGTGACAGATTTATGCATTCCCTCCCATAATGCAGCTGCTTCTTTGCCTGAGTGATTGAAAATGTGAGTGGTGGCTGGTTTTAAGTCGTGTGTTTCTCTGGTCAGTGCTGGTGTGTTGACTTCATCTCAGAAGTAGCCGAGGATCTGAAAGTCCTGCTGCCCTCCCTAGGAGCTCTAACCCAGGTCTCCAGTCTGTCTCACAGGGTACAAAAGAGTTTGATACCTGCCTCTGCACCTCTTAAATTTGTTTGGAGTTATCCAGCAGTTTAGAATTTCAGTTGGAAACTTGGCCAATAAAAACCCCAATCCTCCTTCAGTCTGAATATCCATTTGACTGCAGAAGCTGTGGGTGAGTGGGATTTCCCTCCAAATTGAAAATATTCCTGTGGTTGAGTGTTAAGAAGCATTAATTCCTTCAACTTTGTTTTTTCCCCCCCGAGAGCTTTGGATGTTTGTGTAAGGAATGGAATAATGGACGTGTTGAAATGTGTCTCCCTGTGGTTGTTTTGTTTGTGGGTTTTGTTGTTGTTTGGATTTTTAACTCACCTGGTTGTCCTTATCCCAGTTTTCTCCTTCCTGCTTTGTAAAACCAGTACACACAGAGCTTTAGTCCAAACATTTTAATGAGCATTGGAGTTACTCATGCCATTGTTACTCACCCGGGTCCCAAGGTAGCAAGCTAAACCACACTAGGCTGGAGGGACATGCGTTCTGCTGAGTCCTTTTCCTTCATTAAAAACAGAGGTTCAGTTTTGCTTTCTTGATTATTTTTTTTTTTTTTTCCCCCCCAGCCTTGCTTTGTACGTTTGTGTACGAGGCTGGCTTTGCTGTGACAGTGCCTGATGGGCTGTGGCTGAAGCCCTCAGAGCTCAGGCATGAGCAGTGTCACATCCTGCAGGTTTAATTGCTGTGCCCTGTGCTGTCAGAACATCCTACCTGAGGTTTGCAAGCTGTTGTACGTTCCTCCTCCGGAGCGGGTGCTGTTTGCCTGCCAGGCTCTCAGCTTTGCTCTGCCGCTCCAGGGGGCTGAAGAGGTGGTTGGTTTATTTATTCTAGCTGCCTGGTACAGTCTGCTGTGTCTTGGAGACCTTCTGGAAGGTGTTGGGGGTGTAGGAAGGCTGGCTCTCTTGGAGTTCTTCTGGAATTCTCCAGGTGCTGTATCCTCTGGAGCTGTCTTGAAAGGAAAAGCTAAAATTGATTGTGAGCTGGGCAGTCTTCACACCTGGAATAGTAGAGGGTGAGTGAAAAGTTCTCCTCTCTCTATAATGCAGCTCCTCCTAGTATTTCCTTTGCAGTAGGTTGTCTTTTCTGCTCCTGTTACCTTGTGAACTGTGAATACTTGATAAGATTCCTAAATGCTAGAACTTGCCAAAGGTGGCTTTGCTTCTGAATTTCCCCTTTTCCTTCCCTCCCCAGGTGTTGTGGGGGTTTGGCTCGACACTTACCATTTCTTTCTTTGTCTTTTTTTGTAGGTTGAGGTGCTCCTGACCAACCAGCCCTTTCGGGAATTTTCTGAAAAGGAACTTTGGTGTGTAAAAGATGTGCCATGGAATGGTAGCACCAAAGAGCAACACAGGATCGTCTCTCGCCTCCACTAGCCATGGGTTATTTCTTCTGCTAGTTATCTTTGGGACCTTCATCTTGGAAGCCCAGGCCACGGGTAAGTGGAACCTTTGCATATGCAGCAGGGAGGGGGAGATGTTTAAGTATGGAGGTGGCCTTACATTCTTGTGGAGAAACTGGTGGTGGTTGATGCATTTGTAAACATCTTTTAGTACTCAGAAAAAATTCCATTGCTGCTTGTTAAGCAGAGGGCAGTGACTGAATTGAACGAGTCTTACACATTAGTAAATAAGTGCTTGGCCTTTACCCTGTCATTTTGATTCCCCTGGATTTTTCCCTCTCCACTCTCATCCCTTCACTGCAGCTGGGGGCATTTGGACTGTCTCAAGAGCATTGTTTAGTTGAGTGAGGTTCTCATGTAAGCACTTTATCTGTGTGCCCTGGAGCAGCTGCTCATGTGAAGCAGTTTTGGGAGCACAGGGAGTCTTCAACTCTTGGCACGGCTGATGAAGCTGTTCAGAGAAAGTTATAAACTTGCAAGTTAAAGCGGGAAGGGGAAGTGATCTTTTTGGACCTAGTCTCTCCTTGTTTTTTTCCAGGCTTTCTGTTGTTGGTGCCAGTGTCACTGCCTCGTTTCAGAGGTGGGCCTGTCAGATACACCTCCCAGCCTGGGGCTGGAGTGCACCGTCCCCATCTGAGACTCCCATTACATGCTGCAGCACCTTCAGTTGAGTCTGTCATCAGTATGCAGATGCCTTGTGCTGCACTGTGCTGCTGGCTGGGGAGGGGCTGGCAAGCCTTTCTAGTATCATTTTGAGGCATCCAGCCACATTAACAGAAGTGCTGGTTAAGCATGTCGGGAGACCCGAGAGTGATTCTGCGTTACTTCCCTTTCTGTGTCCCTCTGGCTTCAGGACCTGAGCCCAGCTGTGCTGAACTGATCAAGGCAGATCATCAGCTAAGTAGGATTATAGTGCATGGGGAAGTGAGAAAGTGAATGTGTGCAGAGGGGAGCTGAGATCAGAGCAGAGAGCGAGACGTGCAGGAGAGAAAGTCCATGAGGAGGGGAGGGAGGCTCCCACGTACAGGTTTTGGGAGGCTGGGAGGTAGCAACCCCCCTGCCAAGTGCTGGGAGGGACGGGGGTGCTCAGGGATGAGTTGTGGGCCCAGAGAGCTGCACCTGCAGCAGACACCAGCCCTGAGGAGCGTTGCTGGGTGGGTCAGCCGAGGAGCCGGGAGCCAGATGGAGAAACAAAGAATCCTGGCACTGGGAAAATCATCTTTCCCTCACCTCCACCCCACCATCCTCACTGTACTGCCTGACACAGCAGAACCCCTCCGAGCAGGCAGAGCAGAGGGATGTTAACATGAAGCGAGGGGCTGTATTAAATCTCTGGTGGTAACGCTTATCTCGAGCGTGGGGCTGGTGTGACATGCTCACAATTGCTGCAGAGGCTGGAGAATAGTCTTGTAAAAAGACAGACAAGCATGGAGACAATGGCTCAGCTCGAGTGAGAAGCAGAGCTTGTGATTCATACATTTAGAACCATATGAAGTACGTTGTATTGCAAAAATTTTGCTGTTGAGAAACTCCATTGCTTGAGTTTCAGGCAGCTTAGGGATATTTTAATGTTCTGGGCAGGAATGTGTGCTTTTTGCTAGGTGGTTAATGCCGAGGGCAGCCTCATTTCCAGTCAGCAAGCATCTGGTAATAAATTTATTCTATTCATGCATGGATATTTAAGAAAAATCTTCAGCACTTTGTCTCAAGCAATCTTTCCAAATATCCTGGGGTGCCACGAGGTTACTTAGTCACTGAGCACACTGCAGAATTTGGGGAACTGCTCCCTTTTCACAGGAAGGTATCTGTGAAAATATAAATAACCACTGCTCATATTTTAACACAACACACATACAGCATTTGGAGGTGGGCAAGCAATGAAGCTATGTCAGGAGAGGAGAATTTATGGAAACTTCAGTGCTGCTCAGAAATATTTTTTGAGCTTTATCACTGCTGTGCATTTTTTTTTTCCCCGTCTGGTAAATTCTCAGAGGCAAGTTGGGAGAAATAGTGAAGGAAGGAGCAGGTGAGGAGACAAGGACCTGAAGTGTTGAGGCAGTTCTTTGCCTGCCTCTTCAGTTTTCTTCGAGGGTTCATCTGGAATGCAGCTAAGAGTGCTTAGCAGATAGAGATGGGGAAGTTTTGAAGTATTGAAGAGAATGACAACCATTTTCTCTGCTTTTCTACAGATAACTCCTCTCCATTCTTTCTTTGTTGCTATGATTTAATTTTTTTCTCCTGTCTCTGGCCCTTAAGGTTACTCCCCAGCTCTCAGAGGCCTTGTGTTTATATCTCATTCAATGGTCCTCCTGACTGGCCAGGTTATTTTTGGAAGCATGACAGTGGATCAAAAGAAGTTGTTCATTAAATTTTAACACGTAATCTTTAAAATACTCTGAGAGCTTCCTATCATGTGTGTTCTGAGTGATGTCATCTCTCTTAGGTTTCTGACAGAGGTGGTTGTGAATCCATCAAAACACAGGGTGGGCGTTTATTACTGATAATAGCATCACCTGGTCCTGGGAAATGGGAGTAAAGGTGTTGGCAAAGTATTACCCATCCTGAATTAAGCAAATATCAATACCCATAAAGCAGAGAGTTTAAACATTAACCTTTAAAAATTAATAGTAATGTAGAGTCAGTAAATTTAAGTCCATTTAGATTGAGGCGCAGGCTGATTTCTGTTGACTGATCACACGTGGGATGCTATAAAGCAGCTCTTTAATTTTGAGGATTGCCATTAAAGTGATAAATTGAGCTTGAATAAACTGAAACGACTTCATTCCTGTGTTGTCTCTGACGCAAACGCAGCCAATCTGCTGCTTGCTGCTCTGAGGTCTTGTCAGTGCCAAGGTTGTTCTGCACAGAAGCTCTTGGGTACTGCTGGTATTTGTTTGCATTGCCCAGAGCAGCTTGTTAGAGCTCCTTCCAGTCACTGAGCAGATCCAGACTTGTTCCTGCTCTTTGGGAATCTGTGCAGAGCAGAGCTCTCCTTTGTCTCTGATGATGCAGCTGAAAGGAGGGTGTTTATACAGCAAGGGATGGATTCAATTTATGAAAACAAGGACACTGTATCACGCTGGATGGCCAGACAGAACTGTGGGGAGGTGTTGTGCATCAACAGAGCATCTTCACTTTAACCTGCGTGCCTCCATGTCAGGCTCAGACAAAGCCCCACGGAGCAGAATTTGCCTTCCCCCCCCCGGGGAGGAAAAAAAAAAGACCATACACAAAGTTGGAAGTTAAGATAACAATTTGAACAGGGAACAAAAAGGTACCAAGGGAAGGGGAATATACAGAGCTATTCAGAGGAGGTGTATATATAAATATATACAAACCTGGTTCTCGGAGGCTGCTGCATTCTCCAAACCACATGAAGAGTCAGAGCACCCACCACGTGGAGAGAAGCAGGAATCCCAAAAAGGAAGGGAGGAGTGGAGGTTCCTGTCTCCTTGTATAGAGTGTGGCAGGATGGGGAGTGGAACAATCGCTGCATCTGTCCCCTCCAAACAATAAACCTCAACATCCCACCCTTTATTCCATACCACTTTCTTGCTACAATCATTCATCAAGTTAGGAACAGTCACTACACAGCAGTCACTAGAGTTCATCAGGGCTCGCACTCGTGTGCTGTGGGTTCATCCTGAACCTTCTGGACGCCATGCTGGTTCCTAGAAAAGAAACTTTTAACAGCTTATCACTGTTACACGGGACCTTATACTGTACATTCTGAAATTAAAATCTCTCAGCCAGAGTTAAGTTCCTCTGTGGCACACACTGGATCTCACCATCTTCTTGCATCGCCCACCAAGTATGTCCAGGCCCTTGAGCAGAGACAACCCCAGGAATGGGTTTGCCTTGACCTGAAGCAGGAGAGACCCACGCTTTTTCCCCAACAGATTCCTCTCACAAACAACAGGGACCCCATCTCCTTCTGCTACGTGCAACAGCTCTGATTGAGCAGGACCAGCTCGGTTGGCAGATCCTCTGCTGTTTACCAACCAAGTGGCCTTTGCCAGATGTTTGTCTCAATTCCTGGAAGTCCCACCACCCATCACCTTCAGGGTAGTCTTCAGCAAGCCGTTATAGCGCTCAGTTTTTCCAGAGGCTGG
>VYZX01009649.1:4030-52658 GCA_013401335.1 Brachypteracias leptosomus | reverse complement strand
GTGGAGAAGAGCAAGTAGATGAAGAATAAAAGAACAAAAGCTGAAGGTGTGCTGAGGGGATGTTGCTGAATTTGGAGTTGGCCTGAGGAAGAAGAGAGCTGGCAGTGCAAAATTGGTGTAGTCGGCAGCTTGGTCTCAAGGAGGATCCTGTGAAGCTGGATTAAATGAGACCAGGAAGCCCCTCAAGGAGATCCGGTGTGCTGTCACTGAGGTTGGGAGAAAGTGAAGCTGAGCAGAAAGAGACAAGGTGGGACCAGCTTGAGCAGAAAGCATTTGAGAGTAAGAAAGTGTCACTGAGCAGAGATAAAGAGATGAAATGTTGAACTCTGAGAAAATAACTTTATGAGCAGAAAGAGACAAAATGAGCAGAAAAGGTTAAAAAGTGTTGGGGTTCTTCACATTCATCTTCTACACACAAATTTCCATCTAATAAAAGGCTGTGAATTGTGCTTGTGTGAAGAAGAGAGTTATGGAATAAGATGGTTGAAAGTGCCTGTGTGAAGAATTGCCCCAAAGGTTCTCCAGACCCTGGTGGGCAGTACCTGTAACTTGGGTCTGGGTGATGGTAGTTCTCCAGACTGAGACCAGGAGTTGGTAGGGTAATACTGCCTGTAAAGTTTTCCACATCCTTGGCCTGGATGATAGTAGGGTGTAGTTATTGCCCATAAAGTTTCCACATCCTTAGCCTGGGTGCTGGTGGGGTAATTATCACCCGAAAGTCAGGGTGATTAATGAGGTGTGTGAGGAATTGCCCAAAAAGGGGTCTGGGTGATGGTAGTTCTCTGGACCCTGGCCTGAATGGTGGTAGGACATTTATTGCCTGTAAAGTTCTCCAAATCCTGGGGTCTGGATGATGGTAATTCTCCAGACCCTAGCCTGGATTTTGGTGGGGTGATTACGTCCAAAAACTTCTCCAAATGCCTGGTTTGGCTGAAGATATATGGTAGGGCAATTAATGAGAAATTGCCCGAAACACTCTCCAGATCCTGGGCCTGAATGCCCGGTGTGGTCCAAATCCTTGGCTTGGATGATGGTAGGGCAGTGGATGATGTATGAATAGGTTTGTGTGAGAAGATTGTAGAGATGATGAGAAGCACTCGTGTGAAAAAGACTGGTAATGAAGATAACCACAAAGGAGTTGGGGACAGTGATGAGCAGAACTCGTTTTGGCAAGGAGAAGAGAAAATGGATGGTGTGGATGTTCTGCTGGAAGAGGGTCTTCAAGTCTTCAAACTAAGGAAGATGAAGTTTCAACAATGATGCTCTGCTGGATGGTAAAGAGAGTGCTGCAGAACTTCACCATGTGATGACAAACCTTGGGGAGAAGCTAGCAGATGCAGTGGGTAGAATGTGTTAAACTAGGCAGAGTGTGTGTAAGTGGTAACAGGGAAGTGAAGATTGTATAAAATGTGGGATTTCCTGTTGCTGTTTGTATGTGTAGTGTTTGTAAAGGAAATTTCTTGTTGCTGTTTGTATGTCTGGTAACTCTGCCCTGTAAGAGGATTGTCCTTTGCTGTTTAAAGACTTTGTATGTGTAGTGATTGGAAAACTGCCTCTGTGCTTGGGGTAGTGTGGAGGCTTCACCTCCCCCCCAAGGTGTGGGAGTATGCAGGAGGGGCACACACTGTATGAACTTTTTCAACAGAGGCTTGTGGCATGGCAGCTCATCGGGATCTGAAAGGGTTGGGTCATCACCATCAATCATTTCCTGCACAGCCACCTCTCTCAGACATTTGATGCCCTGCTCTATGGGGTTCCATCTAGTGGGATGCCACACAGATCCTCTGTAGAAGGATATCGGTGTTTTACAGCTGCAAGAGAGTGTGGGTGCCATCAATTCTCCCCATGTGCTTGTCAATGCCCCCATCTCTGGCCAGTGACCCCAACTGTTTGGCCTCTTTCTTCTCCAGTTCTATCGTATCAGCTCCAGTGTCCCAGCACCGCAATAACCAACTTATTAAAGATTCACCATTGCTACAACAATAATCCTTCAGAAATACCACATGATACCATCCACTCCCAGGGCACTCCAGCCCTGGAGGGAAAACTCATCAGAGACAGGAGCAGAGGAGTTTCTCGTGGTGAACACGTGCATGAGGTGAACCCTGAGACACACAGGCAAAGCTTTAACCCATCTTATTCCAGCACTTAGAACCATCTAGAGTAAATGGTGTGAAACCAGGGGGCCAGCAGATCAAAAAGGAGGTGCATAAATGTATGGTGCATCGTAAACCCCAGTAAAGACATCTCTGTCATAACTTCCAACTTCACTAAGTTCTTCAACCAAGAGAAATCTCTTATCTTCGAGCCCCACGTTGGGCACCAATTTTCTGTCTCTGTGTAAGGCTCAGGGCAAGCCCCACAGAGCAGAATTTGCTTTCCCCTCTCTCCCCCTCCCTCTTCCTTCCCGGGGGAGTTAAAAAAAAGACCATACACAAAGTTGGAAGTTAAGATTGCAGTTTAAACAGGGAACAAAAAGGTATCAAGGGAAGGGGAATATACAGAGATACTCAGAGGAGGTGGATATACAAATATATACAAAACCTATTCTTGGATGGTGCTGGATTCTCTGAACCGTGTGAAGAGTCAGAGCCCCCACTGCACGGAGAGAAGCAGGAATTCCCAGCAGGAATCCCAGAGGGGAACGGGCCAGTGGAGGTTCCTGTCTCCTTGTATAGAGTGTGTCAGGAAGGGGAGTGGAACAGTCCCTGCACATGTGTCCCCCCAAACCATAAATCCCAACACTCATGTAAGTGTGGGTTTGGAGAAATTACAGCCTGGAGAAGTGTGTAGTCCTCCGTGGAGAGAAGGAGGAGCAGTTTCAGGGGTATTTCCTCTTTGCAGTGCCTTTGGAGAGCTTGGGAGGAGCAGAGTGGTGCAGGAGAGCATGGTGAGGGGCTGCAGAAGAATGGCCAGGCTGCAAAGGTGGCTGGAAGCAGATGGGCCCAGAACTAGACTCTTCAAATAATAGTATTTACACTGTTCCTACACTGATCCAGGCAGTGCTGTTTAAGCAGCTGGCTTGAAAAGAGCAATAGGGGTCTGCAGAAGCCACACAACTTGTTTAATTTTAACTATTTTTGATGGTTGAATGATGAACTAAAGCAAGTATAATAGTAATCCTGAATTTTCCTTTTTTCTGTCCTAGATTGGCTCAGCAAATCTGAAGGACCTGCATGTGAGTAGTCTCAGATTTACTGTTATACTATGGCAAATGTGTGATCTTTGGTTAATACAAGTGGCTGTGAGCTAGAATTCCTGTTATACCGTAGTTGTATGGAACAGGCTGAGATCCATCTCTGTGCCCCACTGCCATTTTTGTCCCTTGTGTTTGGGAAGGGTGACTGCCCTCAGTTGGAGAGAGGCGGATGAACTTCACACATTTCACTGTGCTTGAAGGGATCCCTGTGCCTCCTACAGCATTTAACTTCAAATGACTCAAGGAAAGACAAACAGAATAAATATTTCATTAAAGCACAGAGAGAGATGCTGCTTGTGAGAGTTTTGAGAGGCTGCCAGAGGGGATTGAGAGGACAGGGAGGACAAGCTGAGGCAAAACCTTGTGTTTCCTTTAGTCAGGAAAGGTGAACATCTCATCACAGGGTGTGACTGATCATACTCCATTGGATACTCCTGTTGTTTGTTTCCTATGCTCAGGAAAAGGTCTAAAATCTTTCCTATGTACGTGTTATAAACATACATAACTTTGGGAGGAATTGGGAAGCATATTCGTCTTCTGTATCTGTTCTAAATACATAAAATGTTGTGTAAATCTTTGTTGAACTATGAAATTTGTTCTGTTTAGGCTGAACTTTCCCCTCCTCAAAAAAAAAAAGGAATACAGCAATAGAGTCTGAGGGGAGCAGATTCATTTAAAGGTGTCTACCACCTACTAAATTTTGATCTTCAGAGAGTGGGAGATAGGGAAGAGCTGTTGGTATCCTCTGAGGCCTGAATCTTTATCCAATGCCTGAATTTTACTCCTGGCAAGACTGGTATCACACACATTAGTATTAATGCTTTCAATTCTTGGCTGTGGTTGTGAGTAGGAAAATGAGCTGCTTTAGGAAATAACTAAAGAGTTGTCTGGTCCAACTCTCCTCAGCTTCTTGGGCCAGAATGAGAGAGATAGAAACTGGTAGGAGCTCCCTTGTAGGAGGAAGCAGGAGGGCACTGAGTGGCATGGCTTGTTCTTCAGGAAGAAATACCCGTGAAGACTGAAGTTGACGTCACCAGCCTGGTGTCCCTGGAGGACTGCTGCCTGCTAGGCTGAATACACAGACCTCACTGGTGTCTTACACAGTTTACTCTGTCACAGAGTCCTTCCTCTTTATCTGCTTGAGCTAATCATTTGGGAAGGGCTTGGGTTTGTTCCTAGTGTCGTGGTGAAAGTCCTGACAGCGGGACAAAAGAAAGTTTGCTTGCTATCACCTTGTGCCATTTGACAAGTTCTTTGCTGTTCCTGTCCCTTTGGAGTCCAACCCATCCAACCTGGCCTTGAACACCCCCAGAGATGGAGCATCCACAGCTCCCCCCGGCAACCTGTGCCAGTGTCTCACCACCCTCAGAGTGAAGAATTTCCTCCTAAAATAGGTAGCAGGTTTGTTTTTTCCCATTGTACTCTTTTAGTCCTCCACTTCTTTGTCTTTCCCAACGAGCCAGTCTTCTTGCAAATGTTATTGCCAGTAGCCCAGGGCAGAAATGAGCCTTGCTGTGTCCTAGAAATGGGATGCCCTTGAGCTAGCATAATTTTAACCTTCAGGCCTTCCCCCTTCAGATCTTTTTATTTGCATTTAGTTCTCAAATACTTAAATGTTATCTTTAAGTTGACAATTTGTGCTTTGATCGTGGCTGTCTCCTCCGTGGCATTTAGTGAGCTAGGCTCCACTTCTGGAGTAGGTGGGGGAGGTGTGTGGTGCTGGGAGAGCTGAGCTCTCTGGTGGTACAGGGTCATCCTTCAACTTTGGGTCACTGAAGTGAGAGTGAAACAAAGAGTTGGCAAGTTTGGTCTGAGGCAGATCACAAAGATGGGCACTGACTTCTGCCATGTGGGAGAAGAGGTTCGTGCAGTGGTGGCCAGGTCACTGTCTGCTGGCATAAGGCGATGCCTCTGATGGATGAGGTCTGTGTGGGTGCTGTGCTGGAAGAGGACAGCCCCTGTGGGAAGTTCTGCCTCCTTTAGCACCCTGGAGGACTGGCTGCCTCTTGGCACGTGCTCCAGCTGTGGACACTCCTCAGGGCTGGAGCATCTTTTCAGAGCACTGTTTCTTCTTTTTATTCTTCTTTATTTTTCCTGTCAGTGTTGCCTTGCTCATGTGTGATCCCACTTTAACAGCTCCTTCCAGTCATGAGCCATTCCCATGTCAGAATTGAGTCCTTGGGTGGGCAGTGGTGTGACTGCATGGGGGGAAAGGGACATTGCAGCCTCTCACCCCACACACAAGGTTGCTTTCAGCATCTCTGATTCTTGCTGTCAGTAGAACCGAGAGAGGCTGGTGGCAGCTGCTAATTAGGGATGTTGTGAGGAGATTCATCCTGACTACAGCCAGGGTGAGCAGAGACTTCACTATTTTACCCCATACCTCTGGCCACCTGCCACTTGTCTGAGGCAGGTCAGGAGCATTTCACACTTGGCCACATCAGATGCTGTGGAGGGATTTGGGGGGATGAAAAGCAATGTCTGCTCTGCATCCTCTGACAGCAGGGAAGCTGCTGTCACTGAGCCTGTTCCCATCCGCCCAACTCTTAACTTAATTAGTTGCTTTAAACGGAGGAAATGATTCTCCTCGCATTGGTTAGTGGCACCAAGGGAGGGTGCCTGCAGGACTGCAGCTTTTGTGGTTTAAACATGGTTTGGATTTGCCTGGGCTCCTCTTCCCATGCAGACACTCCTCTGGAGGTGGGAGGTCAGACACCCAAGCAGCAGTGGGGTGACTGAACCTCCAAACCACCCTCAGACCTGTTTCTTTAGGCTCTTATCTCTTATTTCTGTGATGTTAGAGCAGCTTCACCCAGTCTCCTGGTGAAGTGGGGATGGCTGTAAACACAGCAGTGTTTGTGCATGGCAGATGCTGTCTCAGTCTATATCTTGCTCTTCCAGTTAACCTGTATTTTACCTGGTGTAAAACGTAGCTTGATTTACTCCTCAGCCATTGTGGTGGTGGTCTTCCTTGTCTCCTGTTGGGGGGGGCTCTCTGGGAGGTCATAGGAAATGGGAAGTTGTAGGAAGCACTTTTTTTGCAGCAAATCCTGTAGTATTTAAAACAGCATTATTGCTTGAAGTTGTTTATTCCCTGGCTGGGATCACAGGCAATGAAAGCTGAACACTAAATTGCAAACAAAGCTAGAAAGCCCTCTGGTAACCAACTGTCAGCTGTTACACATTGCATGGTGGCAGGATGGAACTTGTGGTGCCTGGTCTGGTCTCCCATCTCCCCACAGCAACTGGTTCCAGTTGCTTTTGCAGGAAATTGCCTGCTCTCCATCCCTTTGGAGTCTGGGAGGGATTCTCCCCGAGGCTGAGCTGGTTCCTGGGGTGGGGAGGATGGATGCATTTATGTTGATGAGTTCCTTTGAGCCGTGCTGCCCTGTACCAATGGTTGTGCTCAGTTTAATGACCAGCTGCAATGATTTTTACCGTTGTGCAATTGTTCAGCAGTAGGAGGACAGCAACTGGGGACTTTTTGCTTTGCCTTTTTCTCCCCTAGTCATCCCCAGCCCATCTTTGTCCTGGTGTGTGCGTTTGGAGGACACCAGACCACGGTGGAGGCATCTGCGCCCCACACGCATGAATTCATCAGCTTGATCTTTGCCCCCCTGTCCTCGGGAGGGTGGGATGGCAGCTGCAGCTCCTGTCAAGCATGATGCGGGGCAGGGAGCTCTGGGGAGGAGAGCTACAAAGGGCCCAGCTTAAATCATCTGTGTAAGGGCACAGCAGAGGCTCTGTCACCCAGACCCCACCACTTGTCTTGTGGTGCTATGGTTGTAATGCCATTAGCATTTCAAAAAGGGGATTACCACAGCCCCCAGGTTCTGAGGGGAGGGTGTTTGGCTGATTGAAAAGCTGCTTTCTGGCTATCTCTCTTTTTTTCTCCCCTGTATGTGTATCCTGAGGGATTGGTGAAGGTGGCCGCAGCATATTAAAGTGGGTTGTTGCTGCTGGGAGGAAGCTGCTTGTTTAGTGCCCTAAACGTGGGCTGGCAGATGTGAAGTTGTCACTGATAGCGTTCTGTCTGGCTGATTGGGAGTGACTGGCTGAGAATTTCCTGATGGAAATGTTGAATTAAAGGGTCTGTTCAGGGACCACAGCTGTAGCTAGAGAAGGGTCCCGAAGCCACGCTCACAGGAAGAAGATAAGGTAATTATAGTAGTTCATCTCATGTGTTTCAACGAAATGAAATGTGCAGCACACACATCCTATTCATTGTCTGCCTTCCACACCTCTTGTAGTACCAAAAAACCCAATTTCTGTGCTCAGGCACAGGAATTCAGGGTGTTTCCTTGGGAAAAGGATTGTGGTTTTATACAGTCTTGTTTAAAAACAAGAATTCCTCTAGGTTCTTGCATTAACCTCGCCTTGGATCAATATTCAGTCAATCTTCATTTTTCACTAAGGTCAGTTTCCCTTTCTGATGTTTCTAGTGCTGGAAACTTAAATACACTGGGCTCTAGTGGGAAATGACAGGCAGGACAAGTAGGTTGGACATCAGGTCCCTGGGGCAGGAGAACAAAGGGCATTGGAGAACTTTGTGCAACATCTTCAACCATGCATGGGCCCTAAGATTAGTAGCTGGCCCACAGTGTCCAAAATAGGAGCCCTTTGGCTTGACTGTGTGCGTGGTTGGAGGGCATGTGGCAGAAGATGCTGGTGGTTGCCTGGAGCCTTGTCCTGAGCAGTGTAGCAAGTGTCATGTGTATTGAACTGTTGGATAAGAAGGGAAAGGTGTGTTTTGGAGAGACATCATTGTTATATACGTAGGGTGAAGTGTTGATAGGCCTTAATCTGTGTGTGTGCCCGTGAGGACTTTGTGTGCATGGTTCCCCAGGTGGTTCTGCAGAGCAGTTTGGCTGGAGCCAGGCTGTCCCTTGTCCGTGAGTCACACTCCTCCGAGGGACACACAGCCAGGGACCAGCTGGGAGCCCTTCACTGAGAGAGATAAGCTGTCCCTCAGGACACCGAGGAGGAGCAGGAGCAGTTTCCTCTGTAAACAGTGCAGGGGACTGGATGTGCTGAGGAAGGGAGGTGCTGAGCTGCTCTGTGTGAAAACAGGAACTGTGGGAGCCCTTCCAGGAGCGTGGGGCTGCTCGCAAGGTGTGTGTGCTTGTTCACAGAATGGGTTGGGTTGGGAGGGACCTTCCAAGGTCTTCCAGTTCCAACCCCCCCGCCACGGCAGGGACACCTCCCAGACACCTAGACCAGGCTGCCCAGGACCTCATCCAACCTGGCCTTGAACACCTCCAGGGATGGAGCATCCACAACGTTCCTGGGCAGCCTGTGCCAGGGTCTCACCACCCTCAGAGTAAAGAATTTCCTTCTAGTTTCCAATCTAAATCTACTCTTTTCCAGTTTGACCCCATCACCCCTCATCCTATCGCTGCAGCCTTTGTGAAAAGTCCCTCCCCAGCCTTCTTGTAGCCCCTTCAGATACTGGAAGGCTGCAATAAGGTCTCCTCAGAGCCTTCTCTTCATATTCAGTGTATTTCTAACTCTACCAGTCTCCAGGCCGGTTCTAATCTGCTTATTTCTGCAGAGCACACATCTCTTTATGAACTTCAACAGGGATGGAGTGTCTTTAAACATTAGATGCTCCACTGAACTTGCACTGAGTGAAGGTGGAGCTCTTGGGTGCCCTGTGCCTCAGGTGGGCCGGACAGAAGACACAGGGTGGCAGAGCCACAGGTCACTGTGGTCACTCTATCTTGTCCTCTTCTGGCTTTTTTCCCCTTTTTTTCTTTGTTTCTGCAAATGTGGCAGCAGCTGCAGCTCTGCCAGCTGTCCCCTGGGGAAGGTGGTCACTGGGTAGCTGTGGTCCAGCTCTGGTGGGACAGGCTGTGCAGTTATCTCAGCTACTCTGCATCTCTGTGTGGCTGGTTGGGGATGGGTGAGTTTCTGTTTTCAAAACACCTTTTCTGGTAGTGATGATAGAAATGAAATATTCAGTATCACGGCAGAAACGGGCTGGGGAAGAAGTGAAACTGTAAATCTGAGTGCTGTGAACTAAAAACCTAGAAGCTAAAGCATGCAGGAAACAGCCACCAGCCTGGTTTCTGATGCCTGATCAAATTTTAGGTTTCCTGGAGGGGAAGCCTTTGTCATTCTTTCCAATTTCAGGGCAATTACTGGTTTAAGGCTTGTGAGAGAAAGATAAGGGGCGGCAAAACATAGAATAAATAAGTGCTAGTCATAATATTTAGTGGGATAAGAGCATTTATAATTGTTACGGAGTGAGAGGAGGGAGAAAAAGCATGAAGGAGAAAGAAGTTTTATTTCCCTTGCTCCCTGTTTGGATTAATGAATTTAATTACTTGGAAATAGCTGGTAGCAAACTTGTGGGTTTTTTCAAATGTACTTTTAACAAGACTGCAAATTTTAAAAGAAGAAGAGGCAATTCAGTACAAATAATTGAAGGCGTGAGTAAGCATTTAACTGCTGTATCCCCTGCTGCAAGTGCTTTGTGGCTGTGATGTTAAGAGAGCTGAATTAATATGCCTCTGATGTACTGGGAGGGGGGAACCAGGGCAAGAAGACACAAATCTAAATGCAGGGAAGCTAGTGAGATACTGGCTTCCAAATAGATCCTTGTAATAAAGTTGTTCTTTTGTTCCTGTCAGCATAAAATAGAGACAAATATGGAAAGGAACTGGCTGAAGAGATTAATGGGATTGTGTGTAATGAGCAGCAAGAGTGCAGGAGGTTGGGGGAAGGAGATGGGGCAGGGTGCCAGGAAAGGATCTCTGTGTAATAAAGCTTGTGTCAGAAATTCCTCCCTTCTTGATGGTACAGTTCAGTTCTCACTAAATTGTTTGCTCTTTCGTCAGCTTAAACTGGTCTTTATAAAGTGATATGACAGCTGAGCAAGTAAATAGTAAAGAAAAATAGAATTGCATCTTCTTTAAATTAGGGGAGATAATCTGGTAGGATAGCTCTGATGTCAGGCTCATTTACCATCAAATTACATTTTCCAAAGTGCTCGTGTCTCCCCAGGAATCAGCTGGGAGAGGATGTCTCAAGTAATGCAAGCTCTGATGAAAATTTAGTCCAGTGTGTTTAACCATCTGAGAGAGGGATTTAGTGTTCTGCTGCTTAAATTTGCAGGCAATATAGCACTGAAGGAGAGCTGCAGAATCCCATGATGACTGAGTAACGTGAGATTACTCTAACAGAGCAATTGGGTAACATCTGGAAATCCACGAGGAGACTGGAGTTGGCTTTCTCCAAAGGTTACGTGACTAGTGAGCAGATTGAGGCAGCATTTGGAGGAAGGCACAAACCCATTCCCCTGGTTTGCAGGGGTGTCAGACCAGTCTGAGTTGTTCAGGAAGGCAGAGTAAAGCCATTTTCGTTTCCCCTTGGTGGGCACGTGCCCCCAGACAATATTAATTATCTGTACTAAAAGTCTACCAGCAGAGTGAGAGAACTTTGTATTTCCAGCCCAGTGATGAGAACAGAGCTGGCTGTGCCCTGAATGCTGATGGAGGCAGCTTAATTCTCTAGCTGCAGTTCTACCTGGAAAGATGCTTCTACGTTCCCAGTTTGCCCAGCAGCAACACAACAGGCTCTTCTATTACCTTCAGCAGTACCACGAGCCTCAGTGAGGACTCCACAGGGCACGATTTCTTAGAAAACAGGTGCTGAATAAAGCAGTTCTGTGCAGCAAGGATGAGGCAGTTCCTTGTTGTTTCCTTAGTGACCTTTTTTGTCAAGTCATCAAGGAGTGTTTGAAAGCAACATGGGGTGTTTAGTTGGTCTCATCCGGTGCTCAGTCATGGAACGAGCATGTCCCACAACTGGAGACAGTACAGATGCTGTAGGACAAAGTAGCTGTAGGACAAAGTTTTGCACTTCTAGATAGGAGCTCACTTCAGTCAGTAGCCTGGGATTGCTCAAGGGGATTTCCACCTTCTGTTCCCATTGCTGTCAACCTTGGTTTTGACTCTTGGTAACCATTTTTACTGAGGAGTGGCAGGTGCCTTAGTGTGTCCTCATTTTGTACCTCATGAACCACATGATCTCCTGGTCCTCCTCCTGGAGCACTGTGGAAAAACTCCTTTTCTAGGAGCTTTTTTCAGAGTCTAGACTGGAAATCTGTTGCCAGTAAATGTGCTAGGCTGGGATTAGGAGTTTCCAAGCAGTGATGTTCAGAACACATAATAAGGTCTATGTAGTTCTGTCTGCCATATGACGACAGCTTCTTAACTGCTTTAATTGTGTTAAAATGGAGCTTTAAATGTGTTTTTGGTTTCCAGCCAGCAGTTTTTGTGACTGGCAGAGGTGTGTGCCCCCAAGGAAGAAGGTGTATGATCACAAACCACCTCTGTTCTGGAGGAATGCTCTTGTTGGGGTGACTTCCATTGCTGATGAGGAGTTTAAGAGGAGCAGGAAGGGTTAACCTCAAAAATCACAGCTCTTAAGAGGAAAACACAGGTGCAGTTGGGTAGCTCTCTCCTGTCTGTGGAGTTCCTGCAGAAGGGGTGCCCTGGCAGCCTGGGGTCAGTGTCTCCTGGAGCAGCAGAAGAGGTATTTGGTCTTGGTTTCTGTTTACCCTGTGAGCTAAAGAGTAAATGTCAACTGTCTGATTGTCTCTTCCATCCTGAGAATGAGAGTGACAGTGACAGCTTTGATGTGCAAGAACTAGGTGGTTGTGGTTTGTGTTCATGGCTTTAAGTTCTGGTGCTTGTGAGGGCAGGGCTATGAAAGTAGATCATGGTGTTTAATATAGGACAGACACCTCTACCCACTTTATTAACGAAGCCATATCAACTGGGAAGAGAAATGGGGAGAAAAGGGTCCAGTGTCATAATCCACATGCCTTTTCCTAGTGCTTGGGAGGCCTTTGCCCTCTTTGTCTTCAGGCAAGACAGCAAGAAAAAGAGAATGGAGAAGAGCAGTGGGTCTGGTTTTGGAGGAGCACTTTAGTTTTCCAGACATTAAATTCTGCTTCTGCCTCTTGAGAAGTCACCTTTACTTCTGGTGGGACTTGACATAATATAATGGCGTTTAGCCACAAAACTGCCTCTTGCAGAATTGTAGCATCAGCTTAAGAACTGAGAGTCTGTTTTAAGGTTTGTTGCTGGGTAGCCCTTTGGGAGAATGAAAATCTGTTTCTTGGCAGTGCTGGGTCTTGAAAGTGCATTTCAGAAACAGTAACTTTAAACCCCTGGGTACTGGGTGAAAAGACCTAATTCAGAGGTTCTGGAAGAGGGCTTCTTGTACTTGGATCCATCATCCTGATGATGAAAAATGCAAATTACACTGAGGAAGCCCAGTTGGGCAGTAGATACTTTGAACATTTCTCTCTTCTTTATCAAACTTGTACTTCCCACTGAGGCTGAGCTGTTCCCCAGGAGTGCTGTCCCCTGCTCTCCTTGTCAGCTGCCAGGATATAACTGTTCTTACGAGGAGCATCCTAGATCCTAAGTGTGGCTAAAGCAGCCTTTTCAAAAATTGAATAGAAAAGGCAGGGGTGGACAAGGGGCAGATAAAGGAGGGCTCTGCAGGCTGTCTGACATGATCAGCTGTGAAATTGGATGCAGCAGCCTTTGGACAGCCTTGGATTGTAATTGTGTTGGCAACAGGCAGAAAGTCCTGACAGTGTCTGTGCTTGATGGGCTGTGTCTGGTGAGAGGGAGGAACTTCCCCGTGCTGAGCAAGTTGTGTGGGGTTGGAGGAGGTTGGAAGGGAGGAAAACTACCACAAGTTTGAAAGAAGGGGCTGTGGAATCTCTCTTGTCCTGGGAGCTGCCTGCTGAACATGACTCTGCAGTGCCTGGTCCCTTGCTGCTAAGACAGGGGGGTTCTGTTATTTCAGATCCATTTTCCCCAGTCATACAGAGGATGGGAAATAAAACCGAGGAAGTTCAGGGTGAAGGAGATGCTGTTTCTGTCTATAGTACCAGAATGGCTTTGTAATATTTGCTGTTGATTGTAGGCTTCCTAGGTGATAGATACCCAAGATACCATGTGTTCCTGGCAAACTTGACCCAAGGGAGCAAGTGTTGGGTTTGGAGTTCTCAGATTTCAGTTTACATTGTTTGTTACCCTTGTAATGTTTATTATTCCTGGTTAAATGTGTGTGCAGTTCTCTGAAATTCTCTATATTGGTGTGAAAACAAAATCAGTTTCAGAACAGTAACTGATAGGTTTAGTAAATAGACTTAGATTTTTCTTCTCTGGAACTCAATTTTACAGTCTGGATGCAAATTTATCAGCATCAAAATAACCTCCCTCCCTGCTGGTTTTACCCCTAGTTGTCAGCCATAAGACATCTGTATCTGTTATTTTTGTTCTCCAGGAGTCTGCATGCATAGTTGGGAGAGTTCCCAAGCGTGTCTCTCTGGGGGGGAGCATTTCTGCTATTTTTAATGTGACTTCTTTGTGTCTTCCATTTCCTCTGTGTGAGGAACTGCACTGACTGTGCATAGACACTGAACCATGCAGCGAGTGGATCTCAGAGTTACATGGGAAACCTTCACTTCACTCCCAAGAGACCTGCAAGCTCTGCCTGGGCATTTTCCCCAAACCCTCTGGTAGACTGAGCAGCTGGAGAGATCGTGGTGTAGCCTGGCACAGAATTACTGCACCCTGGAGATGTTTGGTGTAGGGGCACTATCTGTGTACTGTTTATTTTTGCTGTGTCTGGGGTCTTCATTTGTGTCACCTGGTCCATCTGGTCGTAAGGATGGGTGGTTTGTTGCCTCTTCACTGAACTACAGTCCAGGGGGGACAGTGGGAGAAATCTGAACATCTGCTGCAGGGAGAAAGGAAAAAATGCATTAACTTGTGAATCATCTGTTTAAATGGGGAGGAGAGACTTGGCAGCTCATGGAGTTCATGCAGCTTAAACAGACTCTGAATTCTATAGGGGACATGGAGGAAAAGCTGAATGGCGGTCTAGAAATGGCAGTAGGGATGTTGAGTTCATTAGTATGGGAAGGGTTCAGAAGTATCCACCAGCCTTGTGTGGATGTCTAGTGCCTCAGAACTAACTGAGCCTTCCTCCGTTTGGGGAGCCCCATGCAAGACGTGCTTCCTTCAGCTCCATGAAGAAGTGACTTGGGAACATTGGGGTCAGTTTTCAGGGCGTGGTGTGCCCTGTGTGTTGAGGGATCTTGTGGATCTTGTGGGTTTTTTGAAAGTGTCAGATGATCTACTTATGAGTGGTCTCCTCACAGAAATGGGGCTTGCTGAGTCAGCGCCCAGGACCTGGAGATGTCTGGTGGAAGCCAGGCCTGGTGGGCAGAAGGCCTGGGAAGGTGTGTCAGGCAAGTCCAGCAGCTGGGTCTGTAACAGCAGGGAAATACAGCTGCAGAAACTTCTCCCCAAGAGTCATAGTGAGGAGAAAGAGTAGCATGACCTCTGCCCTCCCCTGCTTCAGGCTCTTGATAGTCCAAGCGTTCCTACTGGAAAAAAACAGATGTTGCTTTTTGCCTCTGTTTTTTTTCTTTCTGTGTTGAGGGGTTATGAGATGGGAGCACTGATGCTGGGGAAGAGCTGGGATTGGGATCCTTGCTTCCTACCACACGCCTTCATCTGATGAGGTGGGAGGCAGATCTGGGTCCAGCTCCGTGTGTGAGGGCTCCCCAGGGTGTCCTCCAAGCTCTGCAGGAGCTGGGAACGCTGGTGGATCTCCCCTGGTCTGAGCTCAGGGAGCTCTTCCAGTGGGATCCAGGCATGCTGCAGCAGCTGCCTCTGCTGCTGCTTCCCCAGGGAGATCTGAAATGCTCTTTTTCCTCTGTAAGGAACTTCCTGAAACTACTTTGTGCTTGCATGGTTTGGGAGAGATTATATTGCTTTCAGATGATGGGCTGTAACTTCTCCTACTGTCTTGGTTGCTCCTGCTTCATGCTTCCCTTCCAAAGCCTGAGTCAGAAGGAGGTGGTTGTGAAATCTGTCTGCTAGATCAGTGTCTAAACACATGTATTCTGTGTTGACCAGACTACTGGAAGGGACTTTTATGTTCTATGGAATTCTGAACCTTAAGCAATTAAATCTTTCCTTTAAATAATTGTCTTTTTGGAGTAATCTGGCCCTCCCACTTCATCCTGTTGAGCTGTTATAATGACACTTTATGATATAAAGTTAGCATTTCATTCTGGTAAGTCTTCTGTCTCTCCCAGTGAACATTTCATCCTGGTAAGCATTCTGTCTCTCCCAGTAAAGACAAGATAGTTCTGCAGCTCTTGAAACAGTATTTGGAATGTTGTCCTGCTGGATTGGCAGTTTAGACAAAAAGGAGCAAGTAGTAATATAGTGAATACTGTTGTTATCCACTAAATATCACTGAAAGGTACAAAAACTGCTCTTGCAGGTAGATGTTTAGGGAAAAAAAACACCCCCAAACCAACCCAAACCACCAAATGACAAAACCCAGGGACCCCAAGGTCTGGCTGGCAGAAAATATCAGCATCATTGAGGCCAAGATTGATCCAGGTAAAATGGTGTCACTGAGGTGTGATTCTGGGTGCTTTAGGCAGCATTTCCCCCCTGTTGTTTCCCTGTTAAGTGTATGGTGCCCTGAGAACTGCTCCTGCTGGTTTAACAAGAGCTGCTCTGACACGACTGATGATGCTGCAGAGATAAGATGTAGCTGAAGGAGGCCATTTGAGAGAGCTGAGCAAATAAATGCCTCAAAACAATAAATGAAACCTAATGAAATGTCACAAATAATACAGAAACCAGCTGGCACAAAAGGAGCCTGGTTGAGTTAAAACCAGACAGGATGGTGGTGTAGCTTATGCATCCCCAGCCACGTATTAGTCCTGGTTATGGCAGCAAAGGCTGAAGTTAATTCCTGGCCAGAGAGACCCGTGTGGAAGAGCTACTGAGCTGTGAGATCTTGCATCTGTGTTGGATTTCTTTGTGTAGAAAAAGATGGCACAAATGTTAAAGCAGTCAGATTAATCTGTAAGTCTTTGTCATTGACGTTAATTACACTGGTGACAAGCACCCTTAAATCATCACTTTGGGCTCTCCAAACTACCTGTGTTATATTCCTGTATTCACAGAGGCAGGCAGGAGAGCTCTCTGAAGAGGGGAGCTGGGGCAGGGAGGCAGAACCTCAGGTTAGCTATCAGTGGAGCATGTCTCCTTGTGTCTAGCCTTAGTTCCAACCACTAAGCTGCTGTGTCTCCTTCAAATGTCAGCCTCTGATCCACCACTCTAAGTCAGTGATGGGATGTGTTTTGGCCAGCTCTGGCAGTAGGGAGGAGGTGGAGTCAGCATCTCCAAGGCTCTGGAGCATCTGTCAGGCCAGCTGTGCTCCAAAAACCCCAGGAAGGGAGAAGAGCAACCCCATAATGAAGTATGATGGGAGTGTTTGCGTGGTTTTCTTGTTGTTTCAATCTTTAACTTGATATTATTACAGAAAGTACCTGTCTAGGTTACCAGGGAATGTAAACAAGAAGCAAAGAAAATAGTCTTGTATTTCTTGTTGCTCCAAAGCAGCAAGGAGCAGAGAGGCAGGATTGAGCAGAGCAGTCCTTGAGGAGATCTGGTCTTTCCTGAAGATTTTGGTTTGAAAATAGTTGTACTGTGGGGTTCTGGGTTGTATGTTTTATAATCTCTTTTTATGTCACATGAGAGGAATGGTATTTTATCTCTTCTCGTGTTTTTGTCAGGCACCTAGGCCTACAAATGGGTCTGTCTTGGTGGTTGATCCATCTCACCTTTTGTTATAACATGCTTTTTCAGCTGGGTATTTTGATTTCAGTGGCCATAGGGAAAGTGTCAAAGGGCAAGCGGTGTTTCAAAGGGTGAGAACTCCTTCTACATATCTTTCCTGAGCACTTTTCTTGGCCTTTGTGAAAGGAGCTTGGCTTTTTGAGCAGTTTCCCAATCCTGGCTTGTTTCAGTTTGGCTTCTTTTACCCTATGGGTGCTTGGAACGAGGAGCTAGAAGGACAGAAAGGAAGATTTCGTGTTTGCTGCTAGGGATGCTTTTGACAATGTGCTAATACATGTTGTGAGGCAATTTGCTAATTCATACCCATTGAGTTGCTCAGAGCTGTTGGCAGGCACTGGAGAAATGGAGGTACAGAGACACAGGCTTTGAAGCTCTTACATCTGTATGACAAGACAGTCTCCTCAGAGTAGGTGGCTGAAAATCTGAGTTCTTTTATACGCTGTGTTTGTAAGGATTATACTAAGTTGCCATTTACTTCCCATGTGCTGTTTGATCCCCAGCAGAGTCTGAGTGGGTGGGATGTGTGGGACTCTGCCTGTTCTGCCAGAACTAATGGTGTCTCCTGTGACTGGTAAATCAAAGTAGCAGCATCATCCCACCAGACCTAGTCATGCTCTAGTCATGAAGCAAGTCTACTGATAGCTTCACTGGGTTACTTCCCTTCCTTCCAAAAAACCCCTCCAGTTACTTGCATTGCCAGTAGATAGAGAAGGCCACATGCAGAGTAGCTGTTGGGTTCCTGATGCAGGGTCTGACACCACCTTTCCTGCTGTCACCTCCCTAGCTCTTAAATTGGCCAACACCATTAAAGTGTTGGGCAATTTAGAAAGACGTAGCTAGCTCTACTCAGTACAAGAAACTTCTTAACTTTGCTTTGAAGCTTAGTTCTTCAACTTCATGTCTTAGAGCTTTTAAATTATTAGAGTCTGGATTGAGTGTGTATCAGCTAATCAATGAGTTCAGGGAGGTGTAGCTGAGAATGCTTGGACTTGTATCATACCTGGGAGTCTCTAAGACGTGGTCTGGGAACGCTGGGTTTGCCATGTGGACTCCTCCTGTCGCTGAGTCTGAGGTGCCTCCACTTTCAATAGGATGATTTGAGGAGTGTTCCAGTGGGGCTATTTTTGTTTTCCTGCCAGACTCCACAGAGAAGGTGCTTGTGATGCTGAGCTACTGCGGAACAGATGAGGTAATGCTTATGGCTGACCTAACCACATCTAGATGGAAATATGAAGTGTGCTGAAGAGAGGCTTTCCAGCAAGGCAGGACTAAGAACTCTTTGCAGTTCTGCCCAGCCAGTGCTGAATGATTTTGAGTTCTTGTTCTGACAAGTCCCATGACAGGCATGAGTCATTCTGAAAGGATAAACAAATCTGCCCAGATATTAGATTCTGATACGTTCAGTGGTCCTGAACAGAGCCAAAGGTGAGAAGAGAAATGACGTGGCAGGGTGAAAAAGTGTTCTCTGGTTTGTGTGGATGTATCAGGCTGAGGTGTCCGGATTGCTGTCCTTACCCACCTTTCCCTAGCAAAGTCACCCATAGACACCCTGCAGAGGGAACCTTCAGGAACGTAGGGTTTGGAGCTTCCACACAGAGAGAGTAGAGCAAGGCTTAGCACAAAGCCATCTCCTGTGTGCCAAACCGCCAAATTAGTACTTGTTGGATAGGCTGAGTCAGAGGCAACAGCTGCTGCTGCTGCTGAAAGGATGAAAAATGGCTCAGCTGCAGAAGGCTCATTAGTGAGGGAAGGAGACCTACCAGGGCAGAGCTTCCAAGTGACTTGGCTGGTGGAGGGATCTTTCCATGCGCACATAAGACAACAGGGCTCCTTTCTAAACTCGGAGATTCCCGTGTCCCCTTGGAGTTTAGCATTGCCTCTTCAGCAGATTCCTGACCCTGCAGTGGTCTGTTGTTGTGTGTCAGGATACACCACAGCAGAGCTGGGGTTAGGAGGTAGACACCAGCTGGCCTCGTGGGTAAGGAGCAGGCAGTTGTTGCGTAGGTTGGTGGTGTCTGCCCGAGTCCCACCTCACAGAGGAATGAGGCTTCCACTGGTGTTAGTGTCACCAGGCAGGGGACATGTCATCCAGAGCTTGAGTGGCCGTGCTGCAGCCTGCAGCAGGGATGAATTCTTTTAAGGCCTTATTGAAGAAAGGAACCCGATTACCAAGTTGAAGCTTAGGGAGTAGAAGTGTTCTGTGGTCACATGGAAATCCACAAGCAAGTGAAGCCTCCTGAGGCACTGCTAAATTGCAGGGCTCTGTCTCTTGCTGGTAGAGATGAGTTTTGTTCTGCTGTACCCTGCAGGTATGTTTCCCCTGTGTCCTCATCTAACATCAGCAGAAGGACTGTATTTATTTATTAAATTGGTCATCTCTGTCCTGCCCAAACCTGGTGTCCCAAATCAGCATGAACATCTGATAGTTACACTTTTTCCTATCATGTCTCATTGTTTTTGCTGAAGAGCCACAGGGTTTTCCTGAGAGCAGAGCCCATAGTGTGTGTCAGGCTTTTCTCCTAAAAAGAGAGCTTTGGGGTATTCCTCTATCCAAATGGAAAACCCACCCAGGGACAGCCAGGGAAACAGCAGCGTAGATGTGCAGGTTACCTTGGAATTGAGACCAGGTTTTAGTTCTGTAGGTTTCTGGAAAGAGGTGAGCAGGGACAAGATGAGGAATCAAAGCTGTGTGAAGGGTGAAGTTTAAAATTAGCAGCAGTATTTGAGGACAGTGGATGTCACTTGAGTTCGAGTGCCACGCTGATACCTTTTCTGCTAAACGTGCCCCTGTGCTGTAAGTTCCTGTACAGCTGCCTGTTCCTTTTTACTAAGAATATCAAATTCTTTGGACACTTCTTTGTTCCCTTTTCACATAATCTCCTCCTTGTTGCAACATAAAATAAGGTTTAGAATTGGATGAGCTGCCAGTGAGAGGAAGAGGGGCCCCTGATGGGTGTTAGCTGCCTCTGCCCCGTGCAGCAAACACTTCTGGACTCTGCATTTCTTCATCTGAATTTTAAAATAAACCCCATATGCTACTTCCTTAGTCAAACTTCTGAAGGGGGGGACGCCCACAGCACCAGGCAGGCACTACTTATGGCAGCGGGTTTGGGTTTCAGGAGCAGAACCCAGCACCCTGTCGATTACACAAAGTGTTTTTACAGCTCTTGCTTGGTTTCCTTCCCCGAACACGTGGAAGTAATTACGGGGTGGTTGGAAGGAGGCACGGGAAGGCTGGAAGCAGCCTTGGAAAACAAAGGCAAACGAAGCATGTGCCACTCGGAGAGCTGTGCTGTGCCCACGGGGGAGAGCAGGTTTCTGTGTTAGACTGGTCTGGAGCCACCGTACCCCTGGCTCCGATGGCAGCCCAGATGGAGGTTGTTTTTGCTGGCCCATGATGCTGTAAAGCACCAGTGAGCTCCTCTGCACCTTTACTGGACCTGAGCTTCCACATACATCCCCAGCAGCCACGTGTGTTTCCCTATTTATTTGTGTGTGTGTGCAACAATGAGATTGCTTTATCAGAAGATCTTAAAAGCACTTCTGCAGTTGTTCCTGCTCCGCTTCCCCCTCCTCGTTAATGTTTCCGGAATTAATTTATCCAGCCTGGCTTTGTTTGGAAAGCAGCAGCAGGCTTTTGTCTGACCACTTGGTGTTATCCTGCTGTCCACAAGGGCTGCAAACACAGCCCGGAGCCAAGCTGGAGAACTTGGCAGCATCCAGCTCTGAGTCATGGGGAACGTGTCCGAGGGGAGCACGTTACAGGTGAGCCCATTGCAGGGTAATAATAGAGTTGTCCTAGTCAGGAGCACTCTGCTGGGGAGGCAGGGATGCTGCTGGGGTGCAGGGGGGGTGGGCTGCTGCTTCCCATCACAGAAATCTCCACAAGTGTGGGGTTTGTTACCCTGGATGTCTTGGTTTTCCCTGCCTCGCATCCAGCAAAGTCTGTGCTCCTGTTTTGGAGGGAGAAAGGAACTTGAAAGGCATAAAACGTATTTTTCTGCTGCAGTTGATATCAAGACAGTCAGTAGCACCCTGGAAGCACCAGTGGCAGCTTCATATATATAGCCTAAACATTTTGACTCTTGTAGAACGTAAATAGAATTTGCATTTTAGAGCAAGCTTTGATGCTAATGGTTTTCTTTTGAGGAGAGAGATAAGCTAGTGGAAAAAAAAAATTATATTTCTAATAGAAAGACAGACAAGACCCATAATTAATGTTGCACTAGCAAGCTTCCTCCATGGTTGGCTAATCACAGCTGAGTGTTAATAAGCATAGAGTTTTTTTAAATACTGTTGTAACATGTTAATTAAGATAATTCAGCTCCATGTGTCTCCTGAGTTACCAGATGGTGACTGCATTGGTGGAAGGCTGCAATTAGAGGCTTTTCTTTCATCCCTTTTCTTCCCCTGCCCTAAAAAAAGAAAAAAAACAACCCATAGAAAAGAAAAAGGCAGCTCTGGTGTGTACGGGGTGGCTGTGTGAGGGGTGCCTCTTACTGCTGGTGTCAGTGCTTGTGTCTAATTATATAAATGCACAGCTATATGATTATATATACAAATCTCTTTGCTTTGGTTTCTTCTCGTTTACCCATATTATGACATAAAGAAAAATAAGCCTCCTCTTCAGGCTCTGGCCTCACTGGGGAAACTAATTTTTCCTGTAAAGGCTCCAGCCCTGCTGTCCTTGACTTCAGAGCAAGCAGCATCTGGAGCCAGGCAAGACAGAGAGCTGATTTTCCAGTGGGCTTTGGCCTCTGCTTCATGCATGGAGCCCAGAGAGGGTTACGGTTTGCAGTGTGGTTTTTAGGAAAGCTGAAAATATTTTCGGGGCAGAGTCGGTGAGCAATGTGTGCTCACAATGGAGGCTTTTATTGACTTCTGCCTCCTGTAAGTGAAGTATAAAGAGGTCCTTCAGCCTCAGCTGCTCTGCTGGGCCCCGGCAGCAGCTGCCGTCTCGAGTCGGTCCCTCTGGGACATGCCCCATCTGCTCCCGGGCTAGAGAAAGCCAGAAAAGGAGAAGGTTCAAAATCTGTTCCCCTGCTTCCAGTCCCCATCTCCACCCAAGAAGTTACAGGCCAGTGGAAAACCTGGACGTGTGGTAATCTGTCCTGTGCAGTATGAATGCTGGCTCTGGTGGAGACACACCGAGTTCTCAACTGCTTCCAGCTGGCAGGGGAGAGCTCCAGGCCGGGTCCTTTTCCGATGTTGTATCTGCAGCTACTGTGTGTGCACAGTTAGAACGTGCAGGGTAGCTCACTTGTGGGCAACAGGCAAAACAAAACCCACCAACACCTTGATGTGCCTGGAAGAGGAGCAGGCCATGCTTCACCTCCAGCAGGAAGGACCCGCCTGTCCTCTAGGGAGAAGGCTTCCTAATGACTGCAGGAGACATTTGTGTTGGAACTTCATTATGTAGCCCGCCCCCCCCCCAGTGTCCCCAAGATGCTGGATGTTGGGAAAGGGTAGAATCTCAAATATGATTCCCGGAGCAGGTCATTGCTGTGCTTCTTGGAGCCAAGAGAAACCCCGCCCTAAGGATGTGACTCTTGGTGTTCATAAAATCATAAAATAGTTTGGGTTGGAAGGGACCTTAAAGATTATCAAGTTTCAACCCCCTGCCATGGCAGGGACACCTCCCACTAGAGCAGGTTGCTCAAGGCCCCACCCAGCCTGGTTTTGAACACATCCCTTGTTGGGGTCACTTTGGCACAGACCTGCTGTTACCAGCAGTGACATTTATCCATGGAATACTTGACGAGCCATTTCCTAACCTAGAATTGGTATAAATCCAAACGTTTGTACTAGGGAGGACAATGCAGGAGCAGGGGGTGCACGGTGGGGAGCTGCTGTGTTGAAAGCTCTTGGGTGAGTCCAGGGTTGGAAACCTGAAGGTGTTGAGCACTCAGCAGTGGAGCTGGCACTAGCTGGAGCCCGTGGGTGGAGGTGACTGCTTCTGTACCTACCACTTTCCATATCTGCCACTAACACACCCCCGTGTCCTTGCTTTCTCACCAGGAAGGAAGGTGTGGGTGGGCAGGAGGCAGTGCTGTTGATTAGAGCCTGGGAAGTGGGTTTTGCTTTGGTAAAAGATGGGGTTTAGTTGATGTAGCTGGTCTAAAAAGGGTGTGAAACTTGCTTCTTGTTAAAACCCAACTGCTGCTGAGGGAGGGCTTCCCAAAGTGGCTCCTGCTGTTTATAGGCTGGTCTGTGTGCCCAAGGGAAGAGGGAAAAACAAAGATGTTGCCTGTCTGGGTTTCACTCTGAAAGCAAAGCTGGGCCACTCTCCTCCCCCCATCATCTCCCTCTGCAGCAGACTTCTGGAGCCAAACCAGTCCTGCCCCAGGCAGAAGGAAATGTTGTGTGTGACTGAAGGCCCTGGTTAGAGAGGAGAAAAATCCTCTCCCTAAGAGGAGCTTGTGGAATATTTTTGTTCTGCAGTCACAGTGTCAGTGCAGCCCTGCTGAGCTCCCCCTGCTCCCCAGAGAGTAGCTGCAAGCTCTTTAACCAAATACATGGATATATACTTGTTGGGGTTTTGGTTTTGTTTTTTTTTTCCTTTGAGGCAGCAAAATACCTTTAGCCCAGACTCTTGAGGGCATAGGGGATGAGGTTCTCATGAGAAAAGCAGCTGTCCTGGACAGTGAGCTTCCTGTGCTGGTTGGGAAGGGTTTGTAAAAGGAATGCTTGCTGTTGTAAATGACACATATGCCAGTTGTATACATGCCTTTAGTCTTGGTAAACACTTCTCTAGTTTTTTCCCTAATAGGTGGGGTTTGAGGGATCTGTCCTACCCTAGCAAATGTGGGAGGGCTTGAGACAATCATAGAATTGCTCAGGCTGGAAAAGACCTTCAAGATCATCGAGTCCAACCTCAACCTAACCTCACTACCCTAACACCCCACCACTAAACCATGACCCTGAGCACCACATCCAGATGATTTTTAAACACTCTCAGTCCCCTCATCAAAACCATTGATAAAGGTGTTAAACAGGAGTGGCCCCAGCACTGAGCCCTGTGGACACCACTCGTGACTGGCCACCAACTGGATTTAACTCCATTGACCACAGCTCTTTGGGCCTGGCCATCCAGCCAGTGTTTCACCCAGCAGAGTGTGTGCCCACCCAAGCCATGGGCAGCCAGCTGCTCCATGGGGATGTTGTGGGGGACGGTGTCAAAGGCAGACTCCATTGACAGCCTTTCCCTCATCCACTGAGCAGGTCACTTGTCATAGGACGAGATCAGGTTGGTCAAGCAGGATCTACCTTTCATGAACCCACTCTGACTGGGCCTCATCACCTGCTTGACCTTTAATTGATCCATGATGGCTCTTGAGATCATCTGTTCCATAACCTGCCCTGGCAGTGAGGTGACAACCACTTCTCTAGGAGGAAGGGCTAAGTTTAAAAAACAAAACCAATTTTACGTGCATGAAAACCTGGGCAGTGTGTCCTGTCAGGTGTAAGCTGAGGCTCTCTAGGCTCTCTGCAGCACCAGGGGGCTGATGTGGTGCCTTTGTGGTTGCTCAAGAAGCTGCTAAGTGAGCTTGGCAACTCCAGCTGGTCCCCTGCTGCTGTGGCCAAGGACAGCAGTGACACTGTCATCTGGTTGGGTCACATTCGTGCTTCTCTGAGCTGCAGAGGTTGGGAGTATATCCAGTAAACAAGAGATCCAAGAACTGGGCTAAGGGAGGGGTAAATTGTTTCCTTATTGGCTTACTAAGCAACCAGGAGATTAGAGGAGGGGTCAGGTAGGGCCCTGCTGCCAAGAGCTGAAACTCTCCAGGGAGAAAACAAGGTCCCTTCTCCTATTAGCAAATAAAGCAGAACTCTTGGGCACAAATCCATTCAGTGGCTTCCTGAGGAGAAACGAACGTTTGGTGTCACCCCTGAGTGTCACTGCTAGAATTGCCAGCCCCTCTGGAAGCCAAAGTGAGTGTTACTGAGATGCTGAGAACCCAGTGGCTCTGCAGAAGGCTTCAGATGCAGTTGGTGTCTCAGAGCACCCCTTTAGCTCTGGCAGGACCCAGGTTGGAGAGGGGAGTAGAGAGGGAGGATGTGCTGCTAGATCTATTCCTCCTCAGGCCAACACCAAACCCAGCACCATCCCCTCAGCATACCTTCAGCTTTTAGTCTTCATCTGTTGGCTCCTCTCCATCTGGAATCAGCCAAAGGGGAACACAGCACTGAGAGAGAGCTCAGCAAGTGCCCCAGCAGGAACTCTCTTCACACTGATCAGCTCCTTGTTGCTTCTCTCGAGCTGGTGGGTTCCTGGTTAATATATCTCTAGCCTCACCCACCACCCCAACCATGATCACCTGGGGGCAGTTGGGGCCTCACCCAGGTGGGCCAAGTTCTGTCTGTGGGGCCTGAAACCACTTGGGGAACAAAACCTGTTGCTGGGTTGGGACTCATCCATAGTCAACTCCAGCTCAGGGCCCACAGCCCAGGCCCCAGCACTGCAGAGGTTACTCTCAAGGGTGCTTCAGAGAGTCTTGGGCTTTTGAAGGTCCTTGCCAGAAGTCAGCAAGAGCTTTTGCAGTTCCCTCTGCTGTACTGAAGTGATGCATGCACACAAATCATCCAGGTTGAAAATCAGAGGCCTCCATAGCAGGGACAGGGACTGGAAAATGGGGATCTCCTGTGTTTGTTTTGGATGCTTTTGTGGATGTGCTGTTTCTATGGCTAGTAGCAAGTCCTGGCCAGGAGAATAAAGGTGGTGGTGTTGTGGAGAACTGGAGACTTGGACAGGGAAATGCTCCTTGCCCCCATGGAATGCACTGGAGCACAACTTGGAAAAGAGTAAATAGGCAAAAGCGGTGACTGTGATCAGGGGAGAACCTCCCTTTGTGACACATGAGATATGAAAAGAGACAAAAAGATACACTTTAAGGCAAGACAACCTTTTTTAAGCTAGTCTACAAAAATCCTACTGTAGGGGAGTCTAGGGAGCACAAGAAAGTTAGGATGAGGCTTGAAGGAAATAGCATGGCCTCTAGTAGTGGGAGGGTTTTAACTGGATGCCCGTGTGTTGTGCTTCACAAAGGTGTTTGCTCACCAGGCAGGACATGCTGGTGTGAGATAATCATGACAGGTTTAACCAGAACAGCAAGAGGAATGTTCCCCTTGTTAGATCAGGAGGATGGGTTTTGTTTGTAGGAGGATGTTTCTGCTCTGTGAGTCTTGATAATGTTGGTTAAATGGAGTAAATCTTGCAGATGAGGAAAGAGAAGTACTGAGGTTGGGATCTTCCATTTCCAGTCTTCACATCCCACACAAGTTACTGTACATCTGAAAGGCCAGGTGGGGTTGACATCACCCAACAGGGCACATGTTCACTGGAGCTGTCATTGTCTACTCCAATTGCTTCCAAAATGCTTCAGCACTGACATGTAGGATTCCTCTGAGTGCTCTGAGGAAGGTCAGACGTGCCAGAGCACTTGTGTAGCCAGCCAGGAACCCACCTGTGGCTCAGTCCAGCTTCTTCTTAAGGACCCTGGGATTTGGGCCTGGCTCATATAAACAGGGACTTCAATATGTCAGAACTGGTCCCATCCCAGCTTTAGTGACCTTTGTGCCTTGCTGTGGGGAAGCAGAAGAACTGTTAGTGGATGTTCCCTCTCTCCAGCAATGCTGTACCCTTCTGTCCACCCACACAAGGTGAGCAAAGCAATGGTTTGTTCTCCCTGTTACAAACCTGCAGCTGCACACTCTAGCAGGTGATGGGCAGTGGTTGTCTTGGTGGGGTGGGGTTGGGTTGGTTGTTTTCTTCAGTTACGGAAGATTTGGTTTTCATCTCGGTGTGGTCAGACTGCCCAGCAAAAGGGGTGAGTGACTGAAATACAGTTCAGGTCAGGTACCTGGTGCAGAAAAAAGGGGTGGAGGACCTGCTGGGATCTGGAGTCTTACTAGTTGAAAAAAAAGAAACATGCAGTGCCAAGCGTGTAGAAAGGTGCCTTTTGGTCACCTCTTGTGCAGTGTTTGCCTGGGCAAAGGTCCATGCTGGGGAGCTTGGATAGTTCTGTGGCAGTGATCCAGTCAGACTGAAGTGCATTTTCATCTTACATTGTGTGTATAAGTGGAGTATTGGACTTGATCCTTGCCACAAGTCGCCCTGCTTGGGCTTTGGAAATCTGCTCATGTGTGAATTTCACTCAAGGCTCAGGTGTCCTCCTGTGGTTTATATTTGGAGTATGTAGAACTCTCTATGTCAGCATGCAAAACACAAATGCTTCCACTTGGGGTGTTATCTCTGGCTGTGGCCTGGGTTTGTGTCTGTTTTAAATTTTGTTAGAATCACTTTGTAGCTCTGCATCAGGTTGGCATTCAGGAGCACCACTCAGCAGGGACACCTCCCACTAGACCAGGTTGCTCAAGGCCCCATCCAGCCTGGTCTTGAACACATCCAGTGTTGGGGCATCTACAGTTTCCCTGGGCAACTTGTTCCACTGTCTCAGCACCCTCAGAAGAAGAACTTCTTCCCTACATCAAATCTAAATCTCCCCTCTTCCAGTTTGAACCCACTGCCCCTCGTCCTGTCGCTCCAAGCCCTTGTAAAAAGTCCCTCCCCAACTTTCTTGTAGCCCCCTTCAGATCCTGGAAGGCTGCAGTGAGGTCTCCCTGGAGTCTTCTCTTCTCCAGGCTGACCAAGCCCAACTCTCTCAGCCTGTCCTCACAGGAGAGGTGTTCCAGCCCTCTGATTATCTTTGTAGCCCTCCTCTGGACCTTCTCCAACAGGTCCGTGGCCTTCTTGTGCTGGGGGCTCCAGAGCTGGTCGCAGTACTCCAGGTGGGGTCTCAGGGGAGAAAACTATGGTGCTTACCATGATTTGGTGGGAAACTGGGCGAAGGTGCATACTGGCTTTGTATTTTTTTCATTTGCGGATAAAAAATTGTTTCTCTCTGAAGTACCTGGTATTTTGGAATGGCATTTGCAGAAGCTCCACTGCCTAACTTTGTTTCTGGCTGTCAGTCTAGAAATGACAGCTCCTTCTGAGCAGAGCTCAGCGATGGTTGAGATGTTTGGACTTCTTGTCGGTTGTTATCTCCTTCCTGTTGTCCAGCAGCGTGTGCTGGCAGGGAACCAGCTCTCTCTGGAGTTGTCATAACTCCAGTGCCTCTTAGAAATGGGCCTCTTGGAATCAGGATACTGGGAACAGCTCTGCAAGGCTGGGATGTGGTAACCCTCGAGGAAGCTGTAACTTCTGTAACTTGGCTCTTTCTCCTCCCTGCCTGGCGTGAGCGTTTGTTTTAAGATGTCTCATAAGCTCTGGGATCCTTCCAAGAACATGTTTCAAGGAGGAATTGATGAAATTCCTGCATGTTTCTTTGTAATTCAGATTTAACCCAGTGCTGCTGTGAGTCTGGGCTGGTGCTGTTGGGAAGAGTTGATTGTTCCAGTAGATGTACTTAGTGTTCCGTGAACGTTAAGGGATTTTTGTAACCTTTGGGGAAGCTTCAGTGTATACATTATGGGCAAGCTTTAAAGCCACCAACACTGTCTGGTAGCCTTCTCCAAAGCTGCAGGCTGTGAGGGGCTCTGTTCAAAGGACAGTTCAGGTGGTCTTCTAGAGGAGCCTGGGTTACCCAGAGATGCTCACTCAGGTTGAAGGTGGAGATTATTGATGTTCTGGCGGCGTGATCCAGGTTTTTTTAAGTCTGTTTCCCCAGCACATAAGCAGTGTTCTTCTGCCACAGTGAAGGTGACATTTTAAAATACTTGTGATGCTCCTGGATGCTGTGATGACAAATGACCTAAGGAGGTGGGGGAAAAAAAAGGGAGGTGACTAATTCTGCTATCTCTTCCCTGTGTGAAGAGGACAAGTCAGGGACAACTGACTGAACACACTAATCAGCTGCTTCTCTCCTTTGGTTGCCAAGTGGTTGTGGAGGTGAGGAGAAAACCAGTCTGCAGTTGTGGAGCTGTGTGTCGGTGTCCTGAAGCCCTTGTGTGAGGAGGCCAAGTCAGGTTCTGTAGGTGGCTGAGGAGGTGGTATTTCCAAGGCTTTGAGGGCACTACAGTGATGCAAACGAGGGCTTGGTTCTTGCTGGCTGGTTTTTGTGCATGACTCAAGAAACCTGGTCAGTGTAAGTGGCACTTTATGGTAGAAGAGGAATCAGCTCAGAGATCTGGCCCGAAAGAGCTCCTGGGACATGGCCATGTGTGGGTATGGCTCAGGAGAAGGGATGGAGAAGGGAACAGAAGGCATGAGCTCTGTTTGCTGCAGTCCATTAGCAGAAAGATGCTGCGTGTGGCTCCCAAGCAATTCCAGGTACCTCCCGTGGCATCCAAAGGTGTAGGGAGGTTGTCCCCTCTTGGCAGCTGCTGTGGCAGCAGGAGCTTCTCCTCACAGCTCTCTGCCATTGCCTAGAGAGGGACATTGTAAACTGCTGAGAGTGTTTGTGGAGCTCAAAGGAGTCCTTGCAATTTATCAGGAAACCTCTGTCCTGGCTGAGGATGAGGCATTTGTCTGTGTGCCTGGGAAATGTGCCATGAATCTGTCACTTCAGCTGGTCCCAGCTGACCCTTGGTGTTGGACAGGCCTAAAGGGAAAACCTCATAAGGCACAGGGTTAAAATACTGGTAACAACGTTGGAAATTATTGCAGAAAGGAAAAATAAAGAAACACAGAAGAGGCAACAGTTAATAAATGTAGGGCACAGGACAGTGGCTTCTCAGAAGCTTATTTAAGAATAAATCTCCTCGAGAACAAAGTCTTCTTGAAAAGCTGCTGCCTAGACCCCTGTTAACCTTTTCTCTCCAGAAGTAAATTGAATTGTGGTCATAAAGCTGGCAGAGCTCACACCAGAGGGGTTTGGCTTGGCTCAGCACTTCATCTGGGGTTTATTGGCATTTACGAGGCACTGCCCGTGATGCATTCACACGTGTGATGAGGTTCAAGGGTCACTTGCACTGTAGCAAATTTTTCCACAGTGGAACGAATCTCTAAAGTTTTCTTTTGCTTCTTAAATCTTGTCCAAAATCCAGTTATTTGAACTTTGCCCAGCTGGTTCTGGCTGTTTGTGGCACACTTAAGAGGCAGAACATGGGGATGCCTGCTCTGGGGTGGAAGGGCAAGCCTGGATCACTAGGATAGGATAGGGTGGGTGGGTTGACTGGTGTTCCACGCTCCAAAATACCTCAGGAGGGATCTCTGATGTACTTTCTTTTGTGGAGGTTTGGAATCTGATGTGCCTTTAAAGGCAAAAACCTGGGTTTCTCCCTCTTTCAGCCAGGCAGATACACAGTGTCCAACAGGAGGTCTTGGGGCTGTTCTGCAGGGTCACTGTGACCTGCCAGAGCAGAGGAAATTCTGAGCAATACAAATATCCTGTTTTCAGTGTGGTTTCCTCATTCGTGGGTTGTTGTTCTGTTATTTGAATGGCTATTGAAAATTGGACAGGAAAATTTGTGGCATGTGCTGTGTCTGTACCCGTTGGTCAGGAGAGGGGAGATGCAAGGAGAAGTGTAGAGTGCCTTCAAGCTTTCCAGACCCCACACGGGGAAACAGAGGGAGTTTTGTAGTATAACTAACTCCTTTTTAAAGATAGGTTAGAATACTGGGTCCTGCTGCAGCAGAGCCCTGTCTCCCATACTGTTGGTGGTATATCCATGTAGAACAGCTAAAATCAGTGTGCTCTTACAGATTCCAGGGTGCCTGAAGGGGCAGCTCTGTACCTTGGTGTCGTTCCCATAGCACAGTGGGGTGTTTGCATTCCTCTTTCATTTCAGGAGGAGGTTTTCCATATCAGGATAACAGGAAAGCCTGGTTCTTAGATTCCCCCCAGTCTCTGGTGAAACAGCTGCAGGGAAAAGATAGCACCAAGGATTTTCTGGGCCTCTCTCACGTGGAATCTGTTCTGTCACTGTACAAAAATATCACCAGTTTGATGCTGGCAGCTGGATTGTGCTGCTGGGATAACGAGCAGTATTTGGCAATCACAGGAGACTTACCAGAGGTGAAACTGTTCTCTGCCTCTGTGTAACAGTCTGCTCAGTTTTGGTAGTTTCTTGATTTAGTGGGTGTTTGTAGGTGGCAGTCTGCCCGTGTGCTGTATTTATTGTGCCACAGATGTCTTTGTCTCAGATCCATGATGTCTTTTTGTTTTTTTCCAGATTGTCCCCAGCCACCACAGCCTGAGAATGGAGGCTATAAGTGCCACCCCAGCCCCTGCAACAACCCCCTGACTTCAGGCAGTGTCATAGAGTATCTGTGTGTGGAAGGCTACATGCTGAAAGGGGATTATAAATACCTGACCTGCAAGAATGGAGAGTGGAACCCAGCCATGGAAGTCAGCTGCAGGCTCAGCCCGGGTGAGTGCTCCCTGCCCCCAGGGGGACAGTCAGAGCTGCCCTTGCAGTGGCTTTTCAGATGATCTCTGACCACCAGGGCTGTGTGGTGCTGAGGAGGTCCATGGAGCTGCCTCTCTTTGCTCCAGCAGTTTCAGAGGTGGCTCACAACCACAGCTCTCCATCAAAACATCTCTAACAGCCCATCAGGTGCAGGCCCGGAGTCCCTCGTGCAAGGAGACAACCCATGCACAGGAGTGTGAAGGAGGCAACTTGTTACTTACCTGGGGCCTCTGATTTTGGCAGCTCTCGTCCCAGAGATGGGGGAGGCCCTTCCTGAAGCATTTCCCATGCTGGCTGGTTTGCTGCTGGTGGGTTTGGCTGTTGATAGAGTCTTTACTGCCCAGTCGTCAGCAAGATGCACACTCTGGAATTAAGTGTCATAATCCATAAAGCAAAATGTCTTAGCTTAATTGGAAGGAAACAGAAAAGCACATTTTTCAAGCTCTTTGTGGAGCTCAGTGCAGGTTTAACTAGTGTCTCTTTCACAGGGCAAGAGAGCAAGGCAGTAGATCTTAAAATGAATAGTAATGGGTAAGATCCCTCCTGCTCCTTACAGAGTAAATTTGCCTACACTCTCCCTGTCAGCAAGTGCCCTTGGTAGTGTTGCAAATGGAAATCCTTAGTCAGCCCTATTTGCCACAGGGAAGAATGTACCAGACATTGTTTTTTTCCTGAGGAGAGGTCAAGCTACTTCTGGGGAATTTCAGGAAAACAAGTTCAAAACAACTAAACCAGTAGTTTTGACTTGGAGGGAAGATGCAGAAAGTGCAGGCTGGCTTTCCAGCTCACGTGCCTGTTTTGGGCAGAGATTTCAGACTGTAGAACAGTGGTCCTCCAGGGTTTTATTTCTGTTTGTATGCTCCTCTTCCCCTCGTCCCTACCTGAGACCTGTGCTGCCGAGAGTGTGCTGAACGTGGGGAAAAGGAATGGTACACTTGCTGTGTCTTAGAGACACCCAGCCAGGTGACTTCCACCCCTTCCTTTGGGAAGCTGTTCTGTTAGCTGAGAAAACCTGTTACTTGGAACTTCTCCTATTGTTTGGCCTAAAATATCCCGCTTATTGTGCTAGACAATGATTGGCCTTGCTGGTGACATCAGGACATTTTTTAGCTTCTGCTCAGGCAGATCTATATATAACATGACCCCTGCCACCATCGATCAGTTCCCATGGCCTGCTCACACTGCTTTTCTGTTTGCCTTGGGTTTTTCACAGGACCCATGTATGGGCATGTTTTATTTTAGGTTCCCTTTCCAGCCAGTGGAGAGGTGTCAGCTGGAGCTGGTGTGCCTTGGCTGTGTGGGGAACCTGAGCTCCTCACGTGTGCACCCCAGTGTAACCCCTGAGAGCAGGCAGCGGGGATGTTTTCACCTCCCTGTGGCAGTGATTTAAGGGAGGGGATCGTTTTACCTTGTGTTCCTCTTGGTTTTGTAGAAAAGGACTCTCCTCCAGCCATTGGAGTGCCCACGCTGTCCATAGTGGCCTCCACAGCCAGCTCTGTCGCCCTGATCCTGCTCCTGGTTGTGCTGTTTGTTCTGCTGCAGCCAAAGCTGAAGTCATTCCACCACAGCAGGTGAGTGGGGCTTGGAGGGGCTCAGACACACCCTGTTTCTTTGGTTTAGGACAGGTTGGAACAACTCTGCTCCTGTTTTAATCCCCTCAGGGGCTCCTCTGCCCCGTGGTGCAGCAGTGGTCTGAAGTGGTGGTCTGCCACACCCAGCTGTGGTCCCCCTTCATCATCTGATGAGTGGTTTCCTTGCTCTTTCCTTTGCTTTGAATGTGAGAAGTTACAATCCCTACTAGCCTGGCTGAAGATCAGTCCCCTGCCTCTTCTCGCCTTGGGTAGCTACTGAAGTGTGTCTGAGGTTGTCCATATATATATATACATATAAACACATCTCCCCCAGTCTGTTTGTGGGGTCCTATGGATGTGGATTCAGGCAGTAGAGCTGATTAGATCCATGTGCAAATCTACCATCGTTCCCTGCTGTGGGAGGAGAGCCCTCCTGGCCCGGGTTTGTGGGTGAGAGGAGGAACCAGCCGTGACACTGCTGCCAGCTGAGGTCAACAGGGTCACTGTGGACTCTCTTCCAAACCAGCTACCAGTGCTCCTTAAATAAGAGCAGAGATGTGGCTGTCCAGCAGCAGGGAGGGTGAGAGGTGGGCTCCTGGAGTCTACCCTTTTCTGAAGAAGTCCAAACCTCTGGAAAAGAAAAATCCCCTCCCAGGACTCTGGCTCCTGAGCTGAGGTGATTCACAGGGTGCCAGTTTAAGAGCTGTCTGCCCCACCTCACCAGAGGTGACCTCCCAGCAGCAGAGGTGGTGGAACAGGCAGCGCTGGGGGTTGCAGAATTTGGCAGCCTAACAAGCTGAAATCAGTGGTGGCCAGAGCTCCTTTTTGTCTGCCAGCTCTGGCAGTGGAGGGCTCTGAGTCATGGGCTTTGTCAGACTTAGCTGTGGAGGCAGGTGAGGTGGGACCTCTGTAACCTTTCCAGCTCTGGCTGCTAAATCCATCAGGCTCTGTGAATTACAGCCCCTGCTCGTGTTTATGGCAATTCACAGCAGGGCTGCCAGGCCCTGCTTGACCTTCTTAAACCACCATTCGTGTTTCTGTCTGTTCTCCCCTAAACAAGTCAGTGGTGAGCAGTAGAGTTCTGCTGTGGGGGGTTACTGGAGTCCTCAGTAGCATATATAGGGAAATAAAAATGCTTAACTTGATTTTTCTTTTTTTTCCCCCCCTCTTTGTTTCTTTATTTGAGGCGAGACCAAGGTGTGTCTGGAGATCAGGTCTCAATCATGGTGGATGGTGTCCAGGTGGCCTTGCCATCCTATGAAGAGGCAGTGTATGGCAGCACAGGGAACTGCATCCCACCCTCGGACTCCCGGGTGCAGATCGTGCTCTCGGAGGGGGCAGGGCCCAACGGAGCCAGAGAGATGCAGCAGCAGGACCAAGGGACTCGCAGGAGCCTGGAAAGAGAAGATGAAGCCCCCGGGCACTCTGGACTGTGTGAAGCCAGTGGCTCCCAGCGCTCTGAAACTGTCCTGGTGCATCAGGCTGCCACCTCGTCCTGGGTGGCCGGCATGGGCAGCAGAGGAGCTGTGCACAAAGAGGTGCAGGACTCAGAGAGCAGTGACATACAGAGCCTTCTATCACTCACTTCCTCCGAGGAATACACAGACGGTACGTGTGTGGGCAAGGGGCACTGAGGAGACCCTTGTAGAGGAGGTGCTGCAGCTGCCTACCTAGGATGGAAATGGCCGGGAATGCCCCTGTGGGTGTCAGGCACCAGAGGAGCCTTTGAAAAGGACTGTCCCAGTCTCCATGACATTGTGTCACAGCACAAGATGTGCGGGCAGTGTTTAACACCTTCTGAAGTGTGTGGTGCTCTCAGATGGGGAGCCCAGGGCAGTCTGGCACAGGCGTGGAGGTTCTGCTGCTCACTCTTGTCTTAGCAAAGGAGTGCCAGCCTCCAGCACCGGAGTAGTTGGTGGCTATCAAGTTAGCCAGAGGCTTGTGGGAAGTGACTGAGGGAGTTGGGTTTCTTTTATACGGTGAAGCAGCAGCTGAGGGCCAAGCCAACAGTTACTTCACAGGGCTTCACAAAAAGACTGTGGAGCCAAACTCTTCCCAGCCAGATGATATTACATGGGGCAATGGCCACAAGCTGTAACTTGACAGATTCAGACTGGACACTAGGAAAATATTTAGCAGTAGGAGGGTAGTGCAGGACTAGATGGGCACCCAGAGAGGTGACGGAGTCCCTGGTCTTGAGGATTTCCAAGGCTGGAGCTGGTGATGGTCTCACTCACAGGGGCAGGTTGGAGCAGTCTTCCAGAGGCCCCTTCTGCTGTGCTGTGACGACAGGAGGACCACTGCGTTACCACGTTATGGGAGCAGGAGCCTGTCCTGCTTTCAGCAGTAGTTTTTCTGGTGTGTGTACTGCAGAGGTTTGACTACTTTTTCTTTTCTTCTCTCCCCCCCACTCAGATATTCCACTGTTGAAGGAAGCATGAGGCCTGCTGTGTTTGCCTAGCCTTCTCCCTCTTGGATTTCTTCCTCCCCCCCTCCCCTGCCTTCAGGACAGAAGCACTCTGTGCAGCCTTCCCCGTCCCCGCGAGCTGTGCCCTGGATACCTCCAAGCAGAGACGCCCTCAGCTGAAGATCCAAAGGATGTCGCCAGGTTGCCTCCTGGGTGCACCAGTGGAGTTGGTGCAGCGCTGGCTCCCCCATTCCATCAGCTTCAGGGGCTCAAGGGACAGAGTGGATTTGAGCTCTCCTCCTCTCCCCCAGCCAGATGTTTGACAGCAGTCTCTGAGGAGCTGCTCTTTTCTCGTGCCTTTCTCCTCCTCACACCGGCTTGTTGCAGCTTACCAGCCTCTCTAGCCCTTGCTGCCCAGAGAGCAGGGGCTCACACCTCTTGCTGCCTGGGTGCAGACAGTTTATATATACGTATATATGTTATATAGGCTCTTCTTCCAGCATCCTCTTTGTGATAGGGCAGGACAGAACTCCTCACTGGGACTGGGGCTGGGCTTGGGAGGATCCCCGTGGAGGGGCAGCCTGTGGTGTCTAGAAGCTCCCCAGATGAGGTGGGGTGTGTGACAGCTTGGCTGTGCAATAACTGTCTGTTGGGAATTGCTAGAGCACTGAGTGCTGAGAAGTCCAAGGTGTAGGAATGCCCTCCACCCCCTCCTCAAACCCATCTCCGTAGGACTCCACTCCTGTAAATCTCTCTAGGCTCCTCCTTCCTTCTCTACCTGTGCAGCCCTCTTGATTACAGCTGGGACTGTACTGCCAGTAAAACAACCCTTTCTGCTTTGGGGCCAGAGCAGCTCTGATGTTAGGTTGTACCAGAGCCTTGGAGAATGGCCAGTGGTTAGCAGGGTCCAGAAAATTCAGAGGATACGACTTTGAGCTAACCAACCTTGTGTTAATTTTGAGTTAGCCCCATTTGGGACTGGAACCAAATTGGTGGCCGTGCTCTTCTGAATAAGCTGTGTCTCAACTCTCATTCAGTGAAGGTGGTTCTGTACTAAAGCTTAGGTTCCTTTGGTCGGATCTTCAGGTAGAGGCAACCCTTTTGAGATGTAATCTGGAAGTGGTTCAGGTGTTTGAAAATGTCAAGAGTAAAAAAGCCACTGGTGCAATCAATCCCAAATTACCTTTCCAGCCACCCTGGGTACCCGGGTACTTGACTCCTGGGTAGCCACCATCTCAGTGTGTATTCCTAGCTTTGTACAGCTGGAGTCTTGCTGGTTTACTCTGATGGGCTCCAGTGGACACACAGAGAAGGGCTTCTCCCTTGTGGCTGAGGGTAAGCAGCATTTATAAAGTCTCTCCTGAAATCAGTGCAGGTGCCCGTTGCTCTGAGGGGAGGTTGGCTACCTTGGCAGCAGTGCCAGAGGACACACCAGAGCTTCTTCCTGAACCTGAGTGTCAAAGATTGTTTCTGGTAGGAGGGAAAAGAAGATCCAAAAATGTGTGTACCTCTGCCCCCCACAGTTAGCAGCAGGTCAGAATACCCTGGGTGCTGTTAACAGGACTCCTTTTGCAGGAAGCCACCTTCATCTAGGGTAGGTGATCTGGTCACAGAAGCATTGTGGTGGTTGTAAGGCTCCTCACTGGGGAGGTCTGGACACTGGTCCGTGGGATTGGTTTCAGAGTTGGCCTCTTAGATGCGTGTACCTTGTAACTGTCTCAGAGTAACCAGGGAAGTGTTCACCCTGTGAGAAGCTGCTGAATTTTTGTGAGAGCAAAATGTCATGGCCTTACACAGCACATGGCAATGTCCAGGTAAAGAGGGATGCTGTCCTTGCTGCTTTGCTTTTGGCTTGTGATCCTCACCATCCTCATCCTTGTTGCTCCAGGAATGAACTGTCACAGTGCTTGGTAAGAGTGACACGATATCGTTGCTGTGGCTTAGCTCCAGGTCCTGCAGATGGGGATTGGCCCCAGTATCCAGCCGTGTCCCTGCTGCTCCTGCTCCTGCTCCGCTGGTGAATCCCAGGACACCTGGGACAGCCTCTGCCTGTGGATGCAAGAGTCCTATTTTCCCTGTCCTTGTTTTAGAGGGATGTTATTTAAAAATACAGTGTTTTAAACTTCCTTCCCTGTTGCTCATAGTACCTTGCATTAACACAAGGACTTGATAAATCCCGTTTGGGTAGTTTTTGTTCAGTTTGGATGGTGGAAATCCCACATTGTTCTACAGGGCACTGCTCTCCAGGCACTGTAGAGGGCAAATGTTTACAGATCTGCTGTGGAATTTGGGAAACTAAGCACAGGAACGTTGGTATTTAGTTTTGGGCTCCTACCTTGGTCTAAGCTGGAGGAAATTTTCTCACTCACTGGTTTATCAGGGCAGATGGAAGGATCAAGAGAGTGAAGTGGTGAGGGAGCATGGAAGGAGGACTACCTGACTTCTTTCCTGCTGCCCAACCAGCCTGGAGCAGGAGGAGCTGATCTTCATGCTTTTAAGGTCCTGTCTACCCAAACTGCCCCTCAGCAGGCACGGTGTAGGAGTCAGGTACGTGCTGACAGTGTTTAACTCTGTGTTAGCTCCGGGTGGGTGGGAGAATCCCTCGGCAAAGCTGGGAGCTGATCCCAGGACCTGACCTGCCCTGGACCAGTGCCAGCTCCACCAGCAGCAAGCAGGGACCTTGTGGTCCTGTCTCCTCCCTCTGCTGTTGAGCGAACAGCTGCCAGTTTGGGAGAGAAGGCAGCAAGCTGCACAGAAGAGTGCTTTAATTCTGTTTCATTTATAGAATTGTGGGAAACAGCCTTACTAAGGAGGGGGGGAAATGTGGAGGTGGAGGGGGAAATATGTGAGTGTAGATCTTGTGATCAGGCATAAACAGGCAGCTTCTGTGGGCTTGCTGAGGGTGAACCAGCAGCTGTAGAGTTTATTTTCATATAAAATGAGGTAGAGTGGCTGGGGAGGAACCTGGGAGATGTCTGCTTGGCAGTTTTTGTCAAGGGAGAGGAGGAGCCAAGCCTCACTTGACTGATAATCAAGTGATTGTTACTCATGTTTGTTTAATTCTGTGGAGGCTGGAGGATTGGGAAGTCTGCTGGGCAGAGAGTTAGAAAAAACTGAATTGCACAGTCCTGTCTTTACTTAGAGGAGCAAGGGCTGGGGCTTAAGGATCCCCCAGTCGTGAGCTCTGCTCTATCTCAGGAGAGTTCATTACCTCTGAGCAGAGTGTGTCCCCTTTGGCTGTGGCTGCAGCCTGGATCTCAGCCTGGTGGGTGGGGAGCACAGGGGCTCAGCCTTGCAAGATGTAACACAGTACCTGATTTATTGATTTTTTGGGTTATTGGTTTTTTTCTGATGGGGCCACAGGCTCTTTACCTTTTTTTCTCACCTACGTCTGGCAAAAGAATTCAAAGGGAGGCGTTTTCTTTTATTTAACACTCCCAACAAAATCATGTTATGCTGTCGTACATGCTGGATCCTGTGATACTCAAGAATATTGAAATGATTTAATTCCATTGGAAGGAATGAACTAGCACTTATTTTACAGGTTTCTGTTATTTTTGGAGTCTGATAGGTTAAAAAAAGGGCATTTTGGAAATTCAGGCTATTATGTGCAATAGAAAAACCTCTTTGCTCCCTTTCAGTTGCATCGGTTTTGGTTTTTTATAAATAAGTAAAATGCAACCTACTGCAGTGTTTGCAGCCCAGGCGTTGTAGGACTGGAGCAGCCCCAGGGAAGCAGAGAGGGAGGCTGACAGTAACCCCAGGGGAGTGGGGCAGGCTCCTTTCAACCCCCATCAAAGGATGAGCCAGTTTGGGTTGTGCCAGGGCCTCTTGCCACCTTGAAGGGGGTCAGCAGCGTTGGGGGAGAGGTGGTTTAGTGCCTGGTGGTTTTAAAAAGCTGGTGTCTCCCTGTCATTGACTGCAGGAGAGGTGAGAAATGAAGTCGGGAGGAGAGAGGTGCTGCAGCCAGAGAGCCTGGGGGGTTGTTGCCGAGTTCAAACTTGATGAGTTTGGGAGGGAGCAAAGCTTAATGCATTTTTATCCCTTTTCTCAACCACCAGGGAAGCTGCTGTGCAGAAGAATGCTTGCTTGGCAAGCTTGCCGCTTGTTCACCCCTTGGCCATCTCCCCTGAGGTTGCTCCCTGGCCTTTCAGCCCCAGTGCAGTGAGTTGTTTAATGCACCTGGAGCCTTCATTTGGCCTTTCAGCACGTGGCCGAGTCAGGCGTGTTAGGGAGAAATCTCCCCGTGCTCTGGGAGGAAACATCCTCAGATGCTCCCAGAGGTGCTTGACTTGGGTCAGTACTGAGGAGTGGGGCTAAGGGAGCAAACCAGGGTCAGCCAGTGGAAATAATCTGGGGTGGTTAAGTCATTTGCAGCACAGAAGAGGGAGCAGGAGGAGCTGTGGCTGAGAACAGAGGTGTGCTGCAGGCTGTAGAGCTAATGCATCCATGATGGGCTGGAAGGAAGCTTGTGCTGTGTTTAGGTCATTCAGCAAACGCCAGCAGGCTTGCTGTGTAAAAACAGATACACGCTGAGATTTCCTTGCTGACCTTTTTAGAACGTGTTTGCAAAGCCTGGTTTTACTGCTCTGATAGCAGTTGTTAAAAAAAAAAATAATCTGCCTTATTGCTCTCTCCAGATCACTAATTAAATCAGTTTCACTTTCTGGTTTCTGTATATAGATGCAATAAATCCCATCCATTTTGCCTCACCCCATCCTCACCTCCTGTCCTCACAGGGAACTGCAGGTTGAACTTGCTCTCTGAGCAAACCTTGGTGTGCAGAAGGACTCCATTAGGAAACGTTTATTCTCTGGTGCACTTGGGAAGTGTAGGGAGGTTTCCCAGAGCAGGCTTCATTTTAAGGCATATTTTTATAGAGGAAATAAGCTTTTTCCCCCCCCGGTCCTTCACACCCCCCCCTCCTCCTGCCCTTCCACACCAGGACAGAGCACACCACGTCCCACCCTTCTCTTCAGGGCCCTGTGTTCAGCACTGCTTCCAACCTCAGCCCTCTGCAGGTGATGTGGGGATAACCCACCAGAGCAGGTTCTGCTGGTGTTCTGCACATGCTTCCCATGAGCTTTGGCTTCTGTCCTGGTGTGAGCAGGGACAGAGGTGATGGGGCTGTGCTGGGAAGTGTTCTAGTTCCAGTTCTCAGATTTGCTTCCTTCCAAGAGAAAGCCAAGCCAAGCTGCCTGTGGGGCAGATGTCCTCTGGGGCAGTGGGTGGGCTGCTGGTAGCTGCTGATGCAAATGCAAGGGGAGCTTGATTGCCTTTGTGCATTAATCTTTTCTTCTTCCCTGTATGTGTTTTCTTTTTATCCGAATTGCACCACTATGGAATTATTTGCAGAATGGTACTCCATATATATGTGGGATTTCAGAACAAAACCATAATAGATGGTGTGCGGGATATCACTCAATTGGGTTTATTTTGCTTTATTTTATATATATTTTCTGGTATCCTGTACATTGCAGTGGGTGTGAAGATAGTATTTTAATATTTGTACAAAGTTTAATTTAATTGTTCTATGTATATAACTGCATTTCTAAATTAAAAAAAAAAAATTCTTTTGAAGTGAAGCTGTAATCTCTTGTGGTTTTTCTTCTAGCAGCTCAGTAGTGAGTACGTTGCAGTAGTGCAGTGCCCTCCAGGTGAAAATCAGGATGAAGCTAAAGCTCTAGGGATGCTCAGATGGCTTGGAGAGAAAGGTACAGAGTTGGTGTGTGGTCTTAGAAGGATGTTTCCAGAAATACCCTCCGCTCTCAGAAGGAGAGTCCACCTTGGTGTCCTCACGTGTAACTGTGTGAGGAAAGGGGCCAGGTTGGTTCCAGGGCCGTGCTGGGAGGGCTGTGATCTCTGGAGTGTCCTGGCCCTGTTGTCTTACCCTGGCTGACTTTCACAGCAGGTTTTTAGCCGGTGCTCCTCAGCCTGCCTGGGAAGTCTCCTGATCTCATGCACAGACTTGCTGTGTGAGGCTGGGCAAGGATTTTGTTTGCTTTCTACAGCAGCATGTGCACACATAGCAAATGTGGTGCACAAAGACCCCCCCGGGGGCTCTGTCCCTTCCTCTGCCACCCCAGATCACAGAGTCTGTGCCGTGGGGGTTCCTCTGGAGCCAGCAGCAGTGACCAGGCAGCGATGGAGAGGCAGGAGGTGAGCTGGGAGGAGGGCAGGGCAGGTCCTTGGAGATGTGTGCCCCCTGGGTCCAGGTGTCAGAAAAAGCCTTAGCAATAAAGCAAGAATGTGCCAGGAGACCTGGGCAGGGTGAAAGCCATGGGAGGGCTCGAAAGAGGGAATGAGGTTGGGTCTGGAAAGGAGAAAAGATGCGTTTTGGGGAGTGTTTGAAGCAACTGCTACATGGTTTTCTTACAGTCCCCTGCTCGCCGGGCTTGGAACCTGCATTGGTGACTCTGGCACCAATTAGCTGATGGGTGCTGGGGTGTCCCCAGCCACTGGTGGGGCCCTTGGGAACAGTGAGTCAGGGGCCAAGTGGTTAACGATGGGAAGGGGGAGGGGGAGAAAGGTTTAAAGAGATGATGTGTGGAGTGAGGGGACTTCAGAGTGGGAGAAGGGATTAATCTTATAAACAGCTAAGTAATCTTGGGTGCTAGATGAGGAGAACAGTATATATAGGGAGAGGATGTTATTTTTGGAGGGAAGAGAGCTCTCACTGGCAAAATACTAATTAAAGTGGGAAGCTGGACAGCACAGGGGACATTGGAGAGGTCTTCCAAGGATATGGTGTAGACAGTGCAGGCCTGAGTGCAGGGTGAGGCTGGATGCAGGCTCTGCTCTTCCCTCTTCATAGAATCACAGCCTGGTAGGAGTTGGAAGGAACCTCTGGAGATCATCAAAGCAGGTTCACCTCGAGCAGGTTGCACAGGATCACGACCAGGTGAGTTTTTAGTCTCCAGAGGAGACTCCACAAGCTCTCTGGGCAGCCTGTATCTCTAGCCTACCCCTGCTGGGTAGTTGTGCTGTGGCAGGAGAATGGCAGAAGCAGAAACTGCAGAGGAAAGGCCACCTGCTGCTCTGCTAGTGCTCCACACAGTCCTTTTTTAGTGGTGTTATTTGCTTTGCTTCAAAGACCTGAGGTGACATTGCCCTTTGAGGTAAGAGTACCAGTGAGAGAAGAGGTGGGTGACATCTGCCTTTCTCCCACTTCCATTTATTCCTTAAATCATTCCCACCCAGCAAGCCGATCTCACTGTAGGTTTGCCATGGTGAAACTGGAGCTGTGTGGCCTGTGCCTGCCCTCCTGTAGCAGGCAGTTGGCACGTGGGAGTCTGTGGCCTCCAGGAATTGCTTTTAAATTATTCCTGTTTTCCCTGGGCCACGGTCTCCTGCCACAGCAGTTCTGTCTGTCGGCCAGGAATGGGCCCTTCTTGTCCTGCAGGTTTGATCTATTAGACATGCTGGAAATAATTTGTCACCTCTGCTTTGTGCCTGCAGTGAGAAATGACCGTGGGAGCCAAGGCTGAGGTGGGTGGTCTGGGAAATCCTCCTTGCTGGCTGGCCCTGGCTGAAGGGAGGACAGGCCAGGGCGTGAGGGGACACGTCTGAGGAGCAGCCTCACCACAGACCCTGACCCTGCCGCAAAGCTGCTTTGAGAACTTGCTCAGGAAGGGGGAGATGGGCTCCAGCCCTGGCCAGGCGTCCTGCCAGCCAGCACACCACCCTGCCCAGCTCCAGACAGGGTGTTCTGGATGTGTGGATGTCCATGGCCCCGTTACAACCAGTGCTTTAACTCTTGAGCAGGCTGGAGCCTTTCCTCGCCAGCCCTGCCCACCCTTTCTGCACCACTTTGTGGTGGGATTATTGGATGTCCCTTGGTGTGCCGTAGCTTTGCCCCTGCCAGAAACCTCCCCTGCACTAACAGCTCCTCCAGCCTCTGGCCTGTTTTTCAGGGTGTCAGGAAATGCAGATTCCCCTCCTGAAAGCAGAAGAGTGCTGGCAGGCTCCGTGCCAGCAATCCTTTGCAAAGCAAGTGCTTGCAGGCTCCTCACCTTCCAGGGCCGTGCAGAGGGTCCCCCACAAGCACTGTCACTGGAGAGGAGAGCAGGGTCTGCCTGGGACACCTTGCCAAGCCCCCACCCCTCATCAAGATGGTGAAACTGCAGTGGTGTCTCTCAGCACCAAGCTGGCACCCCAGGGCGCAGGGGAAGGGATGGACAAGTGCACACAATGGGCTTTCTGATCCTCTCCCTTCCCTTCTGCAGGAAGATGATGTTTACCAGCGAGTTCCTTCCCCTAACCCTCAGTGAGACCCGAGCTGTGACACAGCAGAGCTGAGGAGCCCTGGAGGTGCCTCGGTACAAGGTGGTTCCCTTGGCTGCTCTCTGCCATCTGGCCTGCGCTGAGCTCATGGTGAGTCTGTGGGACACAGCTCAGGCTTTTCATGTCACATCCATGAGATTTGGGGGTAAGAGGGCACAGACTGGTACCAACACTCTGATGTTCAGGGCACCCCCCCCCTTGTCTCCTTGTCTACATCTCCAGGCATGCTGCTCCCATCTCCTTGTAGCTCTTTTAGGGGGTGGTGCAGGCAGGTCCTCCCTTAAGAAGGGCTAACGTGCTACCCATATTTACAAAGTATGTAACATTCATCTTTAAACTCAAGTTTAGTGTCTCCTCACGTTGAGGAGACCAGGGGCCAGGTTTGGGAGTAGCAGAGTTTTCCTGGGGGGGAAAGCCAGGCAGCAAAGCCCTTGTGGACAAGCCCGATGGGAGCCAGAAGTGGGAGCCATGGTTGGCATTCCCACCTCGTGTCCCCGTCCCTGGGTGCTGCAGGACAGAGCGGGGCTCCCAGGGAGTCTGGGAGTCTTGCACAAACAACTTTCTTCCATCTCCATGAGCCTCCAGTGGCAGAAATGTCCCTGTAATGGCTGTTTCCAAGAGATTTATGACCCTGGGCTCAGCTCTGCAGACAGAGTTGTTCCCATCCTGCAGGCTGTGTGTCCCCTCATAAATGTAACTCGGCTCTAAGTAATTGCTTCCTCCAGGAAGCTTTAAAATAGTTGATTTGTTACTGAAACTGGTCTTGTGCCTCTCTGGTGCTTTCTCAACAGCCTTACAAATAACAGGGAATTTATCTCCGTGGGATGTCAGTGGGTGGGGGGCCCAGGCTGCCCCTGCTTGTGTGGGGAAGGGGGGAAACAGAGCACAGAAACCTGCAGTAACCTCCACATCACAGCAGAGGCTGTCGCAGGCAGGGAGACAAAATGCTCTTCACGATACCTTCAGCATTATCTTCTTCCAGACCTCTGCTTCCACTGTTTCTCCTGTAGGTGGTGATCCAGCCTCGCTCCCCTCCTTCCAGCACAGGCTGTGCCCGGGGACCACTGAGATGGTAATTCAGAGATATTGATCCTCCTCCTCCTGGCAGCATAAGGCCGAGGGCAACACCTGCTACATAATCACTCTCTTCTTGTCCTGCCTTGTGGCTAATGAGTTGGAGATAACCCCATCAGGGCCGTGCCCTGGGGGAGCACATGGAGACCCTGCTGTCCCCAGGCTCAGATGGGTCAGTGGGGACCCTGGGAGAGGGTTTGCCTCCTCCTCCACTGCATTTTGGCAGCGAAAGGAGGAAATTCAGAACGAGGTGGTAAAAATGCAGCTAACTGGAGCATTCTGTGATTCTAAGTGCATGGCAGCAGGGCCATCAGCACCAGGACCCCTGAGAGAGCCATCAGAGGATGGTGCTGGGAGGACTCTCCTCTCCATAGGCTCTAACCTGGCACTTGCATCTGCAAGAGGGTCACAAGCTCTTCCTAAACGTACTCACCAGGGACTAGAAAGTCTTTGGCAAAAGACTTGATGGTGGAATGATGTGTGGTGGTTTTGTTGGTTATTTTTTTGGCAAAACCGTCCTAATTTCCTCAGTGTGAGGGTGTGGAATTGGTGTTTGGGACCTAGTGGCCAGTGGGAAACCAAATCTGTCTGGGTGCTTGGGGTGATCATCTGCTCTTTGCAGAGCCAGCCTTGCCAGAGCAGTCATGTTCTTACATGAGAGGAAACCAATTCTCTTCTGGGGCAGCTGTTGCAGCTTCCTCTGAAATTTTCAAACCCACAAAATACGATTTTTTTTCTTTAAACGTCCCCAAATATTTTTCTTACTTTATTTGGCTCCAAAAAAAAAGTTTATTTAAAACTTTTACGTGTCTCCTTTTCAGTCTGGTGAGGGAGCAGGGGGATATTACTGCTTTTGAGGGGGATTCCCTCCCCTGCTTCTCCAAGAAAGCTTGCCTTGTTTTAAGTGTTTTCCTTCTGCCGTCTCCATAGAAAATATTAGGGATATAGGGTCTGGAATTCATTATAAGCTCCCAACAGGGTAAGATCGATGAAACTTTAAATAAAGCAGCCGTGAGCCAGTGTGTCATTTAGCTGTGGAAGTTAAAAGCATGTCCAACAAACACTGAGAGCAACCACTTGGTGAGGGTCTTTATTCTTGATTCCCTCTCTCAGAAGCCTGCGTGATGTTCTTGTGGCTGATGGGTCATAGTCACACGAGGCACACCTTACCTGGATTTTCATCTGTGTACCTACCTGTCTACTAGAGCATGAAGTCCCCATAACCATGGCCACTTTGCAATTTGAGTGCCTGATGGTTTAATCACAAAACCACCTTTCTTTTTTCCCTTGAACGTGAAAATAACCAGATAAACCAGAAAAGCTTAAAAATGACCTTTTAACTAGGGAATGAAATGAAATTTTTAAAAGTCCTTTTTTAAATTGTCTTTTTTCTTCTTCTTCTTTTTTTTCTATCTTTACAAAAAACCAAACTGGGACCAAAATGAAGCCCCAGAGCAGCTGTCAGGAATGCTCCAAGCTTTCCTGCACACTCCCTTTGGTCACAGCGAGTTACACACCGAGTGCAGAGCCCAGCAGTGTTGTCCCCAGGGTCACTATTCTCCTCGCCATGAAGCTGCCATTGCCTCACGTCCACATCTCCACCACAGTGGGACAGCTGAGCTGGGGTCACGGAGAGCTTTTTTCTCCAGACAAGAAGCCCATTTTCCTCCCTCTCTCAGCAGCACAGCCCAGGGTGGAAGAGGTTGATCAGAGCAGTCTGGTAACACAAATTCAGCCCTGCCCGGGCTTCCAGGAGGTCGACTCTCTCCAACAGATGGGAAGGAGGGATGGGAGACACTCGGGGGAGCAGCCAGAAGTACTTATCCTTTTAAACAGCTGTGCTGCAGTTAAGTCTAAGACACAGGAAAACAGAGGAAAGGTCACACAAGAGCAAGGAAATGATCAGAGGCTGGAAGGATTTACAGGAGAAGATGAAAAGGGATAAACAAGTGTAGCTGAGCTGAGCAGGGGTGGCTGAGGAAGGTTGACACTACCACCCAGTCTCCAGGGATGAAGAGGGAGTCTTCAGCCTACTTCAAGGGCTTGTAACTCAGTGTGACAGGGGGGATTTAGAAAGGGAAATAGGGGTTAAACAGAAAAAAACAGTCCTTGTGATGTCATTTGTTAAACCGGTTTCCCAGAGGGAGCAGCAGAAGCCCAGGCCCTCATCTGCACACAGGGAGGGGATGTATTTCCCTGTCCTTTGGCAAGGGCAGGAGGTGTTGGTGAGGAGACAGGGCAGTTTCTTCACAGAAGGGGTTGTCAAGCATTGGAACAGGCTGCGCAGGGAAGAGGTGGTATTTAAAAGGTGTAGATGTGGTGCTGAGAGACATGGGTTAGTGGTGGACCTGGCAGTGCTGGGTTAATGGTTGAACTCGATGACCTAAAAGGTCTCTTCCAACCCGAATGAATCTATAATTCTAGGTTGGACAGTTGTGTAGCAGAATCAGCCCTCTGGAAAAGCTGATGCAGCTTTATTCAATGCACTGTGAGGCTCAGGAGGCTGCATGAGAGACGCCTTGGCTGTTCCAGACCTGCAGAAATGGAGCCAAATAGAAGAGAGATCTGCATAATCATGTCTTTCGTTGCTGGCAGACACATGGTCAGGACATTGTGGTGGCCAAACGCTTCATTCTGGAGTGATGGGTGCAGTATGTGCTTCTGAATGGTCTGGAGGGAAGAAAAAATCAGAAATGTGCCTGTTCCCCAAAGCATGTAATCTTACTAAAACAATTTAAAATGTGATCTAAACAGCAGGCTGTCTGGGCATTGTGTTCGTGAGCAAAGCCCAGAAAGTATCTGAACAAAGAATTTATTTTCACCAGAAGGGACATTCTCAGCTCAATGCTGGAAGAGAGGCAGAGTCACTGGTTTGGATGCCCTGGCAGGAACCAGGCACCAGCTCTCCTGGCCTTGTTCCCTGCAGCGTCCCAACAACCCTGGGGTTTCTGGCTCTCCATTGGTTTCCTCAGCTGGAGCAGGAGGGCTCTGCTACTCTCTGGCTCTGCAAGGACAAGTGGCACTTCTGGTTGGGCAAGCCCAGGGCAGTGCAAGTGCTGCTGGTGAGAGATGGGAATCAAGCTGCCTTCTCTGGAGTGGGCAAGTCAGGCAGCAGCTCTGAACTGCCTGTGAACTTTTTCCTCCTCCCCTATTACAACTTATGTTCCTCACACCATTTTTAAGATGAATACTGGGTGTTGATTAAGCAAAAGGTGGAGATGACAGGACACGCTCGGTGTTTGCAGTCTGCTCCAAACAAAAATCCTTGCCAACGTTAGTCCCTGGGCCTGTGTAAACAACGAAGCTGGCTTGTCAAAACAAAGACGTGGTGTGATTTGAGCAGTGGCACATCCTGGCCACGAGCACAGTGCTGGCATTTGGGGGTACATCTGACATTGAGTTAAATCAGAAAGGTCTGAATGGACCAGCTGAGGAAGGACACAGGATCCTGCAGAAGCTCTCCTCTGACCCTCTGAAGGTTGATAAATACCTTCGACCCAGTAAAGTGTTTTTGTAGCAGCCTGGAGCTTGGTCTCACAGATTTCCTCACATTCACTGTCTACAGCTAAACGCACTGAGCTGCTGCAAACTTGTTTGGATGATTCGAATATTAACCCAAGGAGAAAAAATAATAAATTTCCACTTTGCACCTGTAAGCTTCATGTTGGACCAGACACCACCTGTCCTTCTGCGCTTAGCACAGCCCTGGAAAACAGACTCGTCCGAACTAAGAGCCAAGGTCTGCAACTTCAGTGATGAGCCACAGATCCCGATGAGCCCCAGATCTTACCATGAGGCACCCCCAGGACTGTATGACTGCTGCTGCTCAGCTGTACTGGAGGGGGACATGGGGGGACACGGGGCCTGGCAGCTGCGTGGAGGCCACAAGGACCTCAGCACGCCAAGGGCCTTCATGGGTGGCCAAGGGACAATGAGTGCAGGGGTCACGCTGGCTCTAAAAATGAGATTGCGATCAGAAACTGAATCTCCCGGGCACCGAAGAGGGGCCGGGGCGGGGCCGGAGCCGCAGAGGCGGGGCCGG
>VYZX01009648.1:53602-61355 GCA_013401335.1 Brachypteracias leptosomus | reverse complement strand
TAAAGTTTAATTTCAGATTCAGACTTCTTCAAAGCTCACAGGATTTGGAACAATTGTTATGGTATTTCTTCTCATTTGTAATCAATGTGAGAGGTAAAGCAGCTCCTTGGAACCTTTGCAGAAAGCCTTTCTCCTATGTCCTACCATTTCAGCAACCTTCTCAGCCACGCAGCCACTGTAAAATGTTAGGATTAGAGAATGAATTCCTGTCTATTCAATCTAGTTGTCAAAAACATTGAAATGGATGCAGCAAAACAGCCTTGCAGCTCCTGATGACTTTTCAGTAAAAATCCGAAGTATTTATTTGGATTCATAACATCCCAAAAATACAAACTACCTTTCTAGTAGGTTAAATGTTCCATTCTCTTTATTCACTACCAGGACCTTTCACTGAAAATGCCTAAGGTGAACTCACACTGAATGCAGTAAAGGGCACTGAAAGAATAGTCACTTAGCACCTGGGATGTGCTCATCTTCAGTCACTGTAGTTAATATTTTCTATAGTTTATATTTAGCTGACAATATTGCTGTCACTTTATTTAAACAGCTTGAGACTGTTCTTTGGACTGGAGCTCATATGCCCTGGAATGCTTTGACTCATGAATTGTTTCTCCTGATAATGTTACATCACGTAACCACCTCTGTTTAATTGGTTGGTATTGGCTTCTCAGTGATGACTGCCTTTAAAGTCCTATGACTACACCATGTGTCTCTGGATATCCAGTTTCTTACTGTTGGAAAAAGAAAAAGAAAAAAGGCAGTACTGACTTCCAGCTATCTTTACCAATAACGATGGGAACAAGAGTGAGCATGCCAAGAATTTATCCATCAGCAACTTATTAGGATGTGTTTTTTCAAGCAGTAGAATATACAATACAAATAAAAACAATAATTAGCAACAAAGTTAAAAAACAATGGTTGCTATAAATAAACATTAATTCACATATTTTTATGGAATAGAATGACTTAATTGTTTAGCTGAATGATTACATAAATGGGTTTGATAAAGGATGACTAAAAATACTACGAGGAATTTATTCTAGCATGTTTAGACTTCGAGTGGAGACTTTACATAAAAGACGAGAATACTTTTTTTTTCCCCTTACAAAGCCAGTTAAGAACTTGTTCTGGTAACTAGAAATCTTCCAAACCACACTTAAACTTAACGGACATCAGTTCCCGAAAGATTCATTAAATCCCTTCAATACTCTATGAGATACATACTTCATTGGTAAGACAGAGTATTCTTACTTTTGTTTTTTCCTTCTACAGTTAATTTTCAGGAGGTGCTAAGATTCCATGTAATGAGTTAAATAGTTAATTTACAGTCCTACAGGTGTGAAAACAAAAGGTCATGTGCCATTTCTCTGCACCACCTAATTCAGAACAGAAATATTTTATCTACAGTCAGATTTCTCTCCCCTCCTTCCTCATTCTCCTCCCTCCTTCTCCATGTTTCTGATTCTCATTTCTAAGTCAAACAGAGCACCTCAGTAGACAGTGAAATGAAGTCTCAATTTCAGGCTCACCTGCATGTAGCCAGTTGCACTAAACCACCTAATTAGTACCTCCCTGTAACATGAAACAATGGCTCTGCAGCTCAGTTACAGATTGTCTTGTTAATAAAAACCTTACACTACAAGCTAAAAACATTTCTAGCAGGTAAAATACTTCTGATCCAGTAGAGGTTACGCAAGCATCAAAGCACTTAAATACAGGTGCCAAACCACATTGCCAGGAGCTCTTAGTACTGTGAGGTACTGTTACCTGACAGCTTGGTGAATATAAAATTACTTGTTTCTCCAACTGAAGACAATCAAGTTGTCACCTTCCATTGTAATAATGCACAACTAGGGATCAGCAAAGTGCCAACATAATTACCAGGAAGAAAACAAAACATAACAAAAATATCAAATCTAAATTTCTCTAAAGGGTAAACACATCCATCTGGCTATTCACAAAGAAAAGGAGGAGGGATTTTATTTTTACTATCAAATATCCTAGTGTGATTTAGCAATAAGATTTATATGCCTTTCATTAAGTGGAATAGAAAAACAGCTAAAGAAAGCGATTCATGAAATACTAAAAATAAACACAGGTCAGAACTGCGTTGGGATGTTACTTGTGCATGTTTAAAGTACTGTGTCATCAGAGATGCCAGGAAGAAGCATATGTATCTGCATTGCTGTAATTATAAAAACTTATATATGTGAAGATTCATAAAAATTAATTCTAACTGGCACACAGCATACTTTGGCACAAGCTATGCATGACGTGCCACTTTTATTTGTTTATTTAAATGACTTCACTCTAAGAACCAAAAATTAAGTGAACTGCAGACTGCCTCAGAACTGGGACTTTCAGGATATTAAAAAACCAAGGAAAATCTTTGAAGGGGGTAATCTGAATACATGAGAACTAACATTTTCAACATATATTTCTTTATGTTATTCAGCAAGTGGCCTACATATTCAGAAGTGAAATTTGCATTTTGGTGATGCAGAGACCTCATAGCCAGAAATTGTGGTTTATATCTAAAGTAGCTCTGGGCACCCTCTAAAAAAAGAGTGTTCTAGGTAGGAGATATACTTGAAAAATTATTTTCATCCGGAATTATTTTTATTCATAGGAATTAAGCTAAACTTAAATTCTTCTTGAAAAACTTGCATTGTTGAGTTATACGATGGATTACCTTTTCTGCATCAATATTTCAGTCACTACAGTAATGCATACACAAAGCTCTTGCACATTCATTGATGTAATTGCACACCACCTTCACATACTTTTTAAGTTTCACCAGTGCTGGAGGAGTTACAAAAGAAGAGAGAAAAGCAAAATACACAAAGATAAGAATCCATCTTTGACATTGTTTTTCCTCTCAATATTCAAGAATGGCAGTAAGTGACAAGCAGCTTTTTCCTACCCTGCACTATTGCACCAGGGCTAGATGTACTCCTCACCCTTGCAGATAAAGCAGACACAAGGACAGCTCAAACATGCTGTTAGCCTTGCAGAAGAGGCTAAGGAAAATATGCAGGCTCCACATAACTGGGAAGACCTCCTGCACCTGGTCTCAGGTGTCACATCCCCAGGACCACAAGGCTGGGCTTTGCAGCTACAACCTGCTCCCAGGGTTTGGCTGGGGATGCTTGCTCTTGGGCACTGCCCTGTATCATCCGGTACAGCACCTTCTTTTCCACCGTATCAGAATACCAATACGCCGATATTCCCAATTGAGTCGCTGTTTTCAAGGGGCTAAGCAGCAAATTTAGGAGGACAGATTGGGGCATGTGTCAGTGGGAACAGAGGGAAGGAAGGAAGGAAGGAAGGTAGCCACCCCAGTTTTAAAGTCACAAGCATTTTGATCAGATAAAACACCCCACTTTCTGCAACATTGAGAAATTCTGGGTTTTGTTAGAGTCCTTACAAACAGGCTTTTACAAGGCAGCATCCTGCACAGTATTTCTTTGTTTTGAACTAAGGCTTACACAATATGATCCTTACATATGTGCACAATGGGAACCCTAAAACGTGTTTACAGACCCCTGCAGGAACCACCTCATTCAAGAGTGAGCTGCAGTTACTACTGTGATAAAGGACAGGACAGTCTGAAGCAGCATGCTGCTCAGAAAAAAGATCACAGGGGATACTATGCCTAGCTGAAACTACCCAGGAAATATTCCAGAAATATCCCAGTTTGATTGGCAATGTGGCCAAGACCAACAATGCAGCAATTTCTCTTTCTCCCCTCAAGCCCTCCACTGCTTGGGCTGTGCAAGTTTTCATGCGAGAGAGTGGACGGAGCCCTTTTTTCTTAATGTTAATTTACCTCAATATGAAAGTATCAAGACAAAAGATAAATAATTACAACAGTCTAAGAATTCAAATAAAGTAAAACAAAACACTGCCTCCTCTATTAATTAAGCTAATCAGTTGCTATTAAGAAGTGCAAACAATTTAAAGTTCAGTTTATTGAGACTTTGAACCTCCTATCCTTTCACAAGATCCATAGATGAAATCTCTACCAATTTTAACTGCCTTTAAAAAAAAATAACCAAGACATCGCTCTGCAGTAATATTCTTAGTATGGCATACTTAACAATATCAAATATTTTCATTGTTATTTAGTCAAACAAATCGTTGTTTAATATTAACCAGTTTCCCAATGCAAGTTTGTATTTTTAAGGAATTCATTAAAATATTTGGACTATGTACTGAAAAGACTCAGAGAACATGAAAAAGTAATTGTCCCAGGTAAAACTTCCACCACTTCATCACTCAGCTTGGAGGGATCAAGCAGCACGCAGTCTCGGCGTACAGTGCTCTGAAACTGCCCCAGCTGCAAAGGGAACTACAAACTCTCTGTCTTTTGGTTTCAGTTCTGCAAAGTACCACAAAATTGTTAGGAACAAATAATTTGCAGTGACTGAGGTCCCTCAACTATCCCGTTTTCAAGGAAGATGATGGCATACAGCATCTGATCTCTAACAAGGAGAAGGAAACAGGCACAGCCAAATCAGTCGTAAGGGCAAAGGTGAAGAGTGCCCAGGCTCTGAATTGCTCCACATTTCCAAGTGCTCAAAGTTCCCTGTCAGTATTTTCAGTTGTGTCAAAGAATATCACAGAAGCACAATTATCAGAATACAAAGCAAAACACAAACAGCAAAGGCCCAGTCTAATGTTCTCCCTAAATAATTAGAAAGTAAAAAACCCAAATATCTAAAATGCAAACTTAAAATATTGTCAGTGATTTTAAACATTTTTACCATTACCATTTAAATTCAGTTAGATCCCTTGCAAGTGATTTTAGCTAAAATACTAAAATATTCTATTATAATTTGCAATGCAGTATGTTTACCACTGAAATACACAGCGCCTTGCTGTGGTTTTCATCTCTGACCTATTTTTTCCTATATTTTAAGGATAAAACATACAATCTGCATTTGTAAAGCAGTCTTGTCTTCTCAAACAGTGTCAATTTTTGCCCAGGGCTATATTTTGTAACAGTTTCCCACTTAAATTTATTGGCAATAATTTATAATAGACAAGTAAACAGTACATAATATCTGCAGCCTATTACTTTGAAAACAGATTCAAACAGTTTCGTTTTCTCATGGACAGTTGTCGAGAGCTCTATTATCAATTTCAAAAGCATTGCCACATAGAACGTACAGCTTTGCAGGCATATTTAGCTGGTATGGCTATGATCCCTACCATGAACCATCAGAGAGACAGTCCAGTGTCTGTGGTTCTAAATCAAATACAAATAGAATTAAAAAGAAATGTATCTTTTAATCTAGGAATTATGACACAGACATAGAATCATTACAGACTTTCAAGTATGGGTCAGATCCTCCAACACTGTAAATCAGAGCAGCTGTACTGAGGTTAATTGAATCCTCTTTATGCAGCTAAAGTTATATCTTTAACTTTCCTTGGCTTAGAAAAATGGCATTGGGTCCTTCTGCAATATGAAATTTCTGCATTTTCAGTGAAAAACTGACTACCACTACATTATTACCAGGGATCATATGACGTGATAATATTCCTCTGAACACTGCAGAGAAATGCAAAAAATGGTAAGGTATATTCCCAATACTAGCAGAGTGTATGCATTGATCTCTGTACTTTTTCAATCAGTGCCTCCTGAACTGATTCAAAATAATGAGATCTCTTCACTTACACAGATAAGCACTTTCAACAAAATAACAAAAATTACTTCAACTGGCATAAGTGCTAATATCAGACAATTCTGGGAAGAATCAAACACAAACTACTGAAACAAAAACAATTTTAGGTTTTAATTTGAACATGAATTCTTATGTTGCTACTTGGCAATGCACTGACCAGCAGCTCCTGGGGAGCAAGGTCATGAAAGAGACGGGGTCATCCAAACACATAAGACCCCCAGCACAGCATGTGCAAGCTCTGCGCTAATTATACTGGGCCACATCAGTCCTCAGCACACAGCCACTCTGGCAGCCTCTCCATGGCATTAACACTACATGGACCAGGGTGGAGATGACAGGACTGAGGAGGTGCCCATCAGCCCACCTTTGAGCAAGCAAAGATACAGTGCAAAAAGGGAGAAAGCAAAGGCTCTTTCAGTTTTGTTCAGCTGAATCATTTTTGATCGTTGAGGTTTTGGGAGCCGATTCAGGCAGGGAAAAGCAGGACAGAAACCAGAGCTGGCAGGGAGGCACAGGGCCACCCCAGGAAGGAGGCAGGTTTGGGGTGAGCCCTCTCATCTTTTCAACAGAGGGGTCAATCTCCAAGAGGGGGCACCTCCACAAAGATGTTCCCTTACTTTGAAACTCTATCCTGGTTATTTTTTCAGAGAAGGTGATGAAGCAGTCTAATATTTGGCAATCAACACAACATCCTGTGTTCCAGAAACCTCAAAATATCTTCACTTTCACTGAGCAACTCTCTCAGCACTCCCACTTTACAAAAGAAGAACCAGAGACACAGTGAGTTTAATGAATTAACCCAAGGAAACTCAAAAGTACATATGACTGAATTTCCAGCCCTTCTCAGGGCATAACTTGCAGCAAAAGATGAAACTCAAATCAGGTCCGTAACACATTCGTAACTGAACAAGTCTCTTCTCACTAGCAGACAAAGAAATCTTTCCTTACAATGATTTATTTCACTAAACAGACATGTAGAGTAGTATTTATTTCTATGGCTTTGCCGTTATCAATTTACTATACCATGTCACAAGTTACAGTTTACTTATATCAGCCAGTAAATGCTGGGAGAAAGGTTTGCTGACACTGAATAGTGAATTCCTACAAAACCTGACTGCACTTCTGCGCTGGCAAGTAGTGATCAAAGTGATATGAAACTGAAAGCTCCACACCAGGATGAACACCACATTAAATACAAGTTCAGGAAGAGGCTAGGGATGCAAAGGCAGCTTTAAAAATACAAACTCGATAATAAAATAAAAAGGGAACATATATTTTTAACCCCAGCACAACTTCTGGAATGGAATTGAAACTGTCAACTCACTTGTGTGCTATATGCATTTCTTGTAAATTTTCTCATAGAAAGGGCAAAAGATCAAATGAAAAAAATATCATTTGCACTATATTTAATACTTCACAAAGGCACTTACATTTACTGCAGTTTTAATGCATTTCATCTTTTAAATATACAAATTAATAAATTAATAAATCTTGAGACAGCAAAATTATTCATTTTAATATTTTCAAGGACTTTTCTGTAAATACAGTGAAAAGAGAAGACTAGGGAACAGCTTATCAATACAATCTCCATGGAATATTTGCTAACATTATACATATGTTAAGCAGTGAAATATGCTTCACTTGAAAAACACAAAACATTCTGCATCTGTTGTAGAAAATCAACTCAAGAGATATATCTAAATTAAGACATTGTTTTTTCGTTTATAAACCAATGAAAAAAATTTTCCCTTCGCAGCTTGTTTTGATTCAATTAAAGCAATAGTTTATTCAGTACCTATTGCAAATGTCTTAGGCTGCATGCAAGGAGAAATTACATGGTTTGGATAGTAAGCAAGTATCACTGACTTCTGAAAATAAAACCATTGCTCTAAATAAAATTTCTGCATCGTCATCTAAAAGTATACATGACTATAAACGTAACAGAGAAGGTTATTTTTAGCTCAAAAACTATAATTTGTTTTAGAATTGTAGTTAGAAAAGCTAAAGTGATAGGAGAAAAAACAACAACAACACAACTGCTAGTTGCACATATCACTCACAGA
>VYZX01009648.1:36102-51102 GCA_013401335.1 Brachypteracias leptosomus | reverse complement strand
AACCAAAGCCCTTCTTGCTGCTGCTGTTACCTCAGCCCATATTAGCCTGCCAGCCCATCTCTAGCAACTGCCTGGTTTGCAGACCAAGAATATAACCAATAAGCTTGCCAGTGCAGCGTTGTAAGTAAATGTGAAAAACTAGAGGGGACAGTTTACTTATATAAGTACTAGGTTTAAAAGTCCTGCCTGGAGCAACAGAATTAAAACTTTTATGCTTGAAAGAGAGACACATTCATGCTAATGAAATTCTGAAGTAGTTTGGAAGGGAGTGTTAAAGTCCTGTCTGTCCTCTAGGTTATGTCTGCCCTTACAGGTTGCACTGCTGCTGCTATTGAATGTGGCCCATAACATGCAAAGTGTTCTGATGGCGGAGGGTCTTTTCTGTGTATGACAGTGGAATGAGCCTGATCTTAGAAAATAAGAAATATTTTACAATGAAAGCATGACAGAGCAGGGAAACAAAGGAACCAGTTGTTATTTGCACTTGTGTTCTATACATGCCATTTTAATAAACTGTGGGATATGGCAGTCAGTGGTTTACTGTTAGTTGACCCCAAATAAATGAGCGTATGAATACATCAAACTATTAAGTTAGTTTCCACTCCTAGCCTTTCCCAGCCTGAAGCTGTGAGGACAAAATGGAATGGCAGAAATGGAGTTCCCCTAGTCCTCTGCACCATGACATCCAAACAACTGGGGGCACTGTACAGGGATACTGAAAAGTCCTTTCTCAGCTGGAGAGAACATGGAGCTGGGACAGTGCTAGAATATGTGCAGGAGGGTACAGTGAAAAGCTACTCTTTGGTTAGGATGCACTATCCAACAATTGCAGGGGCACTGGCACAGGCCCAGAAGGAAGGTATGGACACTGCAGGGCTGACAACCCCGCCATGTTTATTAGTGGTAAGTTCCAGGAAATGTTCCACATAGCCCTCATAGTTTTCTGGCTTCAGACTTAAATGCATACACGCACACACTCACACCATCCCTTCTTAAATTTCCTTTGAGGTTTCAATGTGCTGCTATTTTACCCTCAGGAGCTGCTTCTCCCCACTGGCTCTGCACTACAATTTTTTTCTACCATCCATAATAACCAGTTGTCTATACTGGGGAGAATGCATTTTGTTACTCCTTTGATGAGACAGGGCCATACAGTGAGATGTACAATATTGACCAAGTGGTCTCACTGAAGTTATCGCTGATCTAAAAGATCTCATAGAAAGTACCAGTTCCCAGCTCCAGTGGGTTACTTGTCACCTCCTTTGAGGCCTATAGCTGTACTTGTAATAAGATTAACACAGCTATCGCTACATAAAGAGACAACTTGGGTAGGGAAAAAGAACAAAATTCCAGAAGGGAACTTCTTGTATCTCTGGAGAGACAGGAGATAGATCTGTGAACTGAGCCTAGCAGCAAAAGAGAAGAAATCCCATGTGGAGCTGGATTTATAGACATGTGAACATGTGAGTGTGTATAAACACAGAAGTGTATGTATCTACATGTATTATGCTTCTTTGTGTGTGCATACATTTATTGTATATAAGATTCAAGTCCCAAGTATGCAAAGAGAATATGTGTTCTATCCTTGTGGCTTTTTTCCCTGTACCCTGTTGCCCAGATGTAAGCTGTGAAAGCACATCCAAGTTCCTTAGACAAGGAAGTGTTGAGCCAGGCAGTTCAGGCTGAGCTGTTGCAGTTATCACTCCATTGAAAAGTAACAACAAATTCAAATAACAGAGGCCGTGTTTGATTCTGGATCTTTCTTTGTTTTCTTTCCCTAGTTCCCACCCCCACAGTCTTACCTCTCTCCCACCCTTCCCCACTTACCATAAAGTTATGATGCCCTTTACTATAATAATGAATGGAATTCCCAGATTATTATTTCAGAGGCTTAACCGATTCTCAGTGTTTTTTATGTGCTTAGCACTTATACAAAGAGGCTTTTTCATATGTCTTTCAGCAAATACAGAAATAGGCTTGGATTTAGTATTTGTTTTAATAGTTTCAACAGATAGTCACATTTATTTCCACAGATTTCTTCTTTTCCTAATTGCACTTTTGCATCACTCTGTACGCAGTTGCATTACACACCCATCTATAAACCTGCACCTAGCATCAGCAAGTAGAATATCTCCATCCTTAAAATATCTGTTCATATAAACATATATACCTGCACAATGCTCACTGTACAAAACTCTAAATACATATGAGTGAGGCTGCTGCGACCTCGCTTCCCCTTCTGTATGTTATTTGTTTCCAGGTAATCTCAGCTGAGAGCTTTCTACTGCTGTCACTATGACCAATTTTATATGGGGTATTTTTCTCAATACAGATGTGTAGCTATTTGCCTTTTCTTTACTCCTCTGTAAATGCCATATGGACAGAAATCATTGAGTCACCAGATCATACATTTATTTTTATGATATATTATGCTGTTTGATGTCATGTTGACATCTAATTGATGTTGGTTTTGCTTTTTTTTGTCTTTGTTTTGTTTCTTGGTTTCAATAAAAAGAGAATTTAAAAAAGGCTGCAGAGTGATGACTTAAGGCACTGACAGACACGAACATAGTATGCATCTCTTTTATGATGTGCTGCTGAGTAATTGGGTATGTTTCTAGCTTTAGATAACATATAGGAGACCTCTGAATTTTTACTGTATAGTGAAGTATTTGTGTAAGCCTAGCCTATAACCTCAAAAGAACTTTTTTCTCTACCAAGAAGGACATACAGAACATGTTTTCAATAAGGGCTTAACCCATGATTTAAGAGTCAATAAAGAAAGGTTTTCCATAAAGAAATGAGAAAGTAACAATAGAAGTAAAATACAACATACTGAAGATTAAATATGTTCCATCAGCACAAAAGTGTCTTTGTATAGAAAAGAGCAGAAGGGGAAGATTAATAGTAAAATGGTATGTATGTCAAAAGAAAAATAAATGCAATTTAGACAAAGTACACACTTATTAACAGAGAACATCATTTACAGTTATTCAGATGAGAGGAAGGCAAGAAAGAAACTAGCAGAGAATGTATTTCACAATGTGAAGTCACATTCGTCTTGGTTCAGGGTTCCCCCCTGCACCACAGCTGCAAAATAAAAGTACTGGTGAAATCCTTGCTGGAATAAAATTACTGCTGAAGTGCCCAATGACTTCAGCAAAATCAGGATTTCACTCAGGGTATTTGAAGGTATTTTAGGCAGAGTTCCTGGACCACCAATGGGGTCGGTCCACATTTCCCCCCAGGTTCTGCAGACACCACCAGCTCCAAGAGCCTTCCCAGCAACCTGCCTTTGTAAAGATGGGCTCGGCTACAGACCCGCCCGCACTCCCCTCCTTCCCAGCAGCTGCTGCAGGGCTCTCGCGGTGCCTTCACCAGGCACTGGGGCTTGGGGCACTGGCAGTGGGGAGGGAAGGAGGGAAGTCTGCACTTTGAAACAAGCTCAGAGACCAGGTTAAGCTTAGACCAGCGAAAGGCTGATTAACGTGCCTGACAGAGTGAGTGCCTGCCCAGCACCCACCCGAAAGCCATCGTTTGAAACCAACTGGAAGGTTGCAGAGAAATGATTTCACAGGGCTCCCCGGAGGTGCCCCACCACTGTGCCAATCTAGCCTGTGAAATCTGGTGATTCACTTTCCACAGAGAAATACAACTACAACCAAAGATATATAAAACAAGGCAAAATACAAAACAGAAAGCAATAGGCCATTTCATTCTGCATACAACAAACATTTTATAGGATAGCTCCACAAACACTGCCCAGAATGCTCTAATACTTCCAGATAAACCAACCCAAAATAAAAATGGATAAGAAAGGCAAGAAAGGTGAATTTTAAATGAAGAGGTTGGAGAATTTGTAAATTAAGAGAAAACAAAGTTTAAAACATAAATGTTTGTTCAGTATTAATTACAGAAATTGCTGTAACTCCTACTTCGCATACATAATTACACACAAAATGGGAAAGAGGAACAGAAAGGAAACAAGGGTGATAATTCTATCAGTAACTATCTAGAGAAGATGAAAATTTTTTGAGCTTCACTCTCCTGATATACGGTATTACTAGAAACCAGGCAGGGAATTAAAGCCTATAATTCACAAGATGCATGTTTTTACTGCACATGAGATATAAATCAAAGACAAAGTGGTAGATCTGAAATACACATCTCAAAACACCCATCCTCAAAGCTCCTTCTTAACTGCCTCTGTCAAAATCTCAGGCTGTCCCAAAAATACTTTGATTATGGTCTAATCTACGCGACCTTTGCAGAAATGATTCTTTGCAACTCCGGCAAGTTTCTTTCTCTAGCACTTTTTTTTGAATGACTCCTTCCATTTGCAAGGAAACTCGCAGAATCTCTGCATTACAGGACTATTATCACCAGAACTCATTGAGCTCTTGCTGTGTTCACAGATTTAAATCTGAAAGCCAGAAATTATAAACGTATACCTCATTCAAGATAGTATACACAAGCACAGAAGTATACAAATTATTCCAGCAATGTACTTTATAGTTACAAGAAGAATTACATCAGAAATCTTTATTAGCATCAGACAAGAGCTTCAATTCTTAAATCATCAACTCACACAATTTCTCTTTTTCTAAACTCCCTTTGATTTCTTTGCCTATTACATCCAATTGCTACACAAGGAATTAGATGTTAAGATGCTCTTGAAGTTACGCAGAAATTTACCCATCCAGTTTAAACCATATTACCCTGACATAACATACTGTATGGCAGTACAGAGGAACACTCCAGAGACAATGCCTTGCCAGCTAGGAACTCCTACAATTTTTATCTCCTGTCATCAATTAGCTTCAGGATTTTACACTTTTTGAAAAGAAATATTTCTACACCTTCAAACTAATCTTCAGGTCTGTGTGTGCTGCAGGGCATGGATGCAAACATTTAAACAGAAATGGACCACTGTAATCCTAAAAGATACCATGGAAAAAAAAAAAATCCCCAGAAAGATGAGAGTCACAGAATCACAGAGTGGCAAGGGCCGGAACGGACCTCTAGAGATCATCTAATCCAACCCCCCTACTAAAGCAGGTTCACCTACAGCAGGAAACCTAAAACTTAACTGAGCATTCCCACTTCCTAAATGTGTAGGTGGAAAACAACACTTCACCTTTGTCACTATGGCCTAGTAGTTCTCTCTATTAATGCAAGAACAAGAAGACATGAGGAGGTCAAGGAAATAAGAAAGAATGAAAGTGGTAAAAGTATGAGAATCCTTCTAACTATATTATGAACATTGTCAATAAAAATGAATCAAGTAACTTCTCCTCCCACTCCAATTCCCAGAGAAGTATATGTATTATTTTCAGTATTATTATCACTTTAGCAACATTTATTTCATTAACAATCCTTCCCCTGCAATTCTAAGAACTATAAAGTAAATTATGATTGTCACACAGACATGCACCTAAATTACACACAATACCCTCACTAAAAAGTATCCAAGCTTTATGAAAGTTTTCAGGAGGTGATCTGATTTTAAGACTGTCATACTTTTAAGCAAATACAGATTGACTTAAAGTAACCATTGCAGGAGGGAGCTCATGCTCTAGGCTTCACCAAGCAATCAGCAAGGCATCTGACACGCTACAGAAAACCTGCAAAATCCAGCAAATAAATCATGTAACACCCATTCAGTATCCTATGAAGCACACAGTGGGGAGCTGACACATTATTAACTGACTGTAATTTTCACAAACTGTAACATTCTAAGAGCTTTATGACATACATGTGGTGAAATATATTTTTATATATTATAAATGTACATTTTTAAAGCACATTAATCAAGACACTTCAATTAAATCATTGGGTCGTGTTTGGTTTCAAGTTAGTGGCATCAGAAACTATTGATTATTACAGTAAGCTGACCTGGGAAACATCTCCAGCTCATGACTCCACTCTTACAAAACCACAAGCTTTTGATGATGTGGTAGTAGTTGTAATATGACAAAGGGACCGACCCGAGCAACAGAGAAGATCATCTTGGGACATGTATTGTCCCAGAGTGGTGCTTCCCTTGAATATGAGCTTTTATATCAAATTATATTTTATACAAACTTGCTGAAAACCTACTCTTCCCACAAAAATAAATATGCAAGGGATAACACAGGTTCCAAGGAAGCCCTAATACCATCCAGAAGGAAAGAACTGAAGATGATGCAACACAGACCTCAGCTTTCAACCAAAGCATCTTTCCTTTTGCCTTGGTGAAGGTTTATACCACTTTACAGATGCAAACCTCACCTGCCTCTTTCAGGAGCAGCAAAAAGAAATTTTGCAAATGACAGAACGCTGGCTTTTGAAGCCTTACATTGTTCTGCCACACACAGGAATAACTTGAGGTCCCAGAGGTTCTTGGTAGAAAATGGCACCTTGCCAGCTCTCATTACTGCCTGCCAACCTGTAGATAATCTTCTTGTACTGTACTTCATCTGATACTTTCACATTTACAAGCCTTTACAATACTCAGCAGTTTCTATTTAAGTAAAAGTAGACAAGATTAAAAAAAATAAACCTAAGGTAAAAAATACAGGCTAGATGTGAAAGCTGAGAGCATTTTCCTCTCTATTGTCCATTATTCTTTAATGTATCATTCTCTTTCTGCTTGTAGGCCAAAAAAATAAATCCAATGTAAACACAAAAAGCAAATACCTTTTGAAGGCCAGGCAAATATTTGAAAAGCAAAAAAGAGATTCTGCTTTTATCTCTGGATCACCCTACAATTTAATGGTTAGTGGAGAGGGGTTTCTTTTTTCCTTTCTTTCTTGTTTTTCTTTTTCTCTTTATTTCAGGGAATGCGGCAGGGGCAGGTCCACACTTCATAGCTCATAGAATGGTTATCAACCTATAAACTGTAACAATGGGATAACAAAGGTCAGACAACTATGTAACTAGGCTGTGTCTTCACAGAGCGGAGAGAAAAAATGGCACTATCAAAAGACTAGAAGGCAGCAAACTAAGGTATCAAAAATCTTGATCCAATATTATTTTGAACAATGAAAATTATGTGCCTGACTTTGTAATCTGATGTATGTAGTTTATAAGCAAAGTGCAGATGGCTGTATGTGGCTTAATGGTCTTTATGAGGTTTCTCAGTTGAGGTAGCATTAAATAGTACCACAATATAAGAAAAAAATACTGCCTGCAAGCTAAAATGGTAACGCTGGTAAACCATTATCAGTGAAGCCACAATCACTGAGTAGAAAGAGTAAATGTCTACCTATATTAAGCATATAGAACTGAATTCAAAAAGGTGCTAGGCAAGAATAAAGCCCCTGAAACTGAAATTGAAAAAAACCACTGGGTTTTGTCCCCTTATTACTAGTCCACAATTCTTAGGTCACTACTGAACACAAATGCAGAAGTGTTCAGTGGTTCAATAAAATGGGCTTATGCTCTCAGGCCAACAGCAAATCTTTACCAACCACTCATGAATCCCAGGAATTCCTCAGGACGGAAAACTTCTGGTCCCTTCATTCAGAGCAGGATCATATATATTGTTGCAAATACATACAAAAAAGCTGCATCAAATCCCTCACCTATCTTTGAGTAAATAACTGGTTTGTGTGTCAAGTTCTGTATGATGTAAACTTTCATGACACAAAAATTGAAAACAAAACCTCTGTAACTCCATATGAGAACCAGTGCTTTCTTAAATTGTATATAAAAAAAAAAAGTAAAATAAAGCCATCAATGGTAATTTTCATATAAATATTGATGAATTAAGTTAAAGATTTTTTTATAGCAACAACTACAGAAAAAATAAAAAAGCCATAACCTTTAGTTTACTGCTTGCTTAGAGTAGCAAGAATAGAATAAGTAGGAAACAAGAGCAGAATATACTGATCAGAAAAAAAGGAGAGTTCTGTCTTAAAGCTCCATAATAAAATATGGTTTAACAGTATTAAGTATATGTATTGTGAGGTAAAACTTTTGGCTTAAATAGCTGGTGAGAGTGAACTTTGTTACATCAAAAGGAGAGCAGTTGGTCGTTTGGTCCAAAATCAGTTTCTATAATAAGGTAAATGGTGTAATCAATGGCCAATGTGATTCTCACTCAGTTATCCACACTGTTAGATCATCTTCTCCTATATGGATGAAATTTCCTGAGAATGAAATATTTATGTTTAGATTCTTCATTCTATATTTCTATATTGTATCCTATACCCATCAACAGCTGATGTACAGTATAACATGCTATAACACTTCGTAATACATGATTTTCAACCTGCAAATGCTCTTCTAGACACTAATATAAAATTATTACATAATAAAGGATTAAATTTCTCTAAATTTTCAGCTATGCTTCTCTGCACAATTACAGACTGATAGAGGTTCTTTAAGGGCTATGTGCTATAAGACTTTAAAATAAAATTCATGAACAAATATTTCAGAAAAAGGTCACTTCGAATACAAACAAAAAGAAGTGACTTTGGAGTTGATCACCTGTCCACTGACTTCAAGGGTGTAAGAAAACATTTTATATATGTTCAAGCTGTAAAGTATGTGTACTTTATTATCTTTTATTTGACAAAAGTGATAAACACTCCTTCTAACTAAAGATGTTTGATCAGCAAAGTAGCATTAATACTGAAAAACAGTATTAATACTTGCTTACTCTTGTATGAAATATTTATAGATAAAAGCTATTTTTTAAAATAATCTATTTTCTACCATAAAAAAAAAAATCTAATTAAGCACCTAAAACCTATTTTGATTAGGTTCATTTCTAGTTTTCACAATATGACATCACATTAAAAGATTATGATATTCCACAGGAGAAGGCAATAGAAACAATGAGAAAAGGAATGAGGTCCCACACCACTGCAGAAATTAGGGGACACCAGCCCTTCCTGGTGAGATTTATCAAGATCATGAGCATGGTACTACTAGAGATACTGCCAGGAAGCTGATTTTCTTATGCCTTTTCCTTGTAAAAAAAAAAAAAAAATCAAGTTAGCAAAGAACATTGATATGATCTCTATAATCTCTAAAAGCAATTTTATAAATACCTTCGGTAGTAAGTAAACATGTACAATGTCCAGTTCTCTATCAGCTTAATACTAGAAAGTCTGAAAGCACAAGTTAGAACATGGGGACAGTTACAGGTCCACTGCTCTGCTAGAACTGACCCCTGCATTTCACAAGTACAACTGCTAACAGTAGCCTGGAAGACTCACAAACATTCTAAGTACTACTGATTTTATCACCTAATTCTCAATATTTTTGCTGATAGTGTATTACTCCTCTAAATTGCAGAACATCATCACTGAAAGCAAAATGATGTATAAGATGGACAATGTAAGGAAGTGCCAAGTTTTTTTTGCCTAAAATGATGAAATCTAGAGGGTATGCACATGTACGTAAATGACCATTACACGGATGCATGTGTATGTTCACACCCATATATATGCAAATACAGAAATACATGTAAATAATTGGCAAAAGGGACTCATATGCATGTGTTTGTGTATATGCTTACATATACATGTATAAAAATATGTAGATAAAAAGATCTATAATCTCTATACAACTATATATTGCTTAGGCAGACATATATATCTAATACAGGAGGATTTCACCAAGTTAATTGTGACTAATGAGGACTACAAGAAGTGACAGTGTATCATGTTGCAGGATCACAGTGTTTGCTCACAAATTTTCTGAAGCATGGATCGCTTCCTGGTCTGGGTCTAAAAACCACAGTACAGGTTCAAAAAGAGAAATATTTTTTAATAACAATAAATATTATTTTTTCTTTCAATTGCTTACTGCATGGTTCAGTCTCTATAGACTTGATTGGTATCAGTCAACCCATTTTTTATGGTTTTAACAATTTATGAAGAATTGTTCAGACATATGGGCACATTTTTTAAACTAAAAAAGTTGCCACACTGCTGGAACTGCAGAATTAAAATCAGAACATCTCCACTGATGAATTAAAATCCAACTAAAAACTAGTTGTGTTCTACTACTACAGGAGATGTATAGTAAATCATTCTTCCTACATATGCCTTTATGCTCTTGAAAGTGTGCAGGCAATCTTGTTTCTATGACTTCTGTGGTCATCTACCACCTAAGGCATGTTGATTGGACCCTCAAATGCTGTGATAGTACCCTTAAATGGTGTGATAGTGGAAAAAAACATCCAGAAAAAGGCTCAATAATTTATTTGCTGACCTCAAGCGTCCTTTCTAATTTATTCCCTGAAAATACCCATTTTAGGAGAATGGGAAAATGGTATTTCTCATACAATGCAGAAATTATTATTGATACTAGGAGATAAAGTACTCACTTCTTATTTTTCCTTTCTTTGCTTGCTACAAACACCTAAAAGCAGATAGCAGAAGACAGAGGACACAGTAACTCTGGATTGCATGTCACAGCTCTAGGGTGCAGGAGACAATAACCCTAATGAAGTCCATAGACTAACTTCAGAACTATCAGTACAACTCAAAGCAGAATCTGATCCTCTCCAAAACAAAAAACTGCTATCACTGATTGTTTTAGTTGATTTTGACAATGATTCCAAAATTTAACTCAGTCTTTGAAATAGGAAGCCTAGGCAAGTATGCACTGAATGCCTAGATCTGAATCCTGAATTCTTACAACATAGCAGACCCCTTCCTAATACAAATTTAAAACAAAACAATGTTTCTTTCCTGCAGGGTTTTATTTGGTCTTTACATTACACAACACTCAAGATTAGTAATCAGATTTATCATAGGGTCACTAGTACCTACTTTGTTTTCCCTCAAAACCATGCTCTGTAACACAGTGATAGCATTAAAAGGACTACAACTGATGGGAAAAGTGAAAGAAGAAAGAATATTCAACAACATGCTAAAAATATTTTTTTCAAAGCAAAAGCAGTCTATTGAAAAAGCACAGACAAGAAAGATTCAGCATAAACACTAGTAAACCATATATATTACCTCGATAAATGCTAAAAGCTTACCCTGGTAAAGTAAAAACAAAGACATTTGTGACTTAGCTCATGTTTTCCATACAAAAATTGGGATGTATGCTCATACATATGGCTTTTTTTAAAATCCAAGTTAATAGGGAAGTAGAACAAATGTCTTTAAATTGGAATTAAACAAGTACAGTCATGATGAAAACTGTTTTGGAAAAAAAATGAACATAAACTGTTAGGATTCTCACTAAGGTTTAAATAGATGATTCTCCCACTGCAAAATGACAGGAAACTTGCACATGCACATAAACTACTAGACAGCAGACAAACTGTTATATATTGTTTACATTACCCATCCCTGTATAGAGGTAGAAAGGCCAAAAGGATGTCACCGAGCAGCAGTGGCATCTGTGCATTCTAGCTGCTGCTGAAGTGCCCAGCTTTGGCCTTCTCCCAGCGCCGTGGAATTTGGTTGGTTTGACCTATTTAAGCAGAAGGGCCCTGACAAATCTCCGCTCTGCTCTGAAGGCCCCTGTTTGCCTCCTGCACCCAACACCTGCACACCCTGCTCCTCAGGCTGTTACTAAACAGCCGTTTGGGGAACAGGCACCCACTGTCCTTGTGCTCTCACAAACCTGGGGAAATACAGTTAGAGCAAATTTGCTGTGGGGTTTGGTTGGTTGGTTTTGTGTGGGCTTTTTACTACAATTAAAACATTTGGTCTAAAGGCTCCAGAATAATTAATAACTGCACAAACACTGATTTGTAATAGCTTTGGAAGAAATACCAATAGATTCTGCTCTAGCAGCTATAAAAATACAACCAAAGCCTGTGTAGTAAAGACAGGGGATTACATTTTACAGTTGTGTGGATGTTATGTACTATCATCCACTACTACCACAGAACTGTATTCAGATGGTGAAAAATGACACATGTTTGATTGCTCCAGGATTTAGTAGCCGAAAATAAAGTAATGTGTCTCCGGGAAATACACTGCTTCACGAGCACATCTTTCTTAAAAAACTAGTGGAATATGGTGGATGTAATAAGCAACACATGTAACTCCTACATCTGATGAGTGAAAACTGGAAAGTAAAAAAAAGTTTTTCTTTAGCAGCACATGATTCAATAAACTCTTCAAGCTCTTCTCTCTTTGCAGTTCTTTAAAATATAATTATTATTTTCCATAAGACAGTAAAAATGCTAGTCCCAAAGGCAAAAGGAAGTCTTACAAGGTTTTTCTATTTTATCAGACATGGATCAAGTGCTAATTAACACTTGTGTACCTAATTGGCATTTCTGAAAAACACACAGCACTTAGTAGCTTGAGCTGAAACCAAACCCCACAAGACATTAGGCCTGTTTTATTCAGGTGCTTGGACTAGGTAGGTTTTTTGTTTGTTTGTTTGACAATTCTTACATTTTACAATTTATTTCCTTCTAGGAGGAGAGTTCTAATGTTTCTATATTCTCTCTTTCATATCTTTTAGAGATAGACACCTATATGCAAAGTCACGAGTTCGCCTTGGATTTATCCTTTTTTCATGACACAATCTTGTAATTTTACATCCAACCACTCCAAGCTGCTAATGCTCCGTAAGGACTCTGTAAAAGCTGGAGCTGTTCATGAGCTCTTTTGGTAATGTAACAGCCTGAAGCACAGCTAAGCACCAGCTGCACCATATTTATCTACTTGTTTATGAAAGAGTTTCCCCCTCATTGTGTGGATAACTGACCTTAGCCATAGCTAATAAGACATGAGCTTCCTTGAACTATGCAGCTTTACACTGAATCTTATAAAATACTTCAGTGTTATCCATATAGCCTCACTGGGCTCCTAATGAACTGAAACACATTCTCTCTCCAGTACAGACAAGGTGTGGTCCAAGGAACAAAAATAACCTGGCCCAACCTTTGCTTTGGCCATCTGCTTCTGTAGACAAGCTTCTTGCTGGCTACCACTAGGTTTTTACAAAGTAGAGGATCAGGCAATGTATAGATATTTAAGCTCCACCCTACCCATAACCTCACTTTACTGTCCCAACCATGTAGTGACAAAAATGGCTTGACTGCTGCAGACTGACTACTTCGACAGCCTCCCCTAAATTGCAGCTGTATTTCCAGGTGTATGTCTAGTTAGTCAGAGACCTCTGGAAATTCTTCACTTCTCAACCTTCAGCCTTCAAACAGTCTGGGAGCTACAGAGTCTGAGTTGAAGAGAACGCAACAATTTTACTTAACATGAAAACCCTGCTCAGTCAAACTAATTCCAGTAAATCAGATGATGTTCTTATCAATCTATTCCAGACACGTCCAACTTTTTCTTTCTTTTTTTTTAATACACAACTGAGAAGCTACAACTGGCACAAAAGCAAGGATCATGTCAGCTGTAGAGCCATGCTGAACTGACTTGTAGGGGAACTGTTTTCACAGGTTACATTATGATGTTGGTGAATTTGAAATGAGTCACTGGTATGGGCACAAAAAGACAGTTTCTGCTTGATATCTTTTGTTTCCATTTTTAGTTTAAGAATATTACTTTTATCACAGTTGATTTAAATTCTAAAAATTAAATAACAGCTCATTTACACTGGCTTACAGTTGGGGGGGTTCAAGACTGTTTCTTTTCAGTTGCAGGTAGTATTTGATGAAATTTGGATTCTGCCAATAAGCTAACAGTTACAATAAATTTAAAATGGTTATTAAAGTCTGTCACTTGAACCAGTACAGTGCTAGAGCTCAGATGTTAACTACATATACAAAATACAATATATCCTGAAACACTACTTCAAAATCCAACCAATTTGTCTAATTTGTGGGTCAGTACACACAAGTAATACAATCACCTTAATCATTCCAAATAAGCATACAGCAAGTTTAATTTTGGTTTGGTTTTTTTGTTGTTTTCCCCCAACAGCACTACATTACTTGTTCCTGATGATGTTCCAAGCAGAGCATTCCAAAGAGTCACTCGTGCAGGAAAACAGTTGAGCTAAACTCAAGTTGCCAGCTCTTTTCTAATTTTAAGTTTAGCTTTCCCATTCTGAAGCAAGCATTCTTCTCCAATAGTGGTTAAAAGAGCTTATCTAATTTAATGTTCATTTTTTTTCCTTAAACATCTGGGAAACTTCATTTCTCTAATCAGTTTCTTACTTTCCTTCACTAATTACAATCTTGTTTTTTTCTACGTATATCATTTCCTGTGTGATAATTTTTTCATCATTGGTTTTCTTGCTCTTTATATATTTCCTAGATGCTTGTGTTGAAATTCAGGCAAAGCAGCTTATTTATGTTGCCCCCATTCTCCTTAAAATACTCAGACAAAATATGCCACAAGAAGTTATGTGCCTCTCTGTATATCTGAATATTTAGCATAGCTTCCAAAATGCCACCATTTGTTGCCCTGATAGCTCCATCATCAGCAAATTCTAGGATTTTAATTTACTCTAACATGATGAGCCACCCTTCAGAAAAATTGGCCACCAGCTGTCTCTCTGCTCGAGTAGGCCAAAGTCACACGACAAACGACGACGCTTGGCAGCCCAACGCCACTTCGTTTCACTTTCCTCACTGCCTGAGCTTCTCTTCTTTCCATTCCTCCTTTTCCCTAGGCTGTATCTTAATCCCATTCTCAAAATCAAAAGGTTTCTTCCTTTCTGTATGGCTCATGAAAGGCTACCACGTAGAATTAAATTGCTACAGGGGCTCAGCCTTCTGCTTTGGGTTACTTTCAGTTTTCATCTGTATTTTTATTCTTGTATCACCACAATCCCTTTCATGTAGCTTTCAGGCTATTTCATAGACACAGGCTAGAATTTGGAAGTGATAAACTCTTTTCCACCAGGACAGATACTATACTAACATCATATGCATATTGAAATCTACAAGCAAATTAGCATTTTTTAAAATGCTACTAATTTAAGTAACAGCACACAAGTTAAGAAAAGTGGTTAAATACTATATACAGACTTCCTAATTTCTACAGTATTAGACCCTTATTTAAAAGATCTTACCCATCTCCCATATAATAAGCTAAACAGTGAAGAAGAGAAGAGAAG
>VYZX01009648.1:3782-14268 GCA_013401335.1 Brachypteracias leptosomus | reverse complement strand
GCGAGTTTTAGCATTTGTTAATGTCACTTCAGTTCTTTGAGTGGCTCTTCTTAGAGCCCATTACCTCAGCTAAATACACGCAGCAAACCATAATAATGATGGAGATAACCCATCTGAAGAAACCAATTTGAGGTGTGGTTTTGAATTTGAATCAGGGAAAAGATGACTACACACCCCATGCTCTTGCTCTTCTCTACGGCCAAGTTTAAATAAAGAAGAATACTTTTCAGTTATCTTGGACCACATTTCAATAGCAAGGGAACTGTGAATGAAAGAAGTTTACAAAGAAGACTGTTAAACATTAAAGTATAGTATAATCACTGTATGAATTAGTCATAGCCAGTTTAGACACTGTCCAACCCACTTTCCAACCATCTGCAACAAATGTGCTCCATTAAAACAGAACCATATGGAAAACAAGCTAGCAATTAACACAGCTTCTCTGCATACCTCTAATACAGCACAGATTTCAAACTTTGAGTGAAACTGACTGCTGAATTACTTCCATATTGCTGCTGTTCAGACCTTGGCAACACATATTTATCCTCACTCACTACAGTATGTCATCCCAAGATCCTGCTATATCATCAAAATAAGCATGAAAAAACCACCCACAACTGAGCCACTCATTGTGGTTTATAGCCTCTGTTAATAAAATATTTGCAGATCAAAGTGTAACAGACTTTTTCAAAGATGCATAATATATTACTTACCAGTCAGTATCAAAACTAATAGCTAATGCAGGGCAAATCGATTAATTTAATTTCTAATTGGTAATAACTTGTACTATTAAACAAAACTGCTTCAGGTTTGAGTAGCTTTCTGCTCTCCTAGATTATCTGAAGTGCTAGAGACGCTGCATTTAATACAGTTACCATTTCCCAATCCAAAAGCGATATGCAGAAATCCTAGTTCCAAAATTCAGAGGCCTTAAAAATGCTCACAGATAGTAGTATCCTGGTTAGTTTTCTTTAATAAAGGACACTAGAATACTTCATAATTGTACCTGTTTTGAGTGTACAAGATCCAGAAAATGAAGCTTGCTATAAGCAAAAAGCTGATTATAAACGTAATATTTTGTTTCCTTATTCAAAGTAAAATGTAAGTGTTCAGAACATACTATGTGTCCTCTTCTACCCAGTCCATCAGACATCCTCTTTTTAATAGCCTGGCTCTTTATTTTAACCTACAGACATTGTTCTCTTATGCTCAACTGTTCAGCCTTTGAGGTTTGGTCAAGGCAGTGAAGCCTCACAGAATCATGTAGGTTGGCAGGGACCCCTGGAGGTCATCAACTCCTAACTCCTGCTTCCAGCTCACAGAAGTTCAGGTTGCCCAGGTACTTGTTCAGTCTAGTTTTGAATATCTTTAAGGAGCAAGCAATTGTAAAAGAAAACTTAAATACTGTACTAGAAAAAAAAATACCTGAATGACAAAAACCATACTAGGTATTTAAAACATGACATTTCCAATGCCAGTCAAGCAGCTTTAAATAAAGTAATAGTAAAATTGGGGAGAATTTATGCTTGGTTTTTAAAAAATAACTGTTATTTAATTAAACAAAGAACATCATAAAGCAAAATCATTCTAGTTCATCAAAGTCCCTGTATTTCCTCAGTTATCCAGGATGAAGTAAAAAAACTAACCAGAGACATCATTTTGCTACAGATTTCTGAATTTTCCAAAGTGGAGTTGCAGAAGAGACCCACTCTATTAAATACTACCTCAGTACCTACATGATTTCAAAAGCACTGACATTTTTTAAGCAACCTTTCATGACTCTAGATCATCATGGGCCACACTGTTTCCAAAGATCCACAATAAAACATGAAGAGTCTGGAAATGAAAGATTTAGAGGCAGAATTCCCCACATGAATTTAATTCTCTTCACACAGAAGTTTCTCCCCCATTAAACAGAAAACAAGAAAAAACTGTAAAACAAGCTCTGCCTTTCTTCCTGGGTGCTTTTCACACCTTCAAAAGTTTCAATACTGACAGTATTAATAGAGCCCTACAGCAACAATACACTGTCCAACCTTAATACACTGATGAAACAATATAGCTTAGCTGTTATTATATAGGTCTGTAGCTGGTTCTTGGTCTTGTCCTTAGAATTGTCAATTGTAATAGCTATGTAGAAGACCCTATGACATTTGGCGGTAAATTTTAAGTACCAGCATTTCAAGTCATGTAATTACACTTTAAGTTTCATTTCCTCCAAACTGGAAAGTTCTAGAAATCCTTGTTCTGAAGACGTTCTTGAACATACGACACACCCACAGGCTTGTGCATGTTAACAGAAATAAAAGGATATAAAGATGCATCATTTTAAAATTCATGGTTTGGGGAGACATTATCAGCAATACTTGAATACCTAATACAAACAATAACTCATTTTGTCTTAAAAATATGCCCATAGCATCTGAAAGAGCTGAAACAGCATTAAATGGGATTCTGATTAACGACATTTGGGTTTAATAAAAAGAAGGTTTCAGTGACAGACATATTAAGCATCAGTTTGCAAACATGACTTTAGATAAACCATACACATGTGTCAGAAACTGGCCTTCTGCCACTACATTTCTTTTCTACATTCATTAGGTAAATGATATATAGCCAAAAAATCCAAAAATATTCAAATGGTATGAGGACTGTAAAAAACGCAATGCTTTGGAATTACCACCTAAACCTCCTGCATCCCCCATAAACTCTGACTAATTAAAGTCCTACTATGCTATTCCTCCTGTCTTCCTCACAGCTGTTTTATATATTTTCACCTGTTTCACTTCTCTTTTTGTTAAAAGTAACAAAAAAAGCTTAACCTTACTTGATTGACAGAAAGGAATAACAATATTTAATTAACATCACTTCATATGTGACAAATCTTAAAACTCTGCTCAGTCAATAAGGCTCTATGAAAGTATTCCCCCAACATTTTTAAAAGCTTTTTAAGAAAGCTCAGAACACTGTGTTCTTAATTCAAAAGCACATGCCAAGTTAATTATGGTCTTATGCTCTGACCAAAAGTAGGATTTGTGGGATTTTCTTTCTCTTAAGTCAAAGGATTCAAAAGTAATTTATGAATGATACTGAAATAATGCACGAATTAGCTGCTAACATGCTGTTAGTTTCAAGTGTTAATTTTTTTTTTAATGTACTGGGAGGGTCAGCATTAAAGTCATGCTGACTTGAAACTCTGTTTATACTAAAAAGTATGTTAACTAAACAATCATGCTATTTTACAGTCTTCCTACTTGCTTTTAGATGATTGCTCTTGACTAGGTTACTTGTTTGGGAGATTTCAGCACAATTTCTGCCAATTTAAATATAGACGTTTCCATAGCTAAACAAATACAGTAACAGTGTCACATATACTCTCCCTAGAGTTACTATTTCTTTATGTGCATGATGTTTAATTCATGTTCCCCTATCTGTGTGAGCAGTTATACTATAGCTGTATACCATACACATATTCTTGTATCTTACTGTTTGTTTAAGCAACTTGTTTTACCATGGTCTTGTTATTACTAACACATTTTCAAAGGGGTCACAAATGGTTCAAGGCACATACTCAGGTGCGTGTGTGCACACAAATGTAAAATGGCCACAATTTAGTAATGTTTATTCAAAGTATTGCTATTTCTCAGCTGGATTTTAAAGAGCAACCAATTTCTTGTAGATCATTGATTTTAAATGTGATTTTGGGCACTAACTCATGTGGGATCGACACCACTTCTCTGCCAGCCGATAGCTGACAGGCAGCAAGGGCACGTGGGCTGAAGCAGGTTAAGGAAAGAAGAGCCGTGGACAGTTTTCTCCCTGACCTTCCCCTTCCCTGTGGGATATGTTCCTCAACAGCAGACTGAGGCAGACAGAGGCCAAGAAAGTCACGCTGCAAGGCCTTCCCTAGCTCCAGCCAAACAATTATCCAATCCTGGCTTGGTTCAGGACCAAGCTGAATTTCCCTGAATTTCTCCTGCTCTAACAGTTTCTATATTAACTTCTTTTTTATCATTAACAATAAACACTAATAACCATAAGCATTAGTCCAACACATTCTGACAATCATTTCTGTTAGGATAATTTTAGTATCCTATAAAATTATTTTGGCAAGATAAAGTTCTCTCAGAAATAAAGGAATCAGTTATTCTCTAAGAACAAGGTATTTGGAAGATTAATATGTCCCAAGGTTTGCCATAATATTATGCATTGGTGCCTAGCACTTTTACATCCATTCTGCCCACTTTACACTTCTTGCCACAGGAACTAAATTACCTCCATATGACTACTTAGTTACTATTTGCAGAAGACGACTATTTTTAAACCAACCAATGCAAAATATGAAGTTACTTCTGCACTATCCATTCAGCAAATAAATATGATCTAAAAGTAATGTATTCTACAGCTTGTACTTCTACTGCATAATTTCACAGATTTCGAAAACCTCTTCAGCACATTCAATCATCAGTAAGGTCAGGGTTGCCAGTGGCACAAATCCAATGTTGAATTCTTTGCTAAAATAATGCAGAAAAATAACAAAGCACTGTGATTGGGAATTAAGGAAACGGCCCTGCCCATTCAGAGCCAGGGGAGAGCACGGCACAGTGACCAAGCAGTATCACTTAGTGACAGGTGAGTTTAGGACATTGAGCCTATATGGTGAGGAAGAGCACTTGGTCCACGGTCAGGGACTGCATGATAGGAAGCACTGGTGATTACAGCAGAAGCCTGTTAGAAGTGTCAGACTGGCCATCACAGGGGCCAGCAACACGAGGGAATTGGAGCTTTCTCAACAAGTGCACAAGTTAGCAACAGCAAGACATCACAAACACACGTGGACACATTTCTGTGTCTTGCTGCAAGAGAAAGAGCAGCTTGTCAAGTAGCAAATTCATCTACTTCCATCTGATTTTTGGTAACTTTGGATGCAAGACACTTTTATACTAAAAATGTGAAAAACATGAATATTTTTGCATGAAATAAAATGACAGTATTACTTTGAATAATACTTTTTTTTTAAAAAGCTGCAATGACTGAAGTGATACGAAAAATGATATCTGCTTAAAAATTTTTCTCAGTGCTGTCTGAAAAGCCAAATAATTTTCTGTTTAATTTCTTCTACATTTTAATTTTACTATTTGCAATCTCTGCCAATAAAATATAAGGATGAATTTAGAATTCAGAGTAGATTTAGAATTTATAACAGTGTTCAAATATGTAAGAAGATTTTTTTTTTAAAGAATCACAAATTCAGACTTCTGCTTGAAATATTTGAAAGTGCTATTGGGATTTTCTTGTCCAATTTTGTTTATAAGTCCCTTGCTTTCAGTGTTTTGCATCCATTTAAGAGATGAACCAAACCAATTAAAAAGAAAGGAAGAATACAAACTGTGGTAGAATAAAGAACAAGGAACATAATTTAAGAATGGAGCGGAAGAAAGCAAGAGATGAGTGTATACTGATGTCTTAGAATATATCCATTTTAATTCTGACATCTCAGTACTAATGTTTTACGTGCCTTAGTCCTATAATGTATACAAAGCATGTTTATAAACCAGTATCATCAAGAGTATTATCATTAAGAGAATATCAGGAGACCTTTGGGCATTTTTTTTTACCTCAAGTACCTAGTAGAGAAAGACTGTCAATAGTCCTAAAATATTTGTGATGGTGACTCCCTCTTCTTTCACTCAATAATCTCAGTCTTATGCTTCAATAGATGAAGGAGAAAAAGGCTTATTGATTATTCAGTCAGTGATGTCTCTTGGATAAACAGAAAAAAGGTTTGCCACAGAAAATATCTACAATGAACTCGAGATAATTAGGGGAAAAAGTGACAAACAACTCTTCATTCATCTGCAAGAAAAGTTACTGCATTTCTAGCCCAGAAAAACCAATTATTCAGGCCTTGCCTCCTCCATTTCCTACACTGCTTCCTTCTGATGAACAAGAGACCTTTCAACACAGATGTGGTAGTCTTGCTTTCTTTTCTGTTTTCTGCCCACAAATATATTTATTGCTCACGTCAGGTTGACAGCCTCAGAAACTGAAAGGACTCCATTTATCCACAGAACAGACACTCCACTGGCCACACAAGCCTCTTCACACTTCCCCACCAACCTGCTTTGACCCTGACCCAAAAGGAGCAAACGTCAGGAGTGGGCAGACAGATCAAGTGCCATTTCCATTCCAAACCTCATACAAATCCTGAAGCTGCCAAGAAGCTATCAAGTAGTGCCAGTGACCATGGGCCTAGCCCTGTGGACACCTTTGTGGATTTGAACCATCAATTAACGTCACACAGAGACCCTATCAGTCAAACTGTAACAATTATAGGCTAGCTATTATTTACCTGGCTTGGTTCAAATCTGAGACCTTTGGAGTAACAAGTTCCATTTCTAATTAAATCTTTCCTTTACAGTCCAGTCCCAGGAGTAGGAAGAAAAAACACAAAAGTCTAACAAATGATTAAATCAGCTTTTACTAGTAGAGAAAGAGAAGAGGGCTCAAAACCTAAAGGTCATGAGCCCAGACCAAACACAAACACTTATTTTCTGTGCAATGCAATACTGGAAACCTTACCATGAAGCATAGTAGAAAGAGAATCACCCTTCAGATGCTAACTTTCAGCTGCACCACCCTCACTAGCTAAGTCTTGTTGCTAAGGGTCTGTTGTCCATTGTTGGAAATTACATTTGCCTTTTTATATTTAACAGCACGCACTTCAGGTGGAAACCAAAATGGTCAGTGCAGCATTCAAGCTGAGGGGTTTCCCCACTGAAAAGAGATCTTACAGTAAAACAGAGATTAGACCAAATTAAACCTAGAAGTATCAATGAAAAAAGCTAAGGCTGGAAGGACTGCAGAGAAGTTACCATGTATGGCTGGTCACTAAGGCAACCAGTTTTTTAAAGAATTATCATATATTACCACCTAAACAACCAAGAGCTACAAAATGTAGCTATTCTAATCTTTGCTGTAAAGAGCAAAGTTGCAACAAGAAAGCTTCGAAGTGAACGTAAGGAAAACCTGTTTCAGCATTAGGAGTGAGTAGCAGTGGGACAGACTGCCCACTGAGGTTGTGCTGTCTCTATCCTTGGAGCTTTGTCGAGACCCACCTGGATAAAGCCCTGGATAAGCCGGTCAGACACAGCTGACCCTGCTGTGAGCAGGAGGTTGGATTAGAGACCTATGATATCTAATCTATCCTATGATAATAACTTGAGACAAATATCAGACAAATGTGACTAAAACCCACTATGACATTGTGATGGATATGAATGCATAGCAGCCAAGGCACTAAATACTACCTGAATGATGAGGGACTTTATTCTGAAGTTCTACACAGAGTACTATGAATAATATTACTACTGTGAACACAGTGGACAAAGCAAAAATAAATGTGTGTATAATATTCTTCTTACCGTACTCTCTAGACTCCACTAAATGTATCACTGCAGAACTATTAGCATACAAAGCCTTGAAGGTTTTGGTGAAGATGCAGAGAATGACACAGGGTACATTGAACGATGAGTAACGTGGCTAATCCTGGTGTGTAGACTGGAATCTGAACCAGGCTTCCAGAGAGCAACAGATGTTATAAGACTTCGGACAGCTGGCCACAGCTTCCACTGCAGTGCTTGCAATAGCTACACACAGGCAGGCTGCGGAAGTAAGAGATCTAGGTGTATTGCAATATCTGTGTACCCATGAGATGTCTCTGGTTCTGGAGAAAAAGAAGGTACCTTCATATTGCAGCTCCTTGTGGCATACAAAAAGTGGTAACATTCCTGAGGACTGTACCAACACCACTCACACCATGTGTGGCTGCTACAAACACACTAGCTCCACTGAGTCAGTGACACTCCTTTGAGGAGTACTGCTTCTACATTCAGAGTTTGTTTTGCCCATGTTTTCTGCTCCTTACCTACTAACTTTTATGTAACAAAATATACCTCAGTGGTACTTGACTGAGCCCTGAGTACGCAGAAGCAACACCCAAGTTTTATGTGCTCATCCTTTTTCTGATGGAGCTGTACCCCTCCTTCCATTTTGCTATTCAGACACTCAGACCACCATCTTACATATTTTATCACTGAAGTTACTCACAAGGTTGCCAGCCGTTTAGAAGTAATTTCTTCCACGGGGAAAACTTAGCCTTTATAGTGAAAATCCTAATGCCAAAATTTACTTTTTCAAATTAAAACTAGATCCACTAGTCAAACTATTTAGATTGCATTGTGAACCTCCTTGAGCAAAGTCTGTTGAGCAAAGATGCACAGAGTATTTGTGACAATATACCACTAATAGGATCTCCTCAAGGAACTCAAACTTTTTATGAATTGGTCGACAGAAACTTCAACTCTGTCTTAAAATCTCTCTTTATGAAAGCCATACAGAAGATTTCTTTCTTCTCTTTCTGTACTTAGACATTTCAGTGTAAATAACTACTTAGAGTGAGAATATGTTCTTCAGTTAAGTATTCATTGCAGAAAGGATGTTATATAAAGACTTTCATACTAAGGTGTGGTTCAATAATTCTAATCATTGCTCTAACACTGACTCCTTCCCTTGTTAGCAAAAACTAGTCCCATGTGTAAAAAGAAGATTAATATTTTACTTTAGCATTTGGCATCTTTGTCAAAAAAAGAAACCTTCCTTGTTCCTGTATGTTTCATATGACTTGATAACCTATTAGCTCAATCTTCTTTATATTTACAAGACTTCTCAATAACTCCACCTTTGTTCTCTAATACTCCAAAATCCCCTCAAACATCATTTCTGTCCTTTTCATCTACTGCAACTGCTCCTCTCAGATACTTAAAGACTTTCAACCTGATCTGATCTTCTCTAGTCTTAGCCGATACCCTTCTCTCACAGCTTTCCATTCAATTTCAGGCAACCACTGTTCCCTTTCACCTTTGATAGACCTACTACTTCCATCCATTCCCCTCTGTTGGCAGAAACTCAGGTTTCAGTTCTTTTCACTTGGCAGAGGGATCTCATGCCCTTACTGCCTTAACTGATACCTCCACAAACTTCACCTATCTCCCTACAGCTAGCCAGTTAGCAAGTTTTTTTAGACAATTCTCCGTTCCAGTTCTTCAACAGCATCTCTGAAAACTATCCTTTCTTCTTGACATCTATGGCTGAAAAGCTGTAAATGAAATCTTAACTATTCCAGACTCTTCCTCTTGCTGCCTTCTGTCAAATTCTGTTTCTTGGAATAGTTAAAATTTCTATTATACTTCCATGCATCTAAATTCTGAAAGAACTCTCAACAAAGACAATATCTGTGTATTACAAAGCTGGGACTCTTGAAGGACTTCTCTTGGCAGTCCTGCACAAGATGAATGTACTAAAAAAGAAATTCCCAAAGGCAATATATCAAAAGTCATAAATGCCCAGAATCATTCATGTGAGTTTCAGTGCCTATACTGATAATCCATTGCCCTCTCCGTAGCAAAACCCTACCTATGCCAAGTATATGATGGAATTTTAAAGTTACAGCATATGCATTCTGGTTTGGTTAGAACTCAACAATGTAGTAGAAATGAAAGCCGGCATCAGATTGTCACAAAAAGAGACCAGCATCTGAGTGGAAAAGCTCTTCCACAGGAAGTTGGTTCAAATAATTTCTTCTCTGTAATTTCAGCTGAAAGTATTAACCACAGTATGTAATTAACTCAACACTGAAGACCTTCTAGTACCTCTCTCCAAACTGTAAGCATGCCACAACACAGAATCACTGTAGCTACGGGATCCACATCCCCACTTTAAAAATATGTATGTTAAAACTAACCATTGCTCCCTTCTGAATTTGTATTTTGCAGCACAGGCACAGAGCACTAGAGGAAACAGGAAACATTGTGCTAACATGGCTATAGTATTGATGAATAAAAACTATAACCCCCAGGCTAAGCTGCCAAATAAGTAGTGAATTAATTTCTGTAAAGTACTCCAATATTACAAAGGTGTGTTGAAAGGTGTCTGCTCATGTTTCAAATTAAACGCACTGCTGGTCAGCATTAGCACCTCAGCTTTGAACAGCAGCCATTTGCCTATAACACTTCAGGGGCTGGGAAAAACGGATTTGCCGTTCACACTGGAATAATTAGAACATGTCAGGAAGAATTAATTTCCTCATTTTTCAAAAGGATACACAGAAATTACCATGTTATTATATGACAGGGTCCCTTGGAGAATTGTATTAAATTTAATTTCTAGCGCAGCCCACACAACAAATTAAAGTCATAAATAAGATGGAAAGAAGCGGGACGCAGAGCATATGTTTATGGCAATGAGTGAAGCCAAGGGACCAGAAACAACTATCTTCATTTCATTTTATTTAAATCAGCCAGACACTGTGTATCTGAATGACAGCACTTGTTAATGGTGCTGAGATTATAGGCTCCTTAATTTTAGGGAACAGAAGCAGTCACTCAGTATTTGAAACAGTATTTTTATTCTACAATACAGATTTTAG
>VYZX01009647.1:106902-129107 GCA_013401335.1 Brachypteracias leptosomus | reverse complement strand
ATATTGCCAAGTTCTTCTTGCTAAGCAAATACAAGGAATTATTGAAATGGTCCTTCATATTCCTAGTTAGCGATATTCATTTCTTGAGTAGTAATGAACTTCATTGAAGGCTATATGATATATTCTTAATTGTATTGCTTTGTCATGACAAGAGTTCTTTTCAATAGAAATGCCTATTTTGGACTGAAAGGTAATGTGATGACTTTTTAAATTAAGGGCAGAAACATTCATTTTTCATGCTTTATCAGCCATGACCCCTTGCTTTTTGCTGCTTGTATTCATCTGATGTGTTTATCCAGATATCTTGGTCATTTAACTGAACAAATTCTCTGGAGTGGACTATTCTGTTCATGAACAGCAAAACTGTAGCAGCCATCAAACTTTGGAATTTAGGCTTCTTGAGAGCAAAGAAACTACGCGGGTTTTTTAGCTCAAACTGTAGTGAGGAAACTGAAGAGCAGGAAAACATCATGAGCTCATTAATCATAATCTGAGGGAACTTCAGAGGCATCTGTGAGAGTGTTTTATCTATTGATCCACATAGTGTAAGGAGGTGTTACACTAATCCTTTCATCCCAGGCGCTATATATGGACACTGCAGCACAGGTTGAGCCATCACAACAATAGCTGACAAGCCTGACCTCTGATGAGAAAATAAATACAAAGTTCTTTAGCCAGGAGCTGGTTATGCTTAGTCTGTCTCTGAAGAAAGATTGTCTAGCTTGAGTTGTAAACATTTGCTCTTTTTTTATCCACTGTAAATCAAAATGTTGTCAGTGTTGGCAAAGAAAATGAAGCATTGTTTGCTTGTTAAATGAAAAGGGCTGAAGGCTAATACTCCTATTCATCATTAAAGTTTATTTGGAACATGTGTCATGGATGCTGGATGACTTTTGTGAATCCTCTTTAAAATTACAAATTACCTTCTTGAACCTTGATATCAGCTGTTACTTTTCCTGTTAATATAGAAAAGCAATGCAGATTAATATAGAAATCATCTAAAATTATCAGCAGCCACTATGTCAGCTCTTGTACACATATGACATGAGATACTACTTGTCCCTAAAACTTGCCATTCCAAATGTGTTGGAAACGATATGCCAGATAAAAGAGAATAGGGAAGGAGATAAGTAAAAAGTTAAGAAGACCGCTTAACATCTGGTGTGTAGCATTTGTAAAGTTAAGTTAATTTTAGTGACTGAATGATTATATTGTGAAATGCATGGTAGCCTGCAAATAGCTGGCTGGTTCCTGAGAAGGTGAGAAACCTGGTTGTCATGAAAATGGCATTTTTAGAAATTGTGTCATAATTGGTTCAAATATAGTAACCTTCTGATGAAGCTTATGGTTCTTATAAAGGTTAATTCCAATATGGGAAGCCTATAGATCTGATGAAATGGTCTACTTTGAGTACTATTTGTACAAAGTCTCTATAGATTTTGCTTATGTAAAAGCTGCAAGATAAGCAACTTTTGATCACTATATTTTTCTAGCATATTACATCTCCCAGTCATTACCCTTACATTTATCTTTCTCGGGATGTACTGTAAGATTGCACCTACATAAAGCTATACATTGCCTCTGAAAAGGATGTTCTTCTAGGCCTGACTGGAAATTAATGTCTGTCTCTTGCAACTAACAATTGTGTGCATAAATCAGCTGAGCTTACTGATCTGACAGAAAGTCTTTTTTCCCTTTTTTTAATGGGTTCATTTTCTATCAGATCAGTGAGCTCTTCTACTTCCTTTGTTGATTGCACCGTAATTAGATTTGAAACAAGTGAATAAGCAATTATTAGACTAAGAGTGCTAGCATATTGTGTAATGAAACCACACCTTTACTTCTATGTTTGTATAGTCTAGCAACCAAAGTAAAAGAGTCAGCAGATTGGCACTGGCTTTACTATTGCAATTATCAATTATCCTGTTTCATCCTTTTGTTTTATTTCATGTGTGCCCTCTTGTGTCTACAGATGGTGAAGTGTCAGTCCCTTCAAATTATGGTAACAAGGCAAATACTGCCAAAAGCATTTACCATGTCCTTAATCTGATTGGATTCCTTTCAATGACAGTGAACCAAATTATATTATGGAAATATAAAGAAAATGTTTTGGTAACAGGATCCCATACAATCCTGTGTAACCTCATCTAAATGTTCCTGCTCCGGCAGGGGGATTGGACTAGATGATCTTTTGAGGTCCCTTCCAATCCCTGACATTCTGTGATTCTGTGATTTGTGTACTACTGTCAACTTTTACCCTGTGTTCAGTGATATTTTTCATGTTGTTATCAGTTTGTCTCATAAAAATGTTTTACGTTTCACTCTATCCAAATCACTGTACATAAGTAACTCTGAGTTTGTACTCTATATCAGATATAAAGTTTGCTGGCCTTGTTCCATGCTAAAAAAATGCACGATTTGCATTCACATAAACCACTTTATGGTGAATCATCCCCATGATGACTTTGATTATCAGATAAATGGAGTGTTTCAACCTGGATTCACCAGCCAGCTGTTTACCAGAAAGGAAAGTAGTAGTAGTAGTAGTAATAATAATAATAATAATAATAACTGTAGTAAATCCAAATTTTTTTAAGAATTGATGGCTAGGAATGATACAGATGTGACAGTTGTCACTCTAGAAATAATAGTTTTAGAGCAAACTAAAATCATCACATATTATTGGATTATTAAAGAAATGGATATTACCTTGTCTGTCACCAGTTTCAGATATTTTAATTCTGTATTTCCACAATAAACTGTTCAGGCATGATAAATTGTTTAAGACTGTGGATAGAGAAGATGCTTTCATCTTCACAGTCATAGTTTAACCTAGATCTCTACTTTTTTTAATGTTCGTTTCCACTTTGGGGACTAGTACAAAAATGTTCATCCTTTGCTTCCAACTTCTTAGACAGTGATAACTACCTTAGAACAGAATTGTCATGATTTGCACAAATTAGTAGAAATTGAACAGGTTTCGTAGAGTATCTTAAGAGCAAGCAATGACTGCACTTTCACAGTTCAGGCCTCTGCAATAGAGAGACATGACAGTGAAGAGGAACTTGTAGCTATTCCTGACTTAGTAGCAATTGTGTTTTAAATTACATCTGTGCACATAAAATCATTAATCTGTACTTTCCCAATGGGAATTTAGACTATACTCTCTAGTATTATAAATCAAGCAGCTTTGAAATTAATGAAATACATTTTTAATAGTTTAAAAGACTATTATTATGGACAGTATCAATTAGATGCAAAAGATGAGATGACTAGCTCAATTTTCATTCCTTTAAAACTTATCTCAGCATAGTATTACATGCTACATATAGTATGGCTTTCCATTTTTATGGATCCTCTTGCGGTGTCATCTATTTTGATTTAAACAAAGGTTAGGAATACATTAATTGTTGCTGAAGATATATTCATACCTTTATTTTAAATTTTCCAGTGATTTTGTTATATATTTATCTAGATAATGAAGACATTTTCTTGATTTGTTTTGCAACACACGACACTAGGGAAGAATGATGGTTTAATCATCTTAGGAAAAATAAGAATAGTAGCAACATTTATAAATATATTAAAGGAGGAAAATGTTTAGAAAAGATCTATTAAAATATATTTCCCTTGAGGAAATATAATATCAACTTGCATGATTAATTTACAGCATCTCAAGGGTTCACTGAAACCCATCTTAAACTTCTTTATGTGATCAATTCCATTTTATTGCTGTAAGATTTATGCAATAAAGCAAATAAATGGTTGATTTATCTCACTGGTCCACTTATGTGACAAAGCATAAGTCAGAAAGGATGAAGAGAGAAGGAATCAACAGAAAAGAATTGATTGTAAGTTAATGTTGTTTAGATTTGTGAAGATAATGATTTTAGAATTTTTAGAATTTTTTATAATTTTGAATATCTGGCACTCCAAAAAATGATTCAATTAAAACAATTATTTTTGCATTCAAACTCAAATATTATATGTGATCTCAGTATTTTAGAAAGTTCAAAAATTCTGCCTTTTGAGTGGAAAGTGGAGCTCTTCGTTTAGGCCAGGAGTACATGATGCAATGGAAATACGCTATAAGCTGCCTACATGTTGTCCAAAGCACCTGAACAATGTCCTGGTGATATCATCACTAGAAATGTCAGACTCATTTACCTTCTCTGGATATATAACTCACAATATTTTTTTATCCTGCTAGAAAAAATAAAAATAAGCAGGGATAATGCTTGTCTAACACAGACACTAAAATTAAGTCCAGATAACATAAAAGTTTGGAAAAGACATTGTATAGGAACAGCGCTTGGAAAGCTTGTTTTGTAAAATGAGCATCTTTTGTCAAAGAAACTGAAGTTAAAAAGGAATCTTTGTGATAGGCTTTTTCTGAATTTTCAATCAATAGCTCTATAGTCATTGATTGTGAGTGCTAAAATCTTTTTATACAGACATTTCCTTAGGTGACTGTCATGATTTTTAGTGATGTCAAAACCATATATGCACCTCTGTCAGTAGAAAGTATTGTGGGCCTGGATCCTGCAATATATCATATGTAGGAAGACTTGTACAGAACATTCCCAACCCACACATACAGCCAAAATCAGGATCAACAAAGCTTCAGAAACTAGTGGTAAGCACAGAATGCAACTCCCCACTGATACAAGAATACATGCACAACAAGTTTTCTATGGTTGCTGTCTTGGCATCTAATTTACTTCTGTCTGCAACTGAAGGTGTGGCAGATTTTTTTATTAGGTGTTAGTAAGCTCGGCCCTAGCTATGCTGATGATTAGCATGGGTCATAGAATAGATTCATAGAATCATTTAGGTTGGAAAAGCACTTTAAAATCATCAAATTCAACTATTACTTGAGCAATGCTAAGTCCACCACTAAACCATGTCCTTCAGCACCACATCTATATGTCTTTTAAATACCTGCATGATGATGATTCCACCACTTTCCTGGGCAGCCTGTTCCAGTGCTTGATAATGATTTGGGTGAAAAAAAAATTCCTAATATCCAATCTAAACCTTTCCTGGTGCAATTTGAAGCTATTTCTTCTTGTCCTGCTGCTTGCTACATGGGAGAACAGACTGATACCCACCTTGCTACAACCTCCTTTCAGGTAGTTGTAGAGAGTAATAAGGTCTCCCATGAAGCTCCTTTCTCTGGGCTAAAAATCAACAGTTTTCAGACACTCCTCATAAGACTTGTGCTCTAGAGCCTTCATCAGCTTTGTTGTCCTTGTTTGGACACACTTCAGCACCTCAATGTCTTTCTTGTAGTGAGAGGCCCAAAACTGAACACAATACTCAAGGTGCAGCCTCACCAATGCTGATTACAGTGGGAAAACCATTTCCCTAGTCTTGCTGGCCACTACTTCTGATACAGGATGCTGTTGGCCTTCTTGGCCACCTGGGCACACTGCTGGCTCATATTCAGCCAGCTGTTTACCAACACCTGCTGGTCCTTTTCTGCCAGGCAGCTTTCCAGCCGCTCTTTCCCAAGCCTGTAGCATTGCATGGGGTTGTTGTGATACAAGTGCATGACTTGGAAGTTGGCCTTGTTCAACCTCATACCATTGATGGCCTCAGCCCATCAATCCAGCCTATCCAGAGCCCTCTATAGAGCCTTTCTATCCGCAAGCAGATCAACACACCCGCCCAACTTGATGTTGTCTGCAAACTTCCTGAGAGCGCTCTTGATCCCCTCATCCAAATCACTGATAAAGATATTAAACAGAACTGACGACAGTACTGAGCCCTGGGGAACACCTCTTGTGACCAGACACCAACTGGAGTTAACTCCTTTCACCACCACCCTTTGGAATCAGCCATCCAGCCAGATTTTTACCCAGCAAAGTGTGCACCCATTCAAGCCATGAGCTGCCAGTTTCTCCAGGAGGATACTGTGGGAAACAGTGTCAGAGGCTTTACTATAGTCTAGGTAGACAATGTCCACAGCCTTTCCCTCATCCACTAAGCAAGTCACCTTGTCATAGAAGGAGATCTGGTTAGTCAAGCAGGACGTGCCTTTCATGAACTGCAGACTGGGCCTGATCATGTGGTTGTCCTGTATGTGCTGTGTGATGGCTCTCAAGATGATCTGCATCCTTCCCCTCCAGTACCATTGTGTAAACAACCAGACACTGCAGTGAGGCAGAAGGCTGAAGAAATAGCAGGTCAGGTGCTGAGTGGATGACTCATCACTGCTGAGTACCGGATTTGGGAGGAACTCTTCATTCCCTGAACTTCTTAATATTATAATTGTGGTGTTATCTCTTTTTCTTAATTATTTTTTTCTTAGTACACATTTAAAGATCATATATGCTAGGGAACTCATGCTTTACTGAACATGTGTAACAAAATTTAATCTCCAAACAAAATGTTTTTGAAACCTTTATGAAACACAGGACAGCCTGCCACCCCATCTCTCATTTTATCCCTCATTTATTCCACTTAAATTTCAGTCAGCAGGTGTTAATTGTGAGAAGTGTGTTTGAAGATGTTGGAAAAGGATTCCCTTGAAAGGCAGTCTACATGTTCTTACAGATACTTGGGTTCTACTGGATATATCCCTGTCCTGGTCAAACATCTGCAGTGCTTGCAAGTGAAAGTCACAGAGGAGAAAATAAACAATCTTCTGCAAAGTACCATGTAACCTTTACAATCAAGCAGCTAGGCCAATATGGCAGGGTTTTTTTTATACATAGTCATAATTCATAGGATGTCCTGTTTCTGATATTAGCATGACCACATCTCCTGCTAGCAACATAGACCTGCATATGGCCTGCTTTTACTTCCATTTTTTAATTTAATAGAATATGTGAGCAAAATGAAATTTCACCATACTCAATTGGAGTGGTTTTTATTTTTTTTATGCAACTTGAATGTTAAAAACAGTCTTGCCATGGAGGAAGTGCTGTTCAAAACCACAGAGAAGTTTTTGGTACATCTGCTGCCCTTGGTAGCTACTCACCCACAGCAGAAACACCTTAAATTTCACCTTCCTTCTTTCCAAGAGGAAAATAAATGAATGGATGTGACTCTGAAACTAGTAGGAAAGGGTTTGAAAGCAGGAGAATAAGTTATAATTTGGGGCTTTTTTGCTTTTAAAGATTGTTTTAAACTTGCCTTAGTGGTCAGTCAGTTAGACATCTTTTGTATGTTAATTTTTCAGAAAGAGCTACATGATTTCCATTTACTTCCCTGGGATCAAAACAAGGCTATGAACTTTCTATGTGCTAATGCAATGACTAGAGTGAGGGTACATTTCAGGATCATAGGTTGTCTCTCAGTCACCTCCTGTCTATCCTATTGAGTGAGAATCTTTCATTCACTTCATAGGCTTTAAACTAGTGGGCACTGTGCCTCAAATTGGCTTTAGAAATAAATTTGCGACTGACTGTGTCATAATATGAGATGGGCCTCCATGACAGGAAAAGCTGTCTGAAGCTGAAAGGTGATATAAGAGGCACTGCACCACGTATGAACTCCTTCTCTGTCCCTGGGATGCAACACAGACAGGCAGTACTTTACTTCAGGCAGCTGGATGGGACAGAACAATATTTGCTTCCTTTTCTACAACATAGTCCATTGTTGGCTGATGGCAAAGGAGGTGGAGTTGACATTCCACTCTTCCTGACCATTTTTATGTGTTTGTTACAGGTAGGATGCAATGAAAAGTATCCATTTATATCTCCTCCTATTTGGAACTGAGATGCAAGACAGCTTGTGGTTGTCAGACAGGAATAGCACATATCCTGTGCTAATTTGACCAGTTTAAAAATTGCATTGTGAAAAAGGTGTTTCAGATGCTACACCCTGTCCAAGGGAAAGAAATAAATGTTGGGGGAATTTTTAAATGTAATTGTTTTAAAACACAGAAGATTACCATGAGAAGTTACCAGTGCCTATTTTACAATCCCTTTCCCTTGTATTTTCAATTACTCAATTTCATTACTACAGGTAATACAGAAGAAATGCTGCAAAAATATATTATTTTTACATCTAACATATATCAGGATCATACTAGCAATAAGACAGAATATTCATTAGTGGGTCATAAATGCAGTCCTCAGAGGATAGCATACATTTATGAAAGTTTCTGTCATTTTTTTGTCCCATCTTAGTGTTTCCAAAACATCTTATAGAGGTTGTCGTGAACATCTGTTTGAGCTTTTTGAGAACAGGTCTGACCTTAGACATTCCAGTCAGTCCTACATGCCTATAGCGTATCTTTGCTCTGAAAAACATCTGTAAAATGGCTTTGCCAATTTCCACTCTCTGTATGCTTCAGTAATTCCAAATCAAGTTAACTTCATTAAGAAAAGAAAACTAGGTCTTCTTCTGAATTCATTCTTGAGGAGAAACATCTTTTGTGGAGACATCCTTCAAAGACAATGTGGAGGGTGAGACCTTTAAGTGGTCATGATGAAGAGATATGCAGTAGGATATCTGCTCTCTCATCATGCGCAAAACCTGTCAGCATTCCTTACTCCTAGGGTAGACATTCCTCTGGAAACTTGTGATACAGTATTTATCATATTTACACTGGAAGGCACCTGGATGATACTTAGTAAATGTTCTGTTTTACTACAGCATTCAAAATGTTCTGGATTGTTTTCAAAAGCAGTTTAGGCCCATGATGGGAGCTAGAACTTTTTCAGATTTGTTCACTCTGACTACTTCATAATTCCTGAGGAATATAGCCCATGGTTGATACAGAGGGTAGTGCTCTCTAACAGTGAGGTGAAAAATGTGATATTTTAAATTATTTTCAATAGATTTGGTTTGGTGACCAAGGCACAAATGTTAATGGAAACACATTTTCAGAGGCAGCACACAGAGAAATATACTTTCTTGAGTGGAACCATGCTTTTCTTAAATCCTCTAGTGTATTTGTGTATATGCTGTTCCTGCTTTTTTGATGAGGTTTAAATCCAAGACTGTGTTCAACAAATATTTTGCCTAGTATCTTTGATCCTTATCATTTTATAAAGATAGTGGGTCTGTCTGAGCTGATTTTCCCCATGCAGCCTTCATGGTGCAGTCCAGAGGGTGTTGATAACACACCCATGTTATGACTAGCAAGGCTCACACAGCACCAAAGGTACGGGGAGGGCAAGATCTGGGAGGGGATACAACCCGGACAGCCAACCCGAGCTGACCAATAGGATATTCCATACCATATGACGTCAGCTCAACTATAAAGGGAGGAGGACGGGGGGATTCGGGGGGAAGACGTTTGTCCTCCGAGCAACCAGTATGCGTTCTGGAGCCCTGCTTCCCGGGACAGGCCCGACACCGCCTGCGGATGGGAAGTAGAGAGCAACAGCTTTGCTGCTTTTGCTTCGCGCACACGTGACCTTGCTTTCTCTGCTGTTTATTAAAACTGCTTTTTATCATAACTCACAGGTTTTCCTTTTCCATCTTCTTCTCTCCCTGCTTGCCTTGCTGACGGAGGTTTGGAGGGTGGGGGTGGGGAGTGATAGAGGGACTAGGGGTGGGCACCGGGCACCCAGCCAAGGTAAACCCACCAACCTGTTTTTCCCGGTAAAGTTCTTACAGACGTATCATTTTACTTCTGCACACACCCAGAGGTGTGGCTACTGTGGCAAAACTGAGCAATTTAGTATCTGTCTTGTAGTTAAGTGTGTTTGATATCCACTAAGTGCATATTCCCTCACTTAAGTCTGAACAGGCTGCCCAGGGAGGTTGTGGAGTCTCCTTCTCTGGAGATATTCAAAACCCGCCTGGACGCCTTCCTGTGTAACCTCATCTAGGTGTTCCTGCTCCGGCAGGGGGATTGGACTAGATGATCTTTTGAGGTCCCTTCCAATCCCTGACATTCTGTGATTCTGTGATATTGGTACTCTGGGCTTCTGTACATAGCACTGAATCCAAAGGTAATATCCTCAAAAAACTGGTGAGGAGAAGAATGCACCAGCCACCTTTTTGTAACAATACCACAGAGGATTCAAAGTCAAGGCCAGAATCCAATCTCTCAGGAGGTTTCATGAAGTCTGAATGCCGTTTTGCAGGTTGACTGCCAGGGGACTAATAGTTCTGGGAACCTCTGGGGTTTGGGGCTGTCCAAACTTCTATGGAGTCAATTTATCAAAATTCAGGTATTCTCCTCTACCTCTGTCTGTGCAGACTTCTGTCACATAGTACATGTGAGGCAGAAGATCTTAGATTAATTCTATTCAAGGAAGTGGCTGATCTGCTGTAATTTATTCCTGTGTGAGTTGGTTCCCACAGCTACAACCCTGCTTCACTACTAGGAGCTGCAGTTCCTGGTGAAGAAAAGTAGGCAGGCATTCATGATCACTGGAGCCTGTTCAGGTCCATCAGCATTCAGTACACTGAGGCATCTGCCCATGGCATGCTGGGGTTAATGAACTGAACCCTTAGATTAGTGATTAGACCTAATTAAAAATAGTTACTGATGAGGCAAGAAACTCATGTTCTCTTCTTTTTTCAGTGTAGGAATTGAAATCTACTTGGTCCCTAGTCTAGAGTTAAGGTAAGGAAGAACAAACTTGTTTCAGATGCATCACTGTGCAGCCAGGAACACTGCAAGGAGGAGGCTGAATGTGATACTCAACCTAGCACAGAAGATGTGATTTTAATGGGATCCTTTAAAAAAAAAAAAGAACAAAACAAAACTACTAGAGTAGTTCTTTACACAGAATCCGATTATAGACTTGAATCTGTGAACAGGTTGACATTATGCTGTGAGACATCCACCAAAGAAGTACTAACCAGAACCTGCAAATTCACACAATTCAGCTAAGTGCTTCTCTGATGCACTAAAATTTAATAACTCTGCTATACTAACAGCCATACCACTTCCAGATACTGCACCTAAGTATCTCCTTAGTCCCCTTATCTTTTTCTATGATTTAAAGTGTTACAGAAGAATACGTCTTATTCCCTTTTCAGAATCCCAGTGAATAACTTTTTTTTTCAGTTTATAGATGATAGCTATGAACGATGCCTAAAGTAAAGTATGGCCATTAGCCGATGGTTTAGATATTGCAACAGGCAATATGCCTTATTTGTGATAGGAGGAATTGAACTGTGAGACCTACAGTCTTTGTTCATACAGTTGATCAGTAATAAATCAAAACCATTTTATTGTAGATATTAAACAGCAGAAATGTAGTCAACAAATAAATAATTACATTTATTTGACAAAGGGACCAATGGCATTTATTTTAATTATTCGCCATTTTGTAAGCCTTACGGACTTAGCCAGGAGTTCAGTTTATCTTTCTTGTCTTAAGATTGAAACACTTCTTTCCACTAACTCACAAACTTGCCAGACAGAAATGTTCTGCCACACTTTTCACTTTAGGATACTGTATGTTTTCTATGAGCAGAATATCCCTTGCAGAGATGTCTGGGAAATAAGCCAGTTATAATGGTCTCAGGAGAATCTGCAGGATTGCAGAAAAACAAAAACATATATTTAAGTACATTAATATCTCAAATTAGTACAGCAAATGGCAATTGACAGCTTTTCATGAATTTTGGCACTAATGTCAGATCAAAGTGTGTATGAGGCTTTAAATCAAAATGTATTTATATTTTTGTTGACATTAATACAGATCTGAATCTGTAGCTTCTGAATTATGTCTACTTATATTCCATATCTTTTTTTTCCTAATTTTAATGCTGTTTGTATGATTTTGGCCTATCAGGCAACTGTATATCTTGTAAGTGAGCAGAGCAATATCATTGCTAGTAATGATAGAGTCATTTTCAAGTCACTGTGTTTGTTACTTTTGATGGCAAAGTATTCAATTGCAGTTTATATGTGCTTGGCCGTGGGTGCCTATTCATCTCTGAGAAAGATGACCTCTGGAAAATATTGATGATTTTGGTGAATTTTTTTTCCATGTGGAGTCAGCCCAAAGCGTTCCAGATGTCAGAGCTCTGACTTAACAGAGTGACAGATTTTTAACAAAAACTCCCAGGAACAGAGCTTATTGGTGAATATGCAGATCCTCTGCTATTTATAGAGAACACTAGTGTAATCAAATATCAACCTAAGTACACCTTTAAATGGATAATCATGGTGAAAACATCTTCTGCTACCCATTGATATAGCTATTCTGCATTTTCAAAGTCTGTATGAGCAAGTACCATAGGTTAATTAAGCATACTTTATCAGAGTAAGTTTAAACACTTGACAGTGCATATGTTGTAAAAAAGCGAATGCTCCTCACCTCTACCTTTTAGTCAGATAGTGTGCTGGTGTGGAGTTTTTAAAAGGGAGAAGATTCAGGAATAATTTCAAACTCTTCTGACGCAAATGTTAAATCAACAATCAGAGCAATAACTTATCATGTTTGTTTGAAACTTGGAGTTTTCACTCGTTTTTGGCAATGAAGTATTTCAATACTTTTAATTTTGAAATCCAAAAGAAACTTTTTAATTGTATTACATTATTTCTCATTTTCATGGCTCTTATGACATTGGTTTGTGGCATATCAGTAGCAATCATAATGTGTTTCATTCCTACTCATGTATTGATTGTTAGATATACATTTTATTTTGTGATTGTCTTATTTTTAAATTATTAGGGCCTAATGCTACTTAAAACTGATTAAAACGTCTAGATCAAAGTGTTCCCTGACTGCGCTGTAATGAAAAGAAGCTAAGCGTCAAATGTACTAATTGGAAAAGCAGCGGTTTTCCTGTTAATATCTTAGCCTGAAATATTTTTTCTAGGAAGATGAAAACATCATCTTATCTTTAGAAGTTGCAAAGCATACAGCGGTTTATTAAAAAACAGACAACAAAAACCCAAACCACAATAAACCAAACAAACTCAGGGAACATATTTTTTAAAATATCAAAAAAATAATTAGTGACATCCAGATTCATTCCTCTATATAAGGCACTTACCAGATACACAATTTCAGAAACTAGTTGCTGTTAGCCTTTTCCATCATCAGTTGAGATACACAGGTCCTTCCAAAAGGTAAGGTTTCATTTCATTTATGTGATAAAAGCAATTGTATTTTTTCCTTAAAGACTATCAGGCTATGTATTCTTAGAGCATTTGATATGATTTAGGTATTCTAACTAGAGGCACCTAAGTAAGATAACTAAGATACGTATGTATGTAGTTGCAGTACACACTGAAATAACTGTCAAATGTCTGTTTTTAAAAATGTATGGTTTACTATACAAAGTGTTCTTGACTAACAAAATCCTAAGTTAGGCATTTAGAAGCCCAAACGTCAATGTGATAATTATTAGAGTCCAGGTTTTTATTTTTCAGATAGAAGTATTATACAGTTTCACCACAGCACAAACAGATAACACTGTGACACTGAAAATAAGACATCCCAGTCAGTTCTTACTAACAAGTGATGCTAATTATTTGAGTAATAAATGTCAGAATTAATAGCATATGCTCATAATAGCATATCATATTACTCAGTACTACTCCTGGGATGCAAAGTGAAAAAGTAATTGATTCACTTTAAACTGAAAGTTTAACTTTTTGAAATACCATTTTTGTCTTATGCAAATTATTCAAAATATTTTTTACATGTTCTTGCACCTATTGACTCTAGCAGTGATAAAACACTTTATGAACAGAGTTAATCATTGTGTGTAGAGGAGAGTTGCTGCTACGCCTTATAAATAGATGTGACTGCTGGGGCAAATTTTAGGCTTGCACCTTGCAAGTCTGTCTTTCAATAGCATTTTCCTGCCTGTGTTGTAATTCCCACAGTGGTCCTTGTGAATCTTACAGAATCTGTGGAATACACCCACAGTGTCTCCTACACAGAGCAGATTTCCTCTTCTACTTAAAAAAAAAATAAAAATGTGCTTCTGTTTAATTAGCGGAAAAGGGCCAATGTCAGAGAAACACAAACTATTCCTTGTTAATTAACCCTGATACAGTGACATCTCCAAGAATCTTTAGTCTAAGCCAAGACCTGTTCTGAGGAGAATGTTAAGGTCTCCTGATAGCAGAAACTCAAGCCATGTGATGTCATTTTTGCATTAGTCCTGCTCTATGTGGCGTGTAATTCCTGACCTCAAAGGAAAGATTGATCATAACTTCTTCCATCTGATATTTATGAAATGTTGCCTAGCATGTCTGGCAGAGTCAATGATACATTTTCCTCTTTTTCTGTTTTATCTCTTGTTTCTATAGCATCTGAGTTTTGTGTGATTTCTCATAAAACATTCTCAAGTTTCACTCACGCAGGCCATCTGGACTGTAGTTAATATTTTAGGACCTATCCCCTTAACTTTGATGTACTTTCTTGTAACTGCTAAAACACCGTGATGTCTCTTCCTTCTGTCTTGAGAACCTCTCCCTCAGAAACCCAGACATATCAGAGGAACCAAGGGCTTGATACTGCCAGCAGCTGAAGTCTTTCATATCTCTTGGATATTCTTTCAAATCTGAGAAAATCTATAATGAGAAAAGTTAATCTGTGAATTCTCAGCAGAAAAATCTTACCATAATGAAAAAAAGCAAAGTCCTAAAGTATAAAATATTATGTTTAAAAATGTGTCATACTAGCAGATTGTGGAATTGGTTTGTTGCGTTAGATTATGCACTCAAAATTGGTGCTGTGATGAACAGCACAGTTATTATGTGATCCACCACACTGAATTCACTAATGACATTGTCAATACTGTATCTTGATTGCTGTCTTCACCTGAAACTTATTTTCTTCTCAGGTTCATTGAATTTCATCTCAGTAACTGTTTTATGAACGAGCAAGGTCCATTCTACACCTACGATTGGAACAAATGAGGAATAGAAAGCTGCATTTTACTCTGATTTAACCCAGAAGTATCTCTCAAATAGCTCAGTCATATTTGAAGTATTCTCAGGATCTGATGTTACTATTTGCCATTTTTATAATGTGAAAACAAGCTTGAAAGATAACAAAGATCAGATAAACGTTTCTAAGAAACAAATTGACAGCTCTCATAACACTTCTAGTAACATGTGCTTAAAGTAATAAGATGCTTATCTGTGATCCCATCCTCCTGAACTAGGATTGTGCGATCACTATAATGACATTTCTCTCTTAAGGATGGACCCATAGAAGTGTTTCATGGTCTGTCTTGTAGCCTTAGCTAACCAAGCTGTGATTGATTGCTTCTTAGGCACAGGCACCAATCACAAGATTGGTATCTTATTCCCCTTCCCTGTCATCTGCGTGATTCAACCCACAAGAAATGCTCTGTCACGAGAGTATGGTTTGGGCAGAGATATATGTGGAGTTACATTAGGGTCTAGTGGGTCACTCATCACCAAATGAAGCCCACTGAGTCACAATCAGGAGCTACTTGGGACTCTTTATCTTGAGAAAAGAGAATAAGGGCAGAATTCAGTTTCCTGAACTCAAGTGTCTAGGGAAGTCTAGACACTCCAAGAGTCTAAGATGTGTACAAGAGGGCAAATGTATGACACAAGGCCTTTAGAAGCAGCATCTGAAGATCAGGGGAGATGCCCAAGGATGTCCCACAGGCAGTAAGCATCTATGTTTAGGCAGAATTAATACCTAGATTTTATTGTCTCTGAAATTACACTTAATCATCACATGTAGATGCCTACATTTAGGTCTCATAATCTCTGAACTTGATCCAAGGAGGCTGTAAAAGACAATCATGGAAGAGACAGTGGGCTAGGAATCCCTAAAATCTCACTGGGAAAGGTTACTACAAGGTAGAGGATTCTCCCCAATTTTATGAGAGGCACATGAAACTAAATAAGGTGATAAATTCTCCAAGACATATCTTTGTCTGCCAAGAGAAGATCAAATTCACTTCCTCTCCTGCTTCCAGTATTGCAGCTGCTTTTATATAGTTCTGCCTTTTGTTTGTGTAAAATTTATTACAAATTATAGAAAACTCCTTGACATTTGCCACAGTTTATTTTTCCTCTTTTGCTGTTTGTTTTCAGCCTACTGCAGAAATCTGATCACCACAGCGCTGCTTGCCAAAATATCACAGAAACTGGGTAGGGACACTAATGGGTGGTCTTGCCAAAGAATTTACATCCAGTATGCTGCACTGTGTACAGAGCACTCTGGCTCCAGTAGACAGTGTCACGCTGGTTGGTTTTTGAACTACTGCATTGTATGCATCCCTAGTTTGTGTTAGGTTTAAATATATTTGCACTGTTAATCAGAAGCTACACGGTATAATGCATTTAGGTGTCTGCTTTGCCACTAAGGGATTAAAAATGTTTTAATTGGCTAGTTTGGGATAATGATCCTTGAATTCCCTGTCTCATCCTTCTTCCCAGCTTTGCCATAGTCATGCAGAACTTAACTCATGCAGAACCCGGAGGATGAGTGTAAGTGTACAAAAGGATATTTTAGTTGTGATCATAAGGATATATCACAAAACAAACATGAAGTGTTTCCTGAAAGGAAATACAAAAGGACTTGAAAGTCTGTAAGGTGTATGCATATTTTGTCATTAAACAGAAGATCAACATATATATATATTCCCCTTATCCTGTTCAGAAATATCCTCCCCCTCCACAAGTCTTGAAGAAAATACTTAGTTAAGTCAGCACATTTTCCACTGTCCTTTCAATCATTTATGATTGAATGAAAAATCTTACCATAATGAAAAAAATCAAAGAACTCTAAAAAAACCTTGTCTTTAATCTGATACAAGAAAGAAAAATTGACTTTTTTAGGAGTATACATTTCACATTCCTAAAGAACCTCGCTGTTACTTTGGTGAGGTGTTTCAGGGATAAATTTTCACATTTTAAGATGAGTCTTTGAGGCCAGGAACTAAATTTCGTAAACTTGTTAACAAGGATGTAACAATCTTTTAGGCTGGGAATTTTTGGTTTTGCACTGAAAGTGAGCAGAATCAAGATTTAAAAAGCCAAGCTAATTTGTGCTAATACATGCTTGTGTTGTTTTCCATATTATTAGTCCATATTAGAGGACTATTTAAAAACAATTCTGTTTTAGAAAATTTTACCTTTAAAAAATGTGCCCTTCTTTGCAATGGGCATAAGGACTATGAGCAGTGGTGGGCTATATTCTGTTTATGTGTCCACATACATTTGAACTTTGTTGAAGACCCTGCTTGCGTTTCTGTTTTCAGTGGATGCCTGTACATGTGCTTGCTTTTGTTTTTAAACAGGGCTATGAGATAATAAAACTCCTCCTGCATTCTTCTTACGTGACCTACATATATATTCCTCCTCTACTCCCACTCCGTACAGTTGTCCACTTGCTACTTTCTCCTCAAGTCATAGACAAAAGCTAAGCAGAGTGATTTTAAATACTGAGATTTATTTCCCATACACAACATATTTATACAGATTGCTTGATAAAAGTCATCTACTGTGCTACATTGCTTTCTAGAATAATGCAGAACATGACTGTTTTCTTAAGCAATAAATTGTTGGATGGAATGCATAAAGCAGACATCATATCTCACTGATGAACACTGACTATGCAGTTCCTTCACTAGCAGTTTTATTTCCTATTTGAAGCTAATGCTTTTTAAGTCAGAACTATCTCTTTTAATGGATCAAATATCCTAAATGTCCCATCTCAAAGCATGTTACCTTTTTGATGCATTATTCTTTTAACTATTTCACAATCAGTCTTAGGAAATCGCTGTTCACATTTTTATTGTAAGTGTGGGACTAACCTTGCTCCAGACCAGTTGACTGTCAATCAGATGTCACTCACAAATGCCTCTGAACAATTTCCTTCTCTAATTTGAAAACAAAAAGTACCAGTTGAGATTTGTCTGTGGACTTCAGCAGAAGCTGATGTGGGTTGTTGGTTTTTTTTTCCTTTTTCCATTAAGTAGACTAGTAAACTTTAACTACATGTAAGACTGCTTTTTAAAATTTTATAATTTAAAATCACATCACCCTCTTCATGAGATATTCTTCTGTTCTGGCAATACAAGCATTATTTTAATATCATTATGTTTAAAATACTTTTAATGGCACACAGAATTATTAAGGCTCTTTTTTCACAAGAAGATTCAATGTAATTAAGGTTATGTCTTTGTAAAGATTTGTTAAAAGTGTATGCTTTCAATATAGGTATATAGGTATGCCTGTTCAGAATTCAGTATACATTAAGTTACTGCATTTAAATAAAAAATAGATTCTTAGATGCATCGGTAATTTAATCTGAACCTGTCTCCTACTGTAAAGTCTCAGGAATGGTAAATTCAGGTTACTTTTTCAGTACCCTGAAGAAAGCCCCTGGCTATTCTTATACACTTTCAATCGTGCTAATATTGCAGCTGCTTTTATTTGAAGAGTAAAAGGGAGGCAGAGAAGTACTCATTTTTCAAGTTTACAACTTCATGCCAGTTACAAATCTTTCTTAGTTTTACCTGCTACTAACCTTCATATAAGTGCATGCCTCTAACCATTTTAAGAGAGCAAAAAGAAATCACATACAATTGGGTTACTTGCTCAAGGCTTTTAGCTACAGTTATTTTAAGTGTATTTGTTTTTTACCCAACACATGAGAGATGAAAACACATTGTTTTGCATAGTTATGACTTACAAGACATGTTATCCTCTTCATCATTTCCTCTTTCCACACTGCTTACAGGAGCTGGCTTTAGACTTTCACGGGAGGCAGAATGAGACCTGCCAGGCTCTTTTGTTATCAACAACAGCTATAAATGCTACTCCAGCCAAAAATCCCCCATGGTCACCTTTGCGCTGAAGAGCTTTGAGTGTTTTGAGCACAGATATTCTTGCTGACATCTCTTCTGCCACCTCCATTGCTTCTCCTTTGCATACCATCAGATGCTGCAAAGCAAGCTTCCGTTATTATAGATACCTAAGGCTGAGCTCTTTAACATGGGTCACGTACATGACCCAAGGTAAAATGTGTTTCAGCTGTGTTACAACACTTGGTTCTAGCATCTTCATTCATTGTAAGGATTATCTAACTATAAGAACAGTCCCACTTCCTTCACTAGTATTGCTTGTGAAGTAATGGGCAATGCAGTAGAAGGCAAGAGTGTGAGATCTGACCCAGCACATTCCAAGATCTTATAGGTTCAAAAAAGTTAATGTGAGACAGACAGGAATTTAACAGAAGAGGAAATTAATGTTCAAGATGATAGTCCTGGCAGATGGTCAGGTGACAAGGCTAGGAGTGTTTTTAAGGGGATAGGGCACTTTTTGGTTTTAGTTCTGAACAGATTATTAATACTAAAATAATTGTTATTCAGGAAAAAAAAAAAATCTCATTTGTAAAGATTCTCAGAGTTGGAGTTAATATTTCTTTCTGTGTCTGACTTGAATAATAGAAGTGAAACACCGCCAAACAGTGGGTGTTAAAGAAAAGGCATTTTCTTCTAAAAGGTGGCTAATATCTGGATTCTGCTATCTTGTAACTCACAATGTTACTTTGTTGGAGTGCAGCACGGGAAAGCATACCAACCTATACACTACCTGGTATGCTAGGCTGCTTTGTGTTAACGTTCACCCACAAGCACAGACACTACATTTGACCAATCTTAGTATTCCTAGTTCTGCGGCTATTATAGTTTGAACTCTGAAGACATCCTTCCCTTAGCTAGCTCAGTGAGACAGAATACAGCACTACTAAGTACAGTAGCTTATGTGCTTCTTTTTCTTATCCCTAATATCCGCAGACACTTTAAAGTTAGAATGACTTTTCTTTTTCTAAAGACTAAACAGTTCAATTTGCATATATGAATAACATGGAGAAAGGGAGAGGAAGGGAGGAAACCAGAATAAATTTTAAGAAGGGACTGTGGGAGTTCTCAGAAATGCAACAGGTCATTGCTACTGCTTGGATCATCACTAGAAATTTACATTTTTATTCCCGTAAAGCATGAAGTATCTTGCAAGGCAGTGTAAGGTTTTCTTTGGGCATTTCAATGCTATTGTATCTTTTCTTCTGCATTATACATGCTTAGTTATTCTGGGACCTAGAACAGACAGCAGCAGAAGTAGAGGTGAAAGACATAATGTTTATCTGACTTGCAGTCAGTCAGTTGGTAAAAGGTTTGGAACTGTTTCCGTTATGAGTACATTTGTGAGACAGAGACTGGCCCAACCTACATCCATCTCTGTGAATTATCTTCGTATAAAAAAAAAAACAAACCAAAACCAAAAGCCATTTACACTGGTACCTGCTATACAGAATCCTAAGATTCACAGAGACATTTTTAAGACAGTAGTTAAAGGTGCAAAATAGACAGTTTAGACAAATAGTTCAGCTGTTAGACAACACTGAAACCTCTTTAATATGACCAATTACTTTGTAGGCATCCAGAAAGTTTCCAGAAATCAGTGCTGGAAACATGATAGTTCACAGTTGTTGTCACAGAGTGCCAGCATAACTTCAACAGGCGATCATGTAAAAGTACTTGGCTACTGTAGCAAAAATGACTTTGATTTACCCTGACTTTCATTTTTATTCTAAAAATAAAGAGTGGAAACCAGATGAAACTGCTAAAGCTTTACCAGGCTTGACATGGAATTGTTGGTATTCATGTGGATTCCATTTAAAGTAAAAGGTCAGAGCAGACATACTTGAAACTCAGTCCTAACTCTGAAAATACTTGTCAGTTAGGGTAAGCCTGGCTCAATATTCTAGTTTTTGATTCAAATTCAAACATTATGTCACTAAATTCCAATCCTAGATACTACACTGAAAGACAGGAGTTTGGGTGTGGGTTTTTTTGGTGGAAAGCCTATGTAAGTCACCAAAGCACCATGTATTCCCATGTTCTCTAGGTGACTTACATAACTTTTTTCCTTTGTCTTTGACCATAGGAATCAACCAGTGAAGAATTTTATTTCGTGCCATTAGGGCGCAGCTGGAAATAGACTGTCCTTATTCTACTCCCTCCAGAGTAAGACAAATTAAGAGGACTGTGTTATAATTGTTCTAATAAACCAAACTCTCACGACGTGTTGAAGACATCCAAGAACTTTAAGAATATATGTATGGTCATATGAAATATATTGTTTCTTATGCTTTGGGTTATTTATTAATACACAGTCAGGAAAATGAGTTTTCCTCTTGAGCACAATTCTGTGGAGCACACAGAAGCTTGAGCTTCCATCACGTAAACAGTCAGATAACGTACACTAGTATTTTAATCTCTGGTACTAAATGCCTGCTCAATATGTCAAAGTTGAACAAGCTTAAGAGTTCTGGAAACGTACAACCAATACATCTGCCTTCTTCAGAAGGAAAGAGAGCCTGCTGTATGAAGCACTGGGGAGAAATTCTGGCATCAGTGACAGACTTGTGCAATGGTACCTAGAACTGACATGAATCCTGTGTAGAGATGGACAGAAAAGAAAATCTTGTAGTAAGTGATTGCTACCCAGGCTCTATTCAATTTGATGCTGCTACAAATTTCCTTAGTGAAGAGAAAGAAACCCAATGCTGACTCACCTTTCCTAAGCTTTAAAGCAATTTTGCCTATGTAGTTATTTATTTTACAGTTTTCATTGCAATCTATTGAATTAATATTCTAGAAATTGCTGCCAAGCAGTTATCAAGAGCACCATTTTTCTTTAAACTTGCCTGTCAAGGATGTGGTACTTTCCAAGGTTTTTGATTCAAAATTTCAATTCTTGGAGAAGTGGGGTCAGCAGAACTGCCACCTTGGTCTTCTGGAGGGCAGACTTTGGCCTGCTTAGGAAACTGGTTGACAGATTCTCTTGGGAGGCAGTCTTGAAAGGCAAAGGAATCCAGGAAGGCTGGACATTTTTGAAGAAGGAAATCTTAAAGGCACAGGAGCAAACCACCTCCACTTGCCAAAAGATACACTGGTGGGGAAGAAAACCAGCCTGGCTGAACAGAGATCTTTGGCTGGAATGCAGGAGGAAAAAGAGAGTTTAAGACCTTTGGATAAAGGAGTAGGAAACTCAGGAGTACTATAGGGATGTCATGAGGTTATGCAGGAAGAAAACTGGAAGAGCCAAATCCCAACTGGAACTTAATCTGGCTGCTGCTATTAAAGAAAAAAAAAAAATAGAAAGAAAGAAAATGTTTCTATAAATACATTAGCAACAAAAGGAGGGCTAAGGAGAATCTCCATCCTTCATTCGATGCAGAGGAAAACAAAGTGACAAAGGATGAGAAAAAGGCTGAGTTACTCAATGTCTTCTTTGACTCAGTCTTTAATAGTAAGACCAGTTGTTC
>VYZX01009647.1:33854-55432 GCA_013401335.1 Brachypteracias leptosomus | reverse complement strand
AATGAGGATCCTGGGAGTTACTGTTCAGTCAGCCTTACCTTTGTGACCAGTAAAATCATGGAATTATGGATGGATAAGGAATTGGTTGGATAGCCACATCCAAAGAAATGCAGTCAACGGCTCTATGTCAAAATGGAAATTAATAACAAGATGTGTCCCCCAGAGATATGTACTGGGAAGAGTACTATTCAATATCTTTATTAATGACATAGACAAAGGGACTAGTGCACCATGAGCAAGTTGCATATGATAGCAAGCTGAGGAGTGCAGCTGATTCACTTGAGGGAAGGGATGCCATCCAGAGGCATGGAATGCCATGGGATGCGAAGTGAACCTCATACAGTTCAACAAGGCCAAAATCCTGAACCTGGGTTGGGGCATTCCCAGATATGCATACAGGCTGGGGGATTCATAGATTGAGAGCAGTCCTGCAGAGAAGGATTTGGGGGTACTGGTGGATGAAAAATTGGACATGAGCTGTAAATGTGTGCTTGCAGCCCAGAGAGCAAATCACATCCTGCATCAAAAGAGGCACGACCAGCATGTCAAGGGAGATGATTCTCTCCCTCTGCTCCACTATTGTGAGACTCCATCTGGAGTACTGTGTCTGGATCTGAGGCCCCCAGCACAACAGAGATATGAACTTGTTAGAGTGGATCTGGAGGAGGGCCACAAGAATGATCAGAGGGCTGAAACACTTCTCTTATGAAGAAAGGCTGAGACAGTTGAGGTTGTTCAGCCTGGAGAAGAGAAGGCTCTAGGAAGACCTTATTGCAGCCTTTCAATACTAGAAGGGGGCTTATAAGAAAGATGGAGAGAGACTTTTTATCAGGGCCTGTAGTGACAGGAGAAGGGACAATGGTTTTAAAGCAAAACATGGTAGGCTTAGATTAGGTGGAGAGAATAAATTTTTTATGCTGAGGGTGGTGAGAACCTGGAACAGGTTGTCCAGAGAATCTGTGGATGTCTAATCATTGGAAATGTCAAGGACTTTGAGCAACCTGGTCTAGTGGAAGATGTCCCTGCCCATGGCAGGACCCTTCCAAACCAAACCATTCTATGATTCCATGATTCTATGATAAATTACTCCTTTCATTTTATTTCCCATTTATATCTAAATAGAGAAATAAATGTCTTACTATGAAGACATTATTAAGCTGGCCTCAGAACTGAGTACTGATAGTAGTTTTAAGTACACCTGAATTTACATGCAAGTGTTATTTTAGAAGGTTAGTGATTGTGATTGATAGATCTTCGTTTTTTGAATGTTACCTTAAATGATAGAGAATAATATCTAAATATTTTTGTTTGTTTGTTTGCCTGGTTTTGGTTTTGATACCTGTGGTAGAATGCTTGCTAGAAAAAAAAGAAAAAAAAAAGGTTGAATTTATTGATTTTTGTCCGAGATTTGATTTATATAGAGGAGATTTACATAGATAAACATGATCTATTTGCATTGTTAGTGTGTCTCATTTTTTCAATGACACTCATAAGTTATGAAGCTTTCTTTATTAATTTCCACATAGGTCAATGACCTATAAAACAGCTCTGTACTGTAAGCACCTTTATACTCTATAGATTGCATATCATATTAAAAATATTATCTCCACGTAGAAAACTATCTGTTAATGAATAGATGAGTGAGTAAAATGCAGGTTGAAAAATGAATAAAGGTTTCATAAGGCAATTAAACTCGGCGTTATGTTTGCATTATTCTGATATTTGCATTACAAGAGTGTTGCACATTCAAAAAAGTGATATGAAGACAGATGTGTTATTATTGTGAAACTCAATAGCCTTCACAGCTAAGTTCTCTTTTCTGTTTATACCATGCTGCAGAATAATTTTGAAGCTATAATATTCAATATGTCAAGAACAAACATTTATAAATGTACTACCGATTTACAAAAGAGGCTAATAAGGATGTGAAAACATGTTGACCATTTGAACTAGATATTATTTTATCAGAGTAAAAAACTGACGGTGTCATACAACGGCAAATATATTATCCTCCTTTAAGTAAGAACCCAAGCGTCTTCTAATATAATTGTATTTTACATTAAATTATTGTTACTGTTATTTAACATTTACATTGAAGTATTGCCTGAAGAACAACTCATTGCACTATAGAGTGTATAAAATAAAACTCCACAGTCTATGATATAGCATTTATTTGAAAAGGAATGTGATAGAGGAGCAGAGAGGTGGAAGCTCAATGAGGGCTCTGCTATAGAGAAATAACTTGAACCAAAGCCTTGGGTAATTGACATGATACATATTAATTGTGCTTCATATTAGCCCAACCACAGTATTTTGTTGAAATTTAGGAAGTATATAAAAATAATCATGTGGAAACGTTGTAAGCTTTGCAAATCAATCCTAAATATATGACATGCATCTTTCAGGAATCTTGTTTAAGCTTCTGGTAATTTACCTGCACAGTCCATCAGCAGTTTTGGCTTCCTAGGTGTGCGGTTCTGCAAGCAATGGCTCTGCATGGTGCAGAGAGCCATGCTCTGGTGCTGAGCAAGCCAGACCTTGAACTGAATTAAATATAGCTTTGAATATATTAATTTAGGATTTGTGCTAATGTATCTGCATGATGTTACAGTGTGCCCTGTTGACATTTTACTTAGAGATAGGTTGTCTAAGGGAGATAACTTGGCTGATGCATCTGCCAGCCACTTTGATTGCTGCTGTGCTGAGGAGTTCACAGCTCCCAGGACTGTAACAACAAGCAATTTTTCCATGATGACTGGTAGTGAGCCATGTGGATTGAACCCAGAAGCATGGATTCTGGGGTTTCTGGGATACACAATTTTATATATATATATGTTTGAGACAGGGGTCTGTTTGCTTTAACAAAGAAGAAATGGTATTTTGGGGTTTTGTTTCAATTCTGCATTAAGCCTAAATTTCAAAATATAAAATCTTTCATGAAATGGAATTACCCCCCTCTGCACAGTTCTAATTAGGTATGAAGGATGGTAAGAAAGATGAAGTGATGGAAATTTTAATGATGAATCCTTGTTACCTCAGGGTCTCTAGCAGCTACCTTTCTTCAAACTGTGAGTTAGAGAATGAGAAATCTAGCAGTGAAAAAAGAGGCCATGACAAAAAATGATAGTACTTCCCCTAAAGTGATGTTTTTCAGCCTTTTCAAGTAGGTGTCTGCTTATTCAAAGTTAAATTTTTCAAGACCACCTCCCTTAGAGTTGCTGCAAAAACAACCGTGAAAATATATCAGTGGGAAGTCAATAGAATTTACTTGTGTGACTGTTTGGAAAGATCATCAGAGTATACTTTCTCCTGAGATTCAAGTGTCAGGAGCAAGCAAGTGGCATTATCTTAATTTCAGACGGTAATTACATTTTCAGCATTTCAGAAGCACACACTTGCCTCTCATGGCACCATGTTTCTGGGAAGGTAAAACAGAGTGCCTTTTCTGCACTTGTATCTATTAGATTGTATACTGTGACCCCCATGTGTTTGGTAATGTGCTGAACCTATAAAACATTATTAGTCTGGTCAGTTAAGGACACTATTCTTTTTCTCACTGTCATTAAAGAATTCTAGGAGGTTTGAAAGGTTTGCTTTTATATAAGCCATATCCTATCGGGCTATAATTGCATGAATGCTGCATTGCTCTGTCTTTAATTAAACCCAGAAACAGGTTCCTTGAGCAGATATAAGACTCACTGGTCTGTAATGCTGAGGATCATATATGGCTTTTTTATTTTATTTTTAACCTAAGGTAACACCTTCCCAATCTTTGGGAACAGTGTGTGGTTTATTAAGGATATATTGCATATCTTCATTGCTACCTCTGCTATTTCACACTTCAGTTCCTTCAGAATTCTTGCATCAGCACCATCTGGTCCCAGTGATTTACTGCTCTTGAGGTTTTTTGAGTTGCTCAATAACATCTTTCTTAGAGGCATCAGCCTTTGTTAAGTCCCTGCATCAATTTTGTACAAAAATTATCTTTAAGTTGGGAAATTTTCTCATTGCTTTCCCTAGTAAATATGGGTGTAGAAAGCTACATTTAATTTTTACCTTACTTTGATTGCCTTGTTCATTACTCGATAGTTTAAAGGACTGGTAGTTGGTACACTGTTTGCTAGTTTCTGAAAAAGCTTTAAGTTTCCTCCCAACTCTTAAAGATGTTTTGATGATCAGACTCAAAATTTTTCCTCCTTTATTATCTTCCCTAAATATAATTTTATTTTTCCTTTTGTGCACATTTCTTCTGAGTTTAATGGGATGTGGGTAGGACTATGTTTATGTTGTTGTGTAGCTATGTTATATTACTAAGATCAAAAAAAAATTAAGATTGGGTACATTTTGATGCTCAGGCCTATATACTATGAAGAATTAGCATATTAATACGAATTTCCCTTGTAGAATCAACCATGCTGTGGTAAGTAAGTGAGATATCTTTGTTCCTACCTTTCTTATCAAGTGTCTGGGTAAATCACACTAGAAATTTCCACTTTAATTAAGTTTGTGCACATGTACATATGAGCAGCTTGAAGCAGGGAAGGGAGCCCAGGGCAATGCCTTTCTGTGATGAATGCCTGATCTCTAAAGAACACCCTTGATCTTTGTCTCTGATCTCTGTAATTCATATAGAGTGCAAGGGAGCTTCAAAGTTTTAGAACAGGTCACCATTTTTTTCCATACAATTTTTGAGAAGTAAAACTATCCAATTTAACGGGATGTCATCAACTTGAAAACCAACTGGAACCTGGTTGATTCAGAAGTTACCTTGTCTCAAACTTTCCACCCCAAGCCCCTTACTTTAATAAATATATTTTCTGATGTATTGCTGGCATTTTCAAAGGAAAAGGAAAAAAAAAAAAAAAGAAGTACTTTCTCAAGACTGCAAAGAAATGCTTCAGCGACTTTGTACATCTACAGAGGTCTTCTGAACACTTCGTGTATATAAAGTTATTTACATAGCAATGCTAAATATGCATATGATGACAAGACAACAAGCAGAAGGTAGACTGCCAAGTTGTGGCTGAAATATAAACAGAACAATGGAATATAAAAGTTTGGTTCTTTTCCAATATTTATAAAAACTTCCAAGACTTTAAAAAAGTGAAATTGAGACAATAATATAAAATCATCAGGAAAGAATGGTTGCATACTAATGATTTTCATAACTTCAGCATTTAAATACTTAGAAATAAACATCTAACATAAAGCTATTGCTTTTATTTCGTTCCATTCAATTAAAGGTGAAGTCATACGACTTTGTGATCCTCTCTATATTGGGTTTGGCTGGAGATCAAATTCCCCATAGCAGCTGATATAGCACTATGCTTCTAGCTATAGGAAGAACAGTGTTGATAACACACCAATGTTTTGGCTATTGCTGAGCAGTGCTCCCACAGCAACAAGACTGTCTCTCCAATACCCCCATCCCCATGCCCTCCTAAAGGCCAGAGGGTGGGGGCAAGAGATTAAGAGGGGATAGCTGGGGCAGCTGACCCAAATTTGACCAAATTAATATTCCATGCCATAGAATACTGTACTCAGCAACAAAGGCTAAATGAAAAGGGGGCAGGCATTCACTATTAAGGTGCTTTTTCTTTTGCATTTTTGTTTGTTTATTATTATTAATTTTTATTTTTTATTTAGCTGCTTTTGTCTTAACTCACAAGGTTTTAATCTTATTTTCTCTGAGTAAAGGAGAATGAAAGAGAAGCTTGGTGGGCACCCTGCAGCCAGTCAAGCTCAATCCACCAAAATGAATAGCGAGTATGTATTCATTTGCAAATCATGTGGTTCTGCCTTTGATTTGAATACACATTTAACATGCTGCTGCAAAGACACTCAAGAACTCATGAGTGTTCCTTAAAATAAACAAACAAAAAAATTGAAATCTTGTCATAATATTTTGTGTGTGGCATGAAACCTCCCAAAGAGGGTGATTGATCAAGGGTCTTTGAAGGACCATTGCTGTTCTGCCCACATTGCTGTTCTGATCACTTCTTACAAATCCAACTGGTCCATGTGGTCCTGTGTGACTGTTCCAGTATATTCATGATCCATTGCTGCAGATTGTCTTGAAGTAGGTACAAAATGTATCCTTTCTTAATTATGTACAGAAGACTGTCCCACTTGCCCATATCTGCACCTTGCAAACAATTTCTACTTTAAAATATCTTTTAGAAGATCTTTTTTTATTTATTTGAAATATCTTTATTTATTTTAAAATTATCTTTTAAAAATATCTTTTATTTAAAATATCTTTTATGCACAATTTGATTTATTCTGTAGCAGGGACCACCTAGTGGAGTGTCCAGGAGGGCCACACATTGAAATATGTAAACCAGCCTACATATTACAGGAGCTGCCTGGGAAAACGTTCATGATGGTGTAATATAAAGTCTTGGGAGCTACAATATTAGTCAAATATGTAATGTGAAGGTGGTGAGGGGTTCAGCCAGTTACATTGTCACGAATCACTCCACTTTTTCAAACTGGTCCACCATATCATATCATTCCATCTGTGCAAATGACTAGTTGAGGGGATACTGAACCACGCCCAGGAACTTACTGATCTGAGTACACTGGGTGTGAGCACTGACACAGCCCTGATTCCCAGCAATTCTGTAATTGTGACTGTAGGATGAACTGTAATTTGATCATTATAATTTAAGTTCATAGAATGATAGAATCATGGTTTCAGTTGGAAGAGGCCAGATCATCTAGATCATCCAGTTCCACCCACTTGCCATGGGCAGGAACACCTCCCGCTAGACCATGTTGCTCAAAGCCCTGTCCAACCTGGCCTTGAACACTTCCAGGCAGAGGGCATCCACAACTTCTCTGGGAAACCTGTTCCCGTGTCTCACCACCCACACAGTAAAGAAGGCCTGCTCTCAATACACTCATTGCCCAGCCTGTGTTTGTGCTTGGGATTGCCCTGAACCAGGTGCAGGACCTTGCACTTGGCCTTGTTGAACTTCATGAGGCTGGCATGGGCTCACCTCTCAAGCCTATCAAGGTCCCCCTGGACGGAATTCATTCCCTCCACCATGTCAGCTGTACCACACAGCATAGTATCCTCTGCAAACTTGCTGGGGGTGCACTCAAACTTATTGTCCATGTTGCCAACAAAGATGTTAAGCAGTGCTGGTCCCTATACTGGCCCCTGAGGACTGTCACTCCTTACTGGTCTCCACTTTGACACTGAGCCATTGACTGCAACTCTTAGAGTGCAACCATCTAGCCAATTCCTTATCCACCAATTGGTCCAGCTAGAAGGCAGCAGCTTGGGGTAAAGAAGAATATAAAAACTGCCTGATCAGGACTCCCAAGGCTCCATGGAGGGGATTCCCACTATGAACATCATATCCCTCCCAGTGAAGGTCTTAGGATATTAATGACAGTTAAAGTATCAACTGGTTATACAGAGCCAGTGCGATTTGAGAAAGACTGAAATTTTCAAACTTAAGATCCAGACAGAGAATAGAAATGTGAATATAAACCAGGAACAGTAGTAGATGTTAGGTTGTTTACATACAAATCTGTATGTAAACTGTATTATTAATGAAGCTTTTATCTTCTAATATGATAATTTTGACTTTTCAACTGTTAAAATATTGATTCTACAGACAGTAAATTCCTAACTCTACATATCTGCTGTGTTTCCTTTTGCCCATAACAAGATTTTGAATGTAACATTTCTAAGCCTTGTGGCTTTTTTTAATTCTTCGATTTCCAGCTGTGACTGCTTTGAAACGAACTCTACATAATCACCTCTCAGCTCCTGACTGCAGAGCCTGCCCTCTGGTTCATTTCAGAAAGCTCCATCTTTCTCTGGATGCCTCAGGTTCCATCATTACTGTCTTTTTGTCTGCTTACCCTACCCTGTCTTTTTCCATATGTGAACAACTTCCCTCTCATCTCCATGTTCTGGAGGTCTTGGATGACTCAGAATGCAGCAGTTGAAACACAGAAAATAGATGACTTTCTCCCAGTGACCTAGCTGTAGCCTGATAGAGTAACAAAGCCACTGGAATGAATGACCATGCAAGCAGCAACAGCAAAATTATGGGGTCCCAGGATCCTTTTGTAGTTCATTTCATGCTCAAACTCACATCATTCCTTATGAGAAAAGGCTGAGGGGGCTGGGTCTCTTTAGCTTGAGAAAAGGAGACTGAGGGGTGACCTTTTAACGTTTATAAATATCTTAAGGGAGAGTGTCAGGAGGATGGACCGAGGCTCTTCTCGGTGACATCCAATGATAGGACAAGGGGAAACGGGTGTAAGCTGAAACATAGGAGGTTCCACATAAATATGAGAAGAGACTTCTTTACAGTGAGAGTGACAGAGCACTAGAACAGGCTGCTCAGGGAGGTTGTGGAGTCTCCTTCTCTGGAGCCGTTTAAAGCCCGTCTGGACGTGTTCCTTTGGAACTTGGTCTAGGTGATCCTGCTCTGGCAGGGGGATTGAACTAGATGATCTTTCAAGGTCTCTTCCAATCCCTAGCATTCTGTGATTCTGTGATAAAGCTTTTTATCTTAACCAATAATTTTTAACTATAGGGTAGAAATTTTCATAATACCAGTGACATGTATTGACTGTCCTGACGTAGACAGACATGCTGTAAGGATGCAAATTGTTTTCCTTCAATTGTACTATTTTGTGAAAAGATACTGTCAAGAAGAAGTCTGAGGTTCATATGGTGGGGTTTTTTTGACTAGGAAAATATGAGTTTTCTAAAAGCTGATGAAATATTGTCCTGATATTTTACATTACTATAGTCCAAGCTCAAGCCAAGCATATGAGAAACAATGGAAAATACTGGTACACTATGAAAGTCGACTTTTTTTTATATGGACACAAGTTATTTGGCCCATTAACATGTTTCTTTATTTAATGTGATGCAAAACAAACAGTGCAATTCAAATGGGTAATCATTATTGCCTATATGGAATTGCTGTCTATGTGTAATTCACATTCTATATCAACACTGCATCAGAAGCCTGCTCCCATGCCCTCTTCTCTAATAAAATTGTTTCTTTATTCTACATCGTGCTGACAGTTAATTTAAAAATAGGCATCACCTTTGAATTCACTTGCTTAATTGAAAACAAAATGATAGCATGATTTGATCCATTGTTATAAGCACAATGTTCAAAATCAGGCTTTTCTGAATAGGTTTTAAGAAATTAAATTTTTAAAAAAGTTATTATAATTCTAAACAGCTATATCGCAGGCAGCACCTGGTCGCATTTTGTACATAGAGATGAATAAATACATCTATGCAATTAGTAGGTACTTACACAGCTATTTGCACAAGTAGACAACTATATATATTTTGTGTATTACATATTTGTATATATTCATATATTGACAGCATTACAAATGCAGATACAGTATAAAACAGTATACAAATACACATATAATTCAGATAAATATGAACTTTTGTATGCTTCATGTATTGTATCATAACAGTCCAAAGTCCAATAACAATATTCAAACATATATTGAAATTAGTATTCAAGCAAGTGCTGTGTATTGCTTGGATAGGGTCACGGTGTAAACCAGAAAAATTCTGGAAAGACATACATATATTCCTGTGACTTTACGTGAAAGGGTTCAGTATTTAATATCACTATACAATAGATCATTAGAAGGAAGAGTTTTAACCTCTNGAACAGGCTGCTCAGGGAGGTTGTGGAGTCTCCTTCTCTGGAGACGTTTAAAGCCCGTCTGGACGTGTTCCTTTGGAACTTGGTCTAGGTGATCCTGCTCTGGCAGGGGGATTGAACTAGATGATCTTTCAAGGTCTCTTCCAATCCCTAGCATTCTGTGATTCTGTGATAAAGCTTTTTATCTTAACCAATAATTTTTAACTATAGGGTAGAAATTTTCATAATACCAGTGACATGTATTGACTGTCCTGACGTAGACAGACATGCTGTAAGGATGCAAATTGTTTTCCTTCAATTGTACTATTTTGTGAAAAGATACTGTCAAGAAGAAGTCTGAGGTTCATATGGTGGGGTTTTTTTGACTAGGAAAATATGAGTTTTCTAAAAGCTGATGAAATATTGTCCTGATATTTTACATTACTATAGTCCAAGCTCAAGCCAAGCATATGAGAAACAATGGAAAATACTGGTACACTATGAAAGTCGACTTTTTTTTATATGGACACAAGTTATTTGGCCCATTAACATGTTTCTTTATTTAATGTGATGCAAAACAAACAGTGCAATTCAAATGGGTAATCATTATTGCCTATATGGAATTGCTGTCTATGTGTAATTCACATTCTATATCAACACTGCATCAGAAGCCTGCTCCCATGCCCTCTTCTCTAATAAAATTGTTTCTTTATTCTACATCGTGCTGACAGTTAATTTAAAAATAGGCATCACCTTTGAATTCACTTGCTTAATTGAAAACAAAATGATAGCATGATTTGATCCATTGTTATAAGCACAATGTTCAAAATCAGGCTTTTCTGAATAGGTTTTAAGAAATTAAATTTTTAAAAAAGTTATTATAATTCTAAACAGCTATATCGCAGGCAGCACCTGGTCGCATTTTGTACATAGAGATGAATAAATACATCTATGCAATTAGTAGGTACTTACACAGCTATTTGCACAAGTAGACAACTATATATATTTTGTGTATTACATATTTGTATATATTCATATATTGACAGCATTACAAATGCAGATACAGTATAAAACAGTATACAAATACACATATAATTCAGATAAATATGAACTTTTGTATGCTTCATGTATTGTATCATAACAGTCCAAAGTCCAATAACAATATTCAAACATATATTGAAATTAGTATTCAAGCAAGTGCTGTGTATTGCTTGGATAGGGTCACGGTGTAAACCAGAAAAATTCTGGAAAGACATACATATATTCCTGTGACTTTACGTGAAAGGGTTCAGTATTTAATATCACTATACAATAGATCATTAGAAGGAAGAGTTTTAACCTCTAGTTGTGGGCTTTAAGTTGAATTCATGTTCACCAATTTGTGAAATGGTGTCAAAGAGACTGCTTGTTTTCTAAAACTGTCTTTGAACTCTAATCTTGACCTAGTGAAAAACATGTGCACATTCAGTAAGTATACACATTGTGATTTATGTTCATTGGTTAGTTCAAAGAATGGCCTGTTCACTAGTGCAATACATTCTACTATATTTGAATTACTAGAACTATTCTTTGTCCTCATGCAATTCATAGCATTATCTGTAAGTAAAAAGAATCATAGAGAAGTCATAACAGAAAGTAGTTGATTCCATCTATTTTGCACCCAGCCATAGCCTGATTTTTCTTTAGAACTTTGATCTATGCATTTTAATTTTAAATGATCAGGTACTAATGTTTTACTCTTTCTGGTGGGAGACCAGTTCAAACACTGTGCAGCCTAGGCATTAGAGAATTATCTTCCTATTTGTCCTCATCTATCTTTGTAAGATTTTAGAGATTGTTGCAGATACGCACAAAGAATTTTCAACTTTTCAGTATAGCTGTTTTGTCTTTGCTTGAATATTTAACCAAGTAAAATATATTTGGCTCTTAAATCTTAAAAATCTCTTAAATATTTTTCAAATTGATTTGCTGCTTTAATACTGAAATTCTCAGAACTACCTATAGTGCACAGTACCATCACATATTTGTTTTGTTGTAAAGGTTGTCCCTTGCTATATGGTGATATAAGGCATCTAAAATAATTAGTATAGTTTTTTAGGTTAAAAGAAAAATTGTAGTCATATTAATGGTGACTGTTGAAAAAGGTTCCAATGATATAACTCTTCCTTTTCATAGGAAATAAAATGCTTCACATTCCTAGAAGAATGAACTTTTTCTTAGAAGCATGTACTCTTGACTTATATCCATAGTACCTGCTGCAGCACTTTTTGTGCCCTACCAAACTTCAATGCAAAAGGTGATCTGAATTTGAGTCAGACTCAGGCTTTCTATGTGAATATTGCAAATCCACAAGATTCAGCATCACTAATTCTTTAATAAAATAGATATTTTATGAAACTTGACAACATTAGTAGAGATTTTTTACAATTCTAGATTAAGCCTTTTACGGAGAATCACTAATGACAGCTAGGTTCAATAGAACAAAGATTTCATCTAATATTAGTTTCTGGCAAGTCAATTTGCAAGGTTATTTTTGCAGATTAAATTAGTTATATTGGGAGGTCACACTCTTACTTCTAAATCAAGAAGGAAAAACAGATGTGTAATAGCATAATGCTGTAGATGTATTATTAACCAATCTTTCACAATAAGGAATTTAGCTATTCACCTAGAAGGGTTGAATAAAATAAAAAGGTGTTTTATAACATAATAAATATTTCTTGCAAAAAGTTGGTGAAAGGCCAGCTGAATATCACTAAGTGTGCAACCTGTCTGTATCTTAGTACTCAATCTCTGGGAAATGTAAGTTCATAGCTAAAAGTCAGAGAAGCAAGATATCACAATTTAAATGGGGTTAGGACCTATCTATTCTGGGCTACATGATGTAATTGTGTTCTTAAAAGTTCAGACTTTTGGCAATTGTCTTAACCAATCATAAGCTATCGGTCCATCAGTAGTTGGTGACTTAAAACGTTCAGTCAAGAAAGTAATGTAGATATGAGAATCTCTCACCAAACTGAGTCCTAATGTTTTCTTTATATTTATGTTTTAGAAGTCTAGTTATTGTTTACTTCTAAGGTCACGTATACAAGTATGCAGTACATTATAAGATGTGCACAGAGAATAAGAAAAAAATTCTGAGAAAAAAAGAAGACCAAGTAGTTCATTTAAAGATGAGTCGTACCTTGAATTAAACAGTATCTTGTGTGTTTCCTGGAAACTTTTGTCATAGATCAGAAAAATCCATGTTTGAATCTCTGCTTCCATTTGACTTTTATCCCAGGACAGGGACATCACTTGCTCATAGTGAAACAACATAGAGTGTTACAAAGAAAAATGAAAATCAAAAAGCCTAGTGCTTTTTGGGGCTAACTAAAGAACCTTTCAGTCCCACTGCAAAAGGCAGCAGGGCTGAAAAATGACAGCAGGGCTGCACCAAGATTCCTCCCCTCACAGCTATCTCCTCTGGATAGGTGATGGCACCTGTGGGCTCAAGATCAGCCTATCTCTGTGAGTAGGGTTAGGGTTCAGAGAGAGCTAGAGAAAAAGGAAAAAAAAAAAAAGGAGAGCCTAGAGATGCAGGGGCAGAGAGGCTGAAAGGTTCTTTCCTTAGTGTAAAACTCTATAGATCTAGTGGTTTCAGCAGAGAAACTCTTTAAGTCCAAGAGCTGAGCCTTTGACTCTCATTTTTTTTCTGTATAAAGTGCTATTCTATCTTGTTGAGTGAAGTTGCTTTTTTAAGTGGTAAGTTCCAGTATCAGTGAACATTCAGTGCAGGAAAAGTAATATAAAAGCAAATTCAAGTGTTTTGATAGTCATGGTATAAATATGATACTTTTTTAAAAAAGATAGATAGCTTTTGGGGAAGGGCTCATGCTAAATAACTATTCTCACTACATTACAGTTTAGAGTTTGGGGGTAACCAGTTTTCCCTCAAAATATCATTATAGTGATAACATGTTGGGTCTATAGCAAGCTCTCATATCATCTAGAAATACGTACTGTTGGTCAGACGGATCTATAATATAGCAAGCACCCTACAAGGTGGTGGGGTGCTTAAATCTCTTTGAAACCAATAGAAGTTTGGTTGTCTGAACAAGACTTGAATGTCTTTACAGAACAGCTGAGATAGCATGACCTCAGATATTATAGGTACTACACAATACATTAAGGAGGTACATTTATTTTATCTGATCTCTGTAGAATCTCATACATTTTATTCAGCTTTCGGCAAAAATAAATGGAACAGAGAACCATTATTTTTATTTGTATGACAAAAGCACCTTCAAATCCTGACCAAGAGTAGGATATCAGTGTGTTAGCGAGACAAGCCATGTTCCTAAATACTTACAAATTATGTAAAGTTGTTGAAAAACAGTATTATTATCCATGTTTTGCAGATGTGCCACTAAAACATAAGAAGAGTGTAATTTGCCCAAGTCAGCTATCTGAATTTTTTTATTTAGTTATTATTGAGGTTTACAAGCACCTATAGAGAACACCCATAGAGAAGCATTAAACATTATTATCCATCTAATGCATTTACCACAGTGAGGTCATTGGCCATGAGCAGAACTCAAAGGCACTCTGTTAGTCAAAGAAAAGATAATAATAAATGCCATGGGTTTTCCTCTCAGAAGCATTTGTGTTTCCTCTGAAAGTGCAAATAAATGCGCAGTAGGGAAAAGTATTCAATTTTACAACAGTTTCTAGTCGATGACATTATCTCCCATCTACTTGCCTGCCTCTCAGTTCAGATCACTTCTGGGGCTCCTTTGCTACATCTTTCAACTGACTTATTCAGAAGACTTTCTCTGATAGTGTGATAGAAGACATCTCTCTGATAGTGTGTTTTCTTCTCTAATGGCCATGCATGCCATGTGACTGTAGTCCCTGACTGGTAGGTAGTGAGAAATGGATTGCTTTATTTTTAGAGCAAATGGTTATAACGGCTATGTTCTTATTTCTGATGGCAAAATCAGGAGGAAGCTGTGGCCATTATAACAGGAAATAGGGTATCTGCAAATTTTGCCACCTGTAAGTTGTGACAAATAAACATACAGAGTCTTGACTTGCCTTTGAAATAAACAGTAAATGGTCCTTTTAAGGCAACCTTAGGCATTGACTGCTGATCACTGCAGGACAAACTTGAGCACCAGATTGGCAAAAAGGAACAGAAAAATGAGGGGGAATAAAACAGGAATGGTAATGAATCCTGTGTAACCTCATCTAGGTGATCCTGCTCCGGCAGGGGGATTGGACTAGATGATCTTTTGAGGTCCCTTCCAATCCCTGACATTCTGTGATTCTGTGATTCTGTGAATACATGAAGATTTTTAAGCAATGTTTAGTTAGTTATATCCTGTGTCCTTCTGCTTTTGTCATACTTTTCAAATTTCTGTTTAAAAGGCAATTTTCCCTTTACCATTTCTATCTAATTTTTGTGGTGTGGCTTCTATTGGTTATGTGTTTCACATACTTCAGTTCTCATTCCTTTCATTATCTTCTTGTTCATTGAGCTATTCTCCTTATTAATTTAATTATCTTCTTTCTCTTTCCTTTCATTCAGTTCTATCTTGAATTTGTCTTTATAGTCTTCTGTCATGTCACTTCTCTGCTGTTTAATTCTTACGCCTTCCCTGTACAGACAAAAGCAACATTTGCCTTGAGTTCAGTGAGCTTTGGAAGAACTTTTAGCTATTATTAAGGCTTTATATGACAGTTGAAAGCTATTTGATGACAATAAATTCCCCTTGGAGCATGTCATGAGTGGTTGGTTTTGACCTTAGGAAAAATTTGTCTTTCATCTCTGATGTACAGGAGAGTTACTCTATCAACTCTAGGAGGTTTCAGTGAGGTTTTGTTTTCGGTTCCCCCCCACCCCCCCTGCCTTTGTTTTTTCTGTAGTGGGGTGCAAAACAATAATAATGAGTTCCAGCAATCCAAGATCAAAAAGAACAACTGGAACCTCTGCTGCAAGATCCTTCACTACCTTGCTGACTTTAATCTCACATCCCAAAGATGAGAATAGGCTTGTGGGACCAGAGAGATCCAGAGTATGAATAACATGGATTCTAATGTACTAATACTATAGTCATTGTTATTGCTTTTGCTAGTAAGGAATCTGTTTAGACTTCTGCGCGCTACTTAAATGTGCAGTGTCTAATCTCCAATCTTTTCTGTGAAAGTGAAAAATAGCCCTTCCAAAAGAAGAATCAAGAGAACAAGAAAACTAGGGCAGGACTTTTTATGAGGACTTGTAGTGATAGGATGAGGGGTAATGGCTTTAAACTGGAAGAAGGTAGATTTAGATTAGAAATTAGGGAGAAGTTTTTCACTCTGAGTGTAGTGAGTTACTGGAATAGGTTGCTCAGGGAGGTTGTATGTGTCCCAACACTGGATGTGCTGAAGGCGAGGTTGGATGGGGCTTTGAGCAACCTGGTCTGGTGGAAGGTGTCTCTGCCCATGGCAGGGGGAGTGGAACTAGATGATCTTTACAGTCCTTTTCAACTCAAACTATTCTATGATTCTATGATACAACCCACTCATTCCCCTTAATGAATCATGAAAGTGCATGGTACAAAGGAATCCATATTTTCAGGGAAGACTTACATACTTGTCCTGTTTTCCTTTAAAGTTTCAGCACATTTTAGTGACTTGGAAGGATCAGCAGAGCAGCCTAGTAGTACAGCTGGGATTAGGGTGCAGGTATTTTGAGTTTCAATCTAGTACCTATCTACCTTGAAGAAAGTCTCATGTACACTATATTCAAATTTCTTTACTTGATCTATCCAGAAACAGCAATTTAAGACAGTGGCTGGATAATCCACTCTCTGTCAAAGACATAAATGATGGCTTTACACATAAACACACACATATATATGTATAGATATTGAACAGTTTGATCTCAAATAGCAGAGCTTAGAAGTGAAGCCTAACTTTGTAACTGGTTTGTCTGGATTTTAAGTAGAATCAGTAGAACCGAGTGACAGGCAGAGTGCCATCAAAAAAGTACTAGCAACAAAAATAAATCTGCAATTAAGCAGACTGGATGCTAATTAAATCTTTTCTCCCCTGTCCTCGTCATGAATCTTAACTTATGCTTGGATGAGTATCAAAGGCTAATCATTTTACTACTTCAACATCTTAAAAGCAGTATCAAAAATGGACCAAGAATGAATCAAATTTAAATTTTGAATGTATCTATATTCACAGAGACCTTTCCCACTGTGAAAGAAAAATGTGATATACTACTACTTTATTATTTTCAGCTTTAGTGTACTCCGTACTTATTTGGCCCCATTGCTGCAAATAGTTCTATACATTCCCAAATTTAAAACACAGCTGCAGCCTCATTACATTAATGGGATAGTCCACATGCTTAAGGGTATGTAGCAGTGTTTACATGAGAAGAGTTAGTAGTTTGAATTTTTAAGAAGTTACCACTTGGACTGTCAGATACATTAGTAAATTACTCATTTGACAACACTGACTTATAGAATTCATCTAAATTCCTCAACAGCTTTGTTTTCATAATCTGTTTCATAGAACAGAACAAATAAATGGAAAAGTGGAAAATATGTATTTTTCCTTTTTTCCTCAAAGTTAAATCAGCTTCATGGTTAAGAAAAATGAATGAACTTTATCCCCTATCACTTCAATATCTGAAATGAGTGAATAATAGTTTTCAGTGTTACCTCCCTTCTGATTTCCTTCACAGCTCCATTCTCCATGGAAAGCCATAGAAATTTGTGCTGTGAAGTGCAAGCAGGAATGGAACAGCCTAAGTAAGAGCTTCAATATATCTCCATCTGATAGTACGACAGAGAAGAAAAATGAATTGCAGTTAATAATGAGCCTTATGTGAGAACTTGTTCCATTCATACTGTTGTGGTATCCTATACTTATTTATATCATTTTAATGATGATACAACTTATTTGAGTTAAAATCATATCCAGAACAGTCATGTTTGTATTCAGCAGTAAAATAGATGAATTCTCAAATTTCTCCTAAGTCAGGCCTCTATTGGCAGCTCCATAAAATACTAAAGCTCAGATGGAATAAAAATTTGCAGAGATTAACTTCTTCATCAGCTGATATATGCAATATGTGGCCTTTTAAAGATATAACTATAGATTATTATTTCAGTCCAAAAATTCTAATGTTACTGCAGACCAAACAGAATGTCAATACATCACTTCTAACAATAATAGGTTTACTTCAGGTTTAGATCACATCACTCTCATTGTCCTTGATAAGGTATTTTAGGGTTTGGTACAACAACAGGGAAAATTCTTATAAAAACATTTGGCATTTAGATTTGGGAGTTGGCATGGGTTTAATGCAGAATTTATCCTGGACATTGACAAGGTCATAACAAGTGATCTAATACCACATCTTCCTTCTTGAAATTTATCAGTCATAATTCAGCTGTCTGTTTTTATTTCTCTCTTCAAACTATATCAATTCTTTGGTTAATTTTACTCCAAGTCCTTGCTTCCAGTCTTCTCTTTAAATCACATAGGTTTTTCTGTTGCACATGTTTTACCACTCTTCCTCACATTTTAAATCTCTTCAAGTTTTACATCGATCTTACTTGAGCTCACCATTATCAATGTCCACTTAGAACTGCATCAGTTTTTTGAATTGCTTTATTTTCCCTGTCTGCTTCAATTTCTAGGCTTAAATCACATCAGTTTTACATCAACTTTTCAATCACTCTTATCTCAGACATCTATTTTTACTTCTTACTTTAAGTCACATCAACTTTCATATTGATGTAATTTATATAACCATCTCCTATTACTTATTCTTGGCACATTGACTTGAAAAGGATTTCCAGTTTGTACAAATCTCTGTGTATTTGTTATGTTTGCAGTACCTTTATGTGATAAGTTGACTTTAAAAATAAATTGAAAATTATTTTCTATATGGAAATGTTGTAACTAGCAACACAGAATTCTTAAAATAGAATGTTTTTCCTTAACAAAAGACCTGAACCAAATCTTCTGAAGTCAATGGGAGTCTTTCCAAGTAGCATTTAGGAAAAATGCAAAGACAGCATTTTAAAAGAAATATACTCCCACTCTATTAAACTCAGATACATTTTCACAGGAAAGATCAAATATGAGATAAATTTAGGATAGAGGTTAAACCTTAAAACAGTCATAAATTATAAACTGATGCTATTTTAGTAACACCTGTTTCTAAATGACAGAATAAGTAATGTCAGCAAAGGTAGCCTACCAAGCTGATCCAAAAGAAGGCAGACAAGACTACATTTGGCTTTGACTTAATCAGAAAGGTAGAAAAGGGTAGACTATCTTCACTACAGTTACTTCCCCAGGAAAGAAACATATCTGGGTTTTTTTCCCTGGTTCTCAAGGTAAGGAATGAAGGGCCAGAATTGGTGCCATGCCAAATGTCCTACTGATTTTATTACCTGCTATATTGTTACATTTTGTAAATTAAACATGGAGATGTCAGAATCTTATTACTCAGCCACACAGGCAAATTGTTAGAGATGCAGAATACATCCTTTCAGCTTGGAGATTTTCTGCTATTTTCCTGAATTAAGCATAAGATTTGGTGTCCTGATAAATACAGATATCTGAGCTAGTTAATCTCAGTTCCCTTAATAGTCAATGGAAAGAAAATGGAACATCATGACTATGTCTCATCTCACCAGCTGTTTGATACCCTAAAAACTTATCTTCCTCTGTGAACAAAAAGTATTGACTAAACAAATCCTAAGGGAATTATCTCAGTCATAGAAGTCTACATTGTAGATAATATCTGCTCAGGGAGGTGGTGGAGTCAATATACCTGGAGGTGTTCAAAAAATGAGTAGATGTGGCACTTCAAGGTATGGTCTAGTGGTCAGGGAGATGTTGGACAAAGGTTGGACTTGGTGATCCTGGAGGTCTTTTCCAACCTAAACTGGAAAACACAATGCAATGCGCAGGAGTTCCCATGAGGGATGAGAATTTCCATTATGACTTACTGTATACTGCTGCAACAACTTGGCTGCCTGTTTATGCTAGCTACGGATCTTCAGTTACATCATTTTAATACACTACATGTATTTAATACATATAAGAATGATCAACCTCAATACACAAGAAGATTCAGATAAATTATAATGTACATTAAATGGAGGATGTTTGAATATTACACATGCAGCCTTTGTTTTCAAATTAATCTGTTGATTATAAGTCAGAATAGACTTCTGAGGACTGGATTGCTTTAAAGTTGCACAACCCCTGACATTAGTTGTGTCTGGCAGATGTATAGTGGGTACTTCTTTGTTATTATTTCTTTATAACCCTTTACTTAAATTTCATGATTTTCTTCTTCAGAATTTACTCTGAATTCAATTGCTTGTTATTTTCCTTTCCTTTCCTTTCCTTTCCTTTCCTTTCCTTTCCTTTCCTTTCCTTTCCTTTCCTTTCCTTTCCTTTCCTTTCCTTTCCTTTCCTTTCCTCTCTTTTCCTTTCCCTTCTCTTTCCCTTCTCATTTCCGATATTTGTACTTCTAATTGTCCTGGGTTTTGCATTGCAGCTTTATAAAGTTGTTTTGTAATTGTTTTCTTCTTTCACTTGACCAGGGTCATACAAATAATTTACACTCCAGGAAATTCATAGGTCTCAAAGTTGATAAATATGACTACCATGCAAAACCACTGTAATGAGTTACACAGCTCAAGTGTACACCCATGACTCCTATAGGATAAAAGTGCATTGATCAGCATATAATTAATATTATCTTGCCTCAAACCCAATTATAAGTGTACAATGTGACCAACAACAGTATATAAGTACTTGCAATACTGTGATGGCAGAGTCAACTATCACTTATAGACATTTTGCATAAATATTTTTGCAATGTGACAACTTAAGGGACAAACAAAGACTTGTGTGGTTGCTCCTAAGAGGTGCCCAACTCATGGATCTTTCAAATTAAAGAACAATGAACAAGGTAAGCACAAGGGACTGCAAATAGGCAGATCTTCTTGCCAAATCCACAAGGATGACCGGAAAAAAAAGTGTACAACATAAGCTGCATCAAGAGCAAATGGGAACCCCCTTTGGGGTGGAGGGTTGAGTAGTATAAATATACCTGTCAGGAAGAAGGAGAAAGTTAACAATTCCACTTCATAGTCCTGACTTCTTTGTCAAAGAGCTTTCAAGCAAACTCACCTTGGTTTCAGGGACTAAGCTCCACGAAGAGCTGTAGCCTAACAATACAGTATCAACTCCATGGACCTGATTTATTGATGTTCTTAACATCACTCCAATCACAGTTCTAGTTCCCTGATACAAATCTTAATATATGCACAAATATATTCAGTTGCAATGCTCACAAACTTAGCATATAAATTATTATTACTTTGAAATAGTCATGTCCAGAGACCTATTCAAAAAAGCAAGAACAAAACCCAAAGCCAAAATGTGTGAATTACAACTGCTGCAGTTACTTGTGTGTCAGAAATGTAACATGGTATGGTTTAGTAATATAGAATCATAGAATCATCAGGGTTGGAAGGGACCTTAAAGATCATCTAGTTCCAACCCCCCTGCCATGGGCAGGGACACCTCCCACTAGATCAGGTTACTCAGAGCCCCATCCAGCCTGGCCTTCAAAATTTCCAGGGATGGGGCTTCCACCACCTCTCTGGGCAACCTATGCCAGTGTCTCACCACCCTCATGGTGAAGAACTTCTTCCTAACGTCTAATCTGAATCTACCCACCTCTAGTTTTGAGCCTTTCCCCCTAGTCCTACCACTACCCGACATCCTAAAAAATCCTTTGCCAGCTTTCTTGTAAGCCCCCTTAAGATACTGGAAGGCCACAATAAGGTCCCCTCTGAGCCTTCTCTTCTCCAGACTGAACAACCTCAACTCTCTCAGTTTATCCTCATAGGAGAG
>VYZX01009647.1:13309-33829 GCA_013401335.1 Brachypteracias leptosomus | reverse complement strand
TTTTACCAGCTTGGAGACCAGGATGTCATGCGGGACAGTGTCAAAGGCTTTGCTCAGGTCCAGGTAAATGATGTCAGTTGCTCTACCCTTGTCTATTAATGCTGTGACCCTCTCATAGAAGGCCACCAGGTTTGTTAGGCATGATTTGCCCTTGGTGAAGCTGTGTTGATTGTACCAAATCACCTCCTCGATATTCTTCTGCCTCAGCAGTGCCTCCAGAAGGATTTGCTCCATGATCTTACCGGGCACGGAGGTGAGACTGACTAGCCTATAGTTCCCCAGCTCCTCTCTCTTTCCCTTCTTGAAAATGGGGGTTATGTTTCCTCTTTTCCAGTCAGTGGGGACTTCACCAGACTGCCATGACTTTTGGAATATAATAGAGAGCGGTTTAGCAACCTCATCCGCCAGTTCCCTCAGTACCTATGGGTGTATCCTGTCAGGTCCCATGGACTTGTGCACTTTCAGGGTCAGCAGATGGTCATGAACCTGATCTTCACTTACAATGTACAGTTCTTTCTGCCAGCCCCTGCCATTATCCTCTGTGACTCCAGGAGTGTGGCTGGAGCCCTTGGCAGTGAAGACTGAAGTAAAAATATCTGGTTGAGACTGGAGGTTTGGAGTAATTATAACAAGGATAACTAAATCTACAAGTTATTGTTTCCTAGTGCCTAAAATCTACTTAATATAATAAATGTCCAATGATGACAATGCTTTCAATCAATGGTATGAAGATGTTAATAATAAGATTCTGTCAAGGATTGAAAAGAATTTTTCAGTGGCATAGGAAGTTCCTCTAGTTAGTAAATTTTCTTAAGGACAAAAAGATTTTCTCCACAGGCTTATCTCTTTGGGTGGTATAAACAATGAAGTTTTTGTTTCCTAAATTAGATGGTAAAGGAGACACAGAAAGAACAAGGACAGAACCTTTCTTCATCCTTTTAATGCAATAATATCTCCTCCTTCTGTTTGTTCCTTCTCCATCCTTGCAGCTTTTCCTTAGGAAGAGGAAAAGGTAATCAAAAGGTTTTGAAATTGTTTCCTTCTTCAGTCCTGGATCAGAGGTAAAAAAAAAAAAAAATAAAAAGAGTCACTTTGGCTTGAATGAGAAGTGTTTGGAAAGACATCTAAATCTTAATTAATCAGATAATTTTGGAGGTAGAGTGAGATATGAAAACCATTCTGTGAGTTGATGTGTCAAAGTCTTTTGACCCAAGAAAAGAAAGGACTCTCCAGGTCTAATCCTGTGTAGGAGACTTGCTAAAGAAGGTTAAGGTTCTCATGTGCAAAGATAGAAAATAGCTCTGAATAAAATGCAAACAGGTTTTGGTTTATATTCACAATAAGGTTCCTCATTTTTTACTATGTGTTGGTGATTCTGCCTGGAATAAGCAAATTTATTGTAAATTTGCATGTAACTTGTTCAGTTATCAGATTTACTCTCAAAATGCGTGGCTGAATTGCCAATGTATTACTCAGAGGGACACAGGTCTTTGTGCAGAATAAATTCCAATTTTGTAACTATAAATATTCCTTTACACTGAATTAATTCCTAATTCCACAAATGCTTCCCTAAGTTTCAGGCCAGACTTTTCACTACCTTATATAACTTTCATTCCATAGTCTGTCTAAAAGCAGCCTTGTTAATTAGTCTGAGCTAGATATATAAGCAGTTGTTATTTTTGTTGTGATTATACACTCTTCTTTGGGAATCATGAAATGATCCTACTTTCTTCAGAATTTAAAACCTAAAATCCTTCAGAGCCAAGAGGTGCACAGGCGTTTGACATCACCACCTTACACACAGCAAGGGCAGTCTCAAAACATCTGAATCCTGACTGCAAAAAATGACAGCAAAATGTACTGTAGAGAGTTTTACTGTATTATTAGGGATAATAGATTGTTCCTGCTTTTAACTTTTGTGAATAACTTAGAAATGATTCAGTCATCAGTTATGATTCTTGGAAAAGCTAAATTTGCACATTTTCCTTTACAAGTTAGAGACAGGTTTTAGCTCTTGTTATTTTTAATCACACCTCAACTTTGGTTACAGTTTAAAATCTGTCATCCAGAAATCCCTGAGGCTTACAGTGTTTCTTAGTCTGCTGAAAATACTTTTGCCTTTGGCTGCCCTTAGGGTTGAGGCTAGAAGAACACAAGGAAGTATGCCAAGGTCTTGGACGGATGCAGAAAGAACTCTATTGGTTCTGCAGTACTTTGGAACTTTTTCCTTGAAGGAGGGCAAATAATCGTTAGTGTTTGAATACTGGGGAAAAAAATCCCCAAATTTAGTAAAGAAAAAGAAAAAGTACTCATATTGCTTTAAAGCTCTTGTATTCTACACCTGAGTGAAAATGTTCAGCTCTTTCAATAAATATATAAGGACTCAGAAAATGTAATCTATGAATGAATTACAATTAGTTTCTTTGCTTGAAAGAAAAAAAAATCCTCCAAACCTCTTGGTTATACTAGCTTCTATATCTGGTATTAAATTTGTATTCAGTAGGACCATCAGTAACTTTTACATTTCCTCATGAAGCAATTTTTCTACTTTATTTTCCTCTCCTCATCTTTTCTCTTGGTTGCAAAAAAGGATCCAAGTCCAAAAGGTAAATGAAACAACTTCATTTTCTTCAGATCTAAAACATGTGGGTTGGTCTATGTACATTGTGCATTTGGATCATTATTGTAAATTATTATTACTGATCATTATGTTGTAAATTCATCAATCTGAAGTGCATTAGCTGCTTTGCAGAGTAGCAGTTGAGATTGTGTCCTTTTTGTGGGGCACCTACAATTCAGCTTTCTGTCTGACACAATTAAGATGAGGATGTGAAACTCTAAAAAGAACTGAAAATAATCAGGACCAGAGTCATAAATAGTTCATAAAAAAAGCTGGTATTAAATGGTAGATATTTAAAAAGATTTTTTAAAAAAGTCAAATTATATTAAACCACTTTCTGAGGTATATATTTTGGAAAAAATTCTACTGAAATAAACAAAGCCATTTTTATGGCAAAATGTATAGGGAATACTTATCACTAGGGAAGCCTTAGAGTGCTGGGCATCTAAAAATAAACATCTGCAGTTGGGATCTCCTGAAGAGAGACTAGTTTCCCAGCTGCTTTGAGTTCCCATCAGGCACTCTATCACTGTGCAGCTTAGAGACTTATTTAAACTCAGATGTTCAGAGTTATTGAGGCTCCCTTTGTTCCCCTGAGTGAGTCTGGTCACTGTTCTTTAAATAATTTTAAAAATATTGATCACATGCCTAAATGTTAGTAGTTACTGCATTTCTTAGCAAGAACAACCATTCTGATTCCTTGAGTTGTTGGATTTTACTGGGACTGTCACAGTAACCATGAAGGCGTGGGAGTCAACATGAACAGGAAAAAACTCTATGTTTGGCATAAGCATCAGTCAACAAAACATAGCTGCAAGCCAGAGTAGGAGAAGAATTAAAATAGACAAAGCAAGCTAAGAGTATAAACAGGACCTAGTATCTCTTTCTAGAAATGACAGATGCCCAAGACTGTTAGATGCTTACCAATCCCCAATTTGATCTCTTTGAAAAGGAATGGTACAAAGCTTGGGAATTTAGAGCACTGTGAGCAGTGTAGTGGTGCTATGTCACTACTCTGCAGAGAAATTATTTTTTTCAATTCAGGAAAAAAAAGATATATGACGAGCACATTGGACTAACAGTGAATTTCTTGTTTGTATACACTTCAGATTAAACAGTAAGGGATAGTTGAGCCTCTAGACATGCATGTTAAACAAGATATGTAGATTTCTATGTCTTTGATAAGCACTAGCTGGATTTGTGAAGAATGAACACCATAGAGATAAACATTGAAATTTACTGCTGAAACATACAGGCAGAAAGTTAAATAAGTACTTCTTTCTAATATTGGATAGGAAACTTATTTTCTAAAGTCAATGACTGCACAGAAAAAAAAAAATCTTTTGTTCCAGGAAATGAAAATGTTAGAAAAAAAAATCTGCACTTCATGTTTATTGTGTAATGACAATGTTTATTTTAAAGTAGGTAGAGTGTGATCTATATATATTTAAATCTCATGGTTTGTTGAGCCACATGTAATAAACTCAATGAATCACTTTATTTTCAGCCTTGAGAAGAATTAGTTATAATCCCATATCACCAGAAAGCTTTAAACAGTTGCATTTGCATAGAAAATGCAAAAACATTTTCAAAATCTTGTCTGTCTCTGAACATACAAATAATTATATTTTCAGTGGGGAGAAGCTAGGAATTTTGCTATCTATCATACGTTAGAATAGTGACTTCCTCCATCCTTACTGATCACACAACTGAACATTATGATCTCAGTCTTTCTTCTCAGTCTGTCCTCTCAGTGTATCAGAAATACTATGCCTATTAATAGCTTAGTAACTTAAAAAATAGAACACCCTGCTTACAGTTACATGAGTCAGTTGTGATAATGTAAAAAATCCTGGCATCTTCCATATTTTGTGCCTGTGTTTCATAGCATGTTTTCTAGATAAAAATATCTAGAAATATCTGTGTAAGCCAAAATGTTCATAACTTGGTAATATACCAATCAAATTTTTCATTTTGAATTTTAACAACAGAAGGATTTACATGCATGTATCTAAAAATTCTTCTGGATATGAGTAGGTTATAGCTACTCCTTGCTCTTCTTGATCAAATTCAGGTAAATAATCAGGACTCTAGTTCTTTTTCTCTGTGTTGTTTTCAGCATATGAAGCCATTGAAGATATTTTCAGTAAAGTAGAACATAAAAATAAGGGTGTAGAAGACAGTCATGAATAAAATCAGAAAGAGCTAGTTATTTTAGGATATTGAGATGTTTTAAAATTTAAAAATCCATTGCTGTGATACCACATTGCTTCATATAATGTGTTCATACAATTTTCTGTAATTGTAAATACACCATAACAAAAGTCTCCTGATTGGATTTTTTGTATATTTCTATGGAGCTCTGCAATATTCTTAATGATAGTTCTATGGTGAACAGAAATTTGCGAATTCATTTTTTTCTTTATTTACTCTTCTGATTGTTCTCCTTATACAAACATAAAAGAACACTGAGTCAGCAGTTGTTAAATTTCCTTCAGTATACTGGATAGTTAAGCATATTATGCAGTTGGGCTTGAAATGTTGGTGTTTAGAGTTATTGAATCTGGCTGGAAACAATTACATTAATTTCTGTTGATTTTATCATGGTGCTCAAAAATGTTATCAAACAGAGACAAATGCATGAAATCACACTAATGTAAGTTTTTATTAAGACTATAGAACAAAACTAGACAATGAGGGACACAATGTAAAATAACCCATATTTTTAAAGGAATCTCTTTGCTTTTGTCTAAGCCCATGACAAATGAGAAGACAAAGGTCTGGATTCAACCTTGGTGTAACTCCACTGAAGTTAGCTGAGATACACCAAACATAGTTTTACCCCCAAGCGTCTTGGATTCATTTATTTTAAATGAAGTCTATACATATTTTAAAATGAGCATTGACCTTCAGAATGCCAAAGCAGTGAATGTAAAAGGAAAGACATCCCAAAAGCTAAAAGAAAATGTGTGTGCTAGGAAATATTTTAGGCCTGAAAGTCAAACAATTTAACCATCTTTCCAGCCTCATTCATCTGATTCTCATTTTGCTTATGCAATGTCTGCTGCAAATAATATTCCCCTTGTGCTTCTGACTGATTTGGATCCTTTTTAAAAGATGAATTCACTCATTTGTTGTGTATGCTGCCATACTCAGAAAAATAGAAAGAAAGATATTATGTCTTCAGATATGGTGCCATCCCCGAGGACAAAAGGGTGATTAGAGTCTTTAACTTGATTTTTACGCAGTTACAGCCATATAACTCCTGTGTGAAAAGAGCTATGGGTTGCATGGAGAATTGCATGTTCAATAGTTCCTCCAACTCTACCTTCCCAGTGCCTAGAAAGGTGGGAGAAAATGCAGAGGTCATGGGGTGCTGCCTGACTCTGCTATTGGAGATGGAAATTAATTTGTAAAAGAACGTAAGGATCAGTTGCTGTGTTCATATTACTAGCTATATTACAGAGTGTTCAGAGTCACTTCCTCCACCCACGCTGTTGTTTGTTAGCCAGGTGTGTGTCCTAGAGTCTTCCTCCTAGCTTCTAGCTGCTGATTCAAAAGGCTACTGATCTCCTGTAGATTCTGAATTGGGTCTATCAGTTTCATGTGAACGTGTAAGATACTAATGAGATAGACCAAAATGGCTGCCTTACACACGAATGAGAATTAATTTAAAATAATAGAGAGACATTTCCACTACAGATGTTTAATACATAGCTTCCATACTTGACCCATTATACCTTAAACTGAATTAACATTATAAAATAAGTGTTTCATAGGAGTATCTACTGCAAGAAAAATTGTATAACTATTAACAACTATCAGCACCTGGAATTCATGGGATTGACTAGACATCTGAAGATTAGATTTTGAATTGTTGTTACTTCAGCCATTGAAATACAATAGGAAATAATGGAATTATTTATTAAGGTACAATGCTCTACATCTGAACAATATGGCTTAGTACCTTGGAGTTTGATCTGTAGATATTACATAGAATGAAAGTTTTAATATTTTTTTCTTAAATTCCTGTCATTTTCTTCTGATTTCTAGAGTGTGGTGACACATTTGGGGATGAGATTTTGCAGATCATGTTTATGCTGGTAAGCTTCTAGAGCAACGGGTGATTGGGAGTGTACCAACGATGCTGAATGTAGACACATGTCTCTTTCTTTCTGTATTCTTAACTTGGTATTAGGAAGAATGATACTGACTTCTCATGTTAAGTACATCAGGCACATTAAGAGCCAGAAAGTCTTACTGAATTACTTCCTTTCAAAACAAATAAGTTTGTAAACTCAGTCCATCTAATCTGCAACTAGAGAATGCTTGTATCACCAATCTCTCTTTCCTACAAATCTTCTCTTGAACTGCAGTATTCATTTTGATTTCAGGAGTGGTAAAGACAAAGGAACCTGTAAACTGCTGCATGAATCCAAACTATATTATTCTTAAATTGAAGAGCACTGTGCAGCTTATATTTTATTAAAAACAACAGTGCTATTACAGAACTAAAGCAGATGTTAACACCGATATAACACAGTTCATTTGCTCTCCTGTTTTGATGCTTAGAATTATACCTTAACAGAATAATAGTTAAGTGATGAAGATCTCAGATCTGAACCTATATTTAGATATGTGATCAGATATCAGCTTTTGATGTGAACTAGAATTTTACTGGGGGAGACTGTGTTTTGTTTATTTTTGTTAAGTATTGCTGTATATTGCTGCTTTTCTTTAAAAAAAAAAGATATTTTCTTTTACTTTTCTTAAATTAAAAATGCCTACAGTTAGTCTCTCTCACTGTTTCACTAAAGACAATACACAATCCTGTAGATGTTCTTCATAAGCAGTACACACAATTATAGCTGTGCATTGTATTCTGACCTCTTTATTGGTGCCCTGTATGTCCTTTTCACTACATCTGGGATATGGTAATCAGACTCCTGACACAGACTGAAATTTATTGATCACATTATTTTTTTACTGGTTCAGCTACCTGTTCATTGTGCTGATTTTAGGATGTGATTCCACACCAAATAGTGCATGTCGTTAGTTGGCATTGGCTTATGAACTCGTGTCTGAGTGGAATAGTTCTTGGGAATCCTGTTTCTTTCCTGTGACTCTGTTTGTGCAATATACACTATATTTCTTTGAAGATCCTCTAAAGGTTTTGGAAATTTCAGAACACCCAACTTTCCATCTTGATGCAGGGTAGGAGCTGACAAGTGATTGGGGGAGTAAGAAATAAATTTGTTTTCTGTTAGTATAGATCCACCTAGTGAGCATCAATTATACTGATTTCTACCTAGCTTCTAATTTAGGTATTTGTTATGGAAAAACCCATCTTTTCTCCTTTCTCCACTTCTGAGGCCTTTCAACTGATCACAGAGGCTCTGGGTCCTAATGTGTGAGAACATTATATTTTCTTGCTGATGTGCACTGGCATTATGTCCCTGCCTTTGCAGCATCTTGGAAATGCTCTTTCAGATGCTCTGCAGGAGAGAACAAAATATGCACATTTGTTATAGCCCAATGCAACTTCAGAAATAAATTTTGTCATAGACTGCAGCTAGGGAAAAAATGGCAGCTTTTCAATGAAATGCTCCCTTTTTCCATAAAATGTACATTCAGCTCCTCAACAAAGCTAAGCTTTCTTAAAAAATAATATACAAATAGTCTTTGCTCTAAGTATTGGAAGTTACATGAAAATTATTTATCCAGTGGGTTTCCCTTATTTCAAAGTCAAATTTGACAGATTCTGTCTTAATTAAGTCTAACAAAAAGACAAAGCACAAACTTAAACTGGTATTGAAATTAGAGTCATGAACCTACTTTTGTACTGACCCTATTTAAATATGTAGAAACACTTTTGCATTCATTTTTTTTGGTCTTTCATTTGCGTATAGTGAAATAAATCAACTTGAAATGGACAGCTTGATTTACTAGTGATTTTGAATCAGAATCTGGACATCAGTTTGGCTGAAAACTTTACAAATAGCAAGTTCATTGGCTTACATGTTACTACAGACTGAATGTTGAGACTGGAGCTGCTAACAGCCTTTTATCCAGAAAGGATTTACCATTTCATATTTTCATAACAGAAGCAGAAATTTGAAGAAAAATAGATCATTATGACAGATCCAAACAGGTCATCCATACTGTTCTCTTTAACCATTATTTGAGAGACAAATCAAGAGAAAGGCTAATATGACATTTTTATCTTCATACATAAGGTTAAGACCTTTCTATTTCTTAATAGGTACCTATTTAATAAAATCTAAGTAGGTGAGTAAGTAGGTAAGTATTTTAGCATCCTTGACAAATACACATTAACGACATACAATTTTTACAACCAAAAAGTGCACTGAATTAACAAAAGAGTGTGGAATTCACTTCCAAATTTAATAAAGAAATTCTGCATCACAGTATGTAAGTTATATTTGGTGGTGTTAAGAGTGTGGCTGCCTTATCCAGCTGTTCTGACACAGATCTTCCTCCTGCCTGTCTGCTGGAGCCCAGCCTGAGGACCTGGCATCTCTGCCCAGGTTGAGGGACAAGGCTGCTACTTTCCTGTTTGCAAGTACAACCAGTAGTGAAGCTGAGCACTTATCCCAGAGACAGACAGACATACATGGACACACAAGCATAACATTGAGATGGCTGGTCATACAGACTACTGCAGGCAAGACATTGCCTTCAATAGCACCTACATAGAGGACCCTAATAGAACACAAGTACAGACAGTCAAGTCTCCTCTTCCTCTTGGACCAGCAGAGACAGGAGGTACTGGTGCAGGCACACACATGACGCTCTCCAGGTTCATAAAGTGCATGTACATTCAAGGTTCCTTCATATATTGACAAGGCCTCTCTATCCACCTGGTACCCCTGCCCACATCCAGGTCACCTTGACCACCTATGGGTCCTCTCTTTGTCAACTGGTCCAGCTCAGTGCTCGCTGAACACACGCAAAACTCACACACTTGTCCCAAGGGGGACAAGTCATGGGTCATCTAGATAGCAGCATGGACCCTTCACTCACCTGACAATGTGGCCCAGACTCAAAGTCCCTCTGCTTGTCAGCTGGTCCAGCTTAAGGTTTGCCAGTGATTATACATGCAAACCCCATGCACATCAGGACTGGAGAAGGTAACTAACACCACAGGCCAGGGGCACCCATGCCCCTGGTCTGACTCCAGTAGTTGTAGCATCAAATTCCACACACATACAGGTTTCACCAGTATCTGACACTTAGTCCTTGCACCGCACACGTACACATGAGATAAATTATACAGAGAGATACTTAAGAAAAGGTTTAAAAAAGAAGATATGAGAAGATAGAATAGACTGTGGTGACCAGATCCAGGGCTCAGCCAGGCTGGCTGGCCCCGTTTTACACCTAGCTGTTTCCTTTTATAGCCTTTTCTGTCTACCCCCACTTTGTTCCTCCTGCTTACCCTACCCGTTGCCTCTTCAGTTGGCATAGTCTAGTCAATCTCCTCCAACATTCTGGACTCTCAGTTTGGTATTCTTATCAGTTGCAATATCCTGGTTTGACCACAGTTTCCTGATAGCCCATCAATTAGTGCTAACGACCAGCTAATGTCATGAAAGGTCTTTAGCAAGCTGCTACTACTCAAAAGTTTTGGGGCCAATTCCCGGTTCACATGAGAGAAGTGTTACCAGTATCATAAAATAGATGCAAACACATGTTACGAAGTTAATGCTAAGATAGAAACAGATTGGGCTGACAACATCCTGGAGACTGCATTAATGACTCATTTGCATAAAGTCACTTTAGTGGAAAACTTTATATTCAGTTTACTAATTTTCTCAGCCTAAAGAGAGTTAGTTTAAAACACTAGTGAAAAGAAGACTCCTCAGAGAACTGGTGGTAAAAGAGCTGTACCGTGTATGGTAACAGAAGCATTTCCTCTGCTATAACTCTTGTATTTTCTACATCTTCTCCATACTCTATCCAAGTACCTTCCTAACATCTACTTCCTTTTTAAGACAAGGAAACAGTCCTGCCCTTTCAAATGATGTTATCTCTCAATTTTCCTCCTAGTTTTAAGGACCTTCTAACTGATAGTTTTTGCAAGGAACCATCTGTGTTTGTGTGTGTGTGTGCATAAACAGTTCCTTGCAGCATTTCCTGATTTGACAGTCATGAACTCAAATAGGCAAAAATTTCATTTTTTGTGATGATGTTTTCTTTGTTGTTTGACTTTCCTTTTACCTAGGTGCTGCCATATATGAAGATGAAGTTCAAAATTAATTTGTAGCGTATATGTACCACTTCAAACAAGTATTTTTCTGATACCATCTTTTATATTTTCTGGAATAAAATAGGTATTCTGGCTAAACATTCTATAGTTCTTATTCAGATAAATGCACGTTTACTTTAAGAAAATAACTTTTAAAGAAATGAGCATACAAAATTCCAATGTTCTGGAATCTCCATATTTCAAAACTGATCACGAAGATATGTAGTTTTTTGTATTATATAATAATGCAATGTAAGCTTGTTACTAACAGATAATTTTTGCTGACTAAAGCCTGGAAAGCATGGAAGTAAATCACTAATTATAATTATATGCTGATTTTACATTGCTATCTATTCTCTTTTAATTATGGATCTGGCCTGTCTCTTTCACATTTTAAAATAAAAATATAAACTATTAAGATATCCATAAGCATTTGGCCTATTAAAGTAAAATTCTTTCATAATATTTTCAAAATTCAGGATGTGTCTGTAATTCATAAGATGCAGCCAGAGGTGGTGTTGAAAAAAATCTCCAGTGAAATACCTTGGAGAAGTTTAACATTTTGTCATTGAGAATTTAAATTGAGGCACAAAAGGAACTTTCTCTTTAGAGATCCAAAGCAAAATCCAGCAGAGATAAATACCTGAGAAAAAATGGGAATGTTTGCAGGAAGATGTAGCCTGACATGAAAAGGTATTGCAAAATACGCACAACACTTAGAAGAAAAATGTAACATTGTTATTCATGATAGAGGACTCAGAAAAGGATGAGCTTCATAAGTCAAGACATATGATTTCCAGGCAATTAGAGATGAAATTAAAAGTTAATTCATCAAATTTTTAACACTGGAAATTCCAAGAGAAGACCAACATTTCCTGTATATATTCACTGTGAAGGACTATTATACAGATTTTTGATTACTTAAGCAAACACATGGAAACTGTTTCATAGCAGATATATAAATGTATGTTAAGTACCTTTCCCTAGGCCAAATACAAAAAAGAGAAAATTAGGACACAGATAAAAAAAAAAAGGATGCGAAGCCTTTCTAAAGTGTTACTTTAGAGCAGCTTGTAGCTGCTTATAGCTTTTGACTTTGAAATCAAATTTTCACTTTAGGCTGCCGTGCCAGGCCCATATCACTTGGCTAGCAGTGGAACTTTGCCAGCAGGCAGGATACTGAATAATTTAAATCTCCAAAGTGGAAAGGGAAATCTAGCAATCACTCCAGTTTGTTTCTCTGTGTAGTCCTTGTGACTGTCACTTTAAGAAGTCTGGTTATTGTCTTTAAAAGAGCAACTCCTGTATTCATCCAACATTTTGTACCTCCTGCATTTTAACTTGTTGAAAAGTATTTTTTGTGTTCTGAAACATCACTTAAATTGAAACTTTTTTATCCTGCTACAAGTATTAAATCTAATTTAATAACTGTTCAAAACTAAACAGTAGGTTAGCATGAAATACGAGCAATTATTTATTTTTTTTCCTGAACAATGGTCATTATCTGAATTCCCACAAATTGCAGATATACAGAAATTAGAGGGGAAGAATTCCTCAAGAAATTTATGTTCCATATATTTGATGAATGAAAAATGCAATTACACACCCAGATACCTTCTTGGGATCTCTATCTCTGCAATCTTGTCTTTGTTGTTTTCTGGTAGCATGGAAGTCTCCTTTTATCTACTATATAAAGAAAAAACACAAAACCCATAAAAACCAAAACACCAGCATTTAATCCTAGTTTTCATCTCAATTTATCCACTACCTAAAATTAATTATTTTGGAATACTTCAGTTTGCTCTTCTCACCATATTATATTAACACACAGAATTATGACCCTAAGCATTTTCATTCATAAAAATGTATATAGGAAGCTTTGGGAAAATTGACAATCTAGATAAAATCATATGGAAAAATATTTAACATTTTACACTTTGTAAGACAACAATTGGTGGAACAAGTTTCCAAGGATTACAGTAAATTCTCTGTTGCTTCAAAATTTTAAATTAGATTTGGCAGCCCCACAATAAAGCATGGAAGGAATCCCATTCCCATTGAAATTGATTGGAAAGTTGCCTTTTATTGGTTGGTTGGTTTGGTTTTTTTCTTGGCAAGGAGGGGATTCCACTTAAGCATGAAAATAACAACTGTTCACTGGTGTTCTTGTATGCAGGTTGTTAAAAGCAGCTATTGGACTTTCAGGATTTGAACTTCTATTTCAGCAACTATAACATGTGCCTTAGCCAGTCCATCAGAAGCTATATCAATATTTTTTTGTGTTTTGCCCTGCAGAATCCTGCACACTCTGACACTCATATTTTTTACAAGTGTAGGAAAAAAAAGAAATGAGAAGGTTCTGTATTTAAGACATTTGTCAAATCCATCTGGGAAAAACAAGGAGTCATATTTTCCATATAGACTCTTTCTCTTCCCTGTAAACTAATATTGAAAATATCAAATAGTTAGAATATGGTCATTACCATTTGGCAATTGGTAATGTGGCAGAAAGTAAAAGCTCATCCTCACAAAGACAGCTAAATCCATGACTGAAATTGTACCTTCAGGTTTTGTAGTAATTTTGCATTCTTTCCCACCGAAAAGCCATATCAGAGCTTTGGGATGTGACCAACTAATCCACTTAATACTTATTTAATTATCTCAGCACTCTGTTCTATAATTCTCCATGAACTACTTAGATGTGAACTGATACCTTCTCAACACAGAGCTTAGAATACAACCTGCACACAACTTAATCAACGGGAAAATTAAAGTAGAACACCATAAGAGAATTTATATTACCTATATTATAAAAATTTTGTTCATTTACAGTTATTCACAGAATGTAGATTAATAAAGTTTTACATCTAAACATCATAATTTAATTATATATTCCAATGGAATAAAGGCTTTTAAACAATAATTGAAATATCAAATATAATTACAAATGAAAGATATAGGAAATCATAATGGTAATAATCTAGTATATTAATACTTGATAGATAACAGAGACACATTGTTTTAGCAGTTATATATTATCTTCAGGATCTCGACCTATTGCAGTTTAATTTATAAGGTCAACAGCAAACACTGCAAGAGCACTATATGAGTGGTGTTGGTATGGTTAACCTTGTTAATTATAATAGAAAGTAGAACCAATACAGTTATTGCAATGAGCTAAATTAGATAGGTGTGAAATGCTTGAGCACAGCTTCAGCAGTAAATGTTGAACTGACATTAAATTACATACACCATCTACTGGAGACCCATATAAACATGTGATTGAGAATAGTAATGTGAAGTTGGAAAGATTTCATAGAATCATTATGGTTGGAAAGGACCTCTAGGATCATCAGGTCCAACCTTCATCCCAACATCTCCACATAACCACTAGACCATAGCCTCACCACTCTCTCAGTAAAGAATTTCTTCCTAATATCCAATCTAAACCTCCCCTGATGCAACTTGAGGCCATTTCCTCTCATCCTATCATTAGTAATTTGGGAGAAGAGGCCAGCATCAGCCTTGCTACAACCTCCTTTCAAGTAACTGTAGAAAGCAATAAGGTATCCTCTCAGTCTCCTCTTCTCTAGACTAAACAACTCCAGTTCCCTCAGCCACTCTTCATAAGGCACATTTTCCAGACCTCTCACCAGCTTCATTGCCCTTCTCTGCACCCTCTCCAGCACCTCAATGCCCTTCTTATACTGTGGTGCCCAAAATTGGACACAGTATTCAAGGTGCTGTCTCAAGAGTGCTGAGTACGGGGACATGATCACCTCCCTACTCCTGCTGATCACACCATTTCTGATACAGGCCAGGATGACGTTGGCCCTCTTGGCCACTTGGGCACACTGCTGGCTCCCCAGGTCCTTTTCCGCCAGGCAGCTCTCCAGCCATTTCATGATGTTTTGTAACAGTTACAGTTAAGACTAACTTATTTTTCTGTCCTTAAATGACAAAAAAACAACCAACCAACCAACCACTTCTTACAGAATCATATTTTTCTTTCCCTGGCTTCACTCAGTCCCACGATGAGCATGTAGTTTCAGATACAGGACCACAATTTTTAAGATTTTAGTTTTATGTTCTTATTCTGACTATGGAATTGAAGTTGAAATTTTTAGCATCACTTTGGAAACCAAACTGACTACTTTCACTTGTGATCTTCTGTGAAGCTTTGTTAAAATATAAAAGGTGCTGAATAACATTTGCATGATTTAAATCTTACTTACATTGCTTTATCTCTGCTCACTAGAATTGACTTGATATTAGTCCAGAATACGCAGATTCAGAATCTGTTCTTACAACTTTACCTCCTTTAGCTTTCTTTCAATTGTCACAGAATTATTAGATTCAGCTACCTGTTTTTATACACCTCTGAGAAAAACATCCATGTTTGATACATATTCTCAACAGTTTAAAGTCTGTAGAATTTGTATTCATATATTTTTTATATGTTGAACTTTTTCATACTTGATAGTAATTATTTTTTACCCAAAGGAAAGACTGAGCAGAAGCTCAATCTATTTGAACTGGAACTGTACCTTATTCAGATCCAAAATGAATTTGTTTTGATTTCACTATGTATGGGGGTTTTTAGCGGCTTTGAAATCCTTGCTGGGTGGCCTTTGGAATTTGTGTACAACTGTGGCATCATCAACTCCAGGTAATGACATCCCACTTTGATTTGGAATATAAATGTGAACAGGTGTGAAACATTTATCGGTCATTGTTGTCATGAACTAGAAGTTCCTTAGAGAAGAAATAGAACCAGTTATTTCTACAGTTTCTCCTTTAGAATGGTTCTTGGATGGGTCTTAACCCTCCTGAAGTTATTTTCAAATGAGTGTGCACAGGTGTACCGTAACAGATGGAGATTAATGCATGCAAGCAAAATTCCAATCATAACCATAAGAGGTATTTGTTCTGGAAAGTATTTTTATATGCAACTGCCAAAATGAGTCCATTATATCTCTCCACTGTAATAGGTGAAGTCAGAGGTAGCCTTGCTTCATATGGGACATTCAAAATATTTTCAAGTAGAACATTCAGACACTGATCATAGAAGTAGGCATAAAGGTATAAAGGAAAATTAAAACCAGCCAATCAACAAAAAACCCCCCCAAACCCAAACCCTAGATTTGTAAAGTGAAATTATGTAATGAATTTCTTTCTATGGCTGGCATTATCCTGCCAGCAATATCTATTGTCTCCAAGTCATTCTTCACTTTATGGGTTGTATTGTCCTTTCTGTCTATATCCAAATTCTGCTTCATTTCATCCATAAACTATGTGTTATCACAACCTTGCAGAACCATAAATCACACTGAACTTTAAGGCTAAGCTTATGCTACTATTTCATTGGTTCTGCAGTTAAGACACCGGTTTTCACTGATAAATCCCACAGTCCTACATATAAACTGGCACTGACTTCTAAAAAAAAACGTTCCCCATGTTGTGCAAATTCTGTTCATTGCACTGATGAAAATCTTGATGATAACCATGAATGCTATCGAACACCTTACTCTTTCCTCATTCTAAATAGTTTATAAGAGGAACATATTCTGAGTTCTAAAACTTTGAGCCTGGTGCAATTTTTTTGTGTACTTGAGCTCAACTGCATGTTCTCAGAATACTCAACTTTTACAGAAACTCTGGATAACAAATGGCATATTATATTAAGAGAAACGCTTATATGATCTATTTGTTGCAAGGAACTTAAACCTGGAATCTCTTGGATGGAAGAGCTGGAAACAGATGTCTATGGTTGACACCCTAGGATTTGTGCATTATTTCAAGCTTCCTGTGCTCATATTTGATTATGCTTTTCAGGCTCATTACTCTAACAATTCTTCTATATCTTTTTCTATCAAGAAAAGTTTCTTGGTAACTGTAACTGATAAGGAGCTGTATGTTTACTTGATTGAATTCTCATCTGTGAGAAGTGATTTTTGCTTGCTAAGTGATTTTTTTTTAAAATCATAGATATTTTAATTATATCTCTTTTTACCTCTTAAATCAATACCAACCAAATGATACAGGGTGGTATAAAATCCGTTTCCATTCAGAGGTGATCCTTTATTAAAATCAAATGGATTTCATCTCTTTTTTTGAAATGGGATATAATAAAAATTAAGCAAATCTATTATTCTCTTATCAGAGAAGAGGAAATGTCCAAATCATGATAGCCGATGCAATCTCTTTAACAGGCTATCAAGCAACAATAGCTGTTATTAGTCTCATCTGTCTTATCTCTATGTGTGGCAGCGGTTTATAATTAAGTTCAGTTTCAGTTTCTAGGCTATGCAGCAATTCTAGAAACCAAGAAATACAATCCTGAGTTCAAACTTTTGATGTGATTAAGCCTATTATGATCACAACGCTAAGACAACTGTATCTTATTTTCGCTCTGACCAACAATAGCTTATGTGGATTAGGTTTTGAAATGGAAATTATTTAAATCTGTGTCCAGTTTTATTTAAACCACTAAAATTTTAGAATGCTGAAGAAAGAGCAACTTTGAATTTGTAACAAAACATATTTTGTCAAAATATGTCTATTAATCGAAACTGAAAAAAGCAGTGGAAACATAGATTCTAAGAGGTTTTTTGTTTGTTTTGTTTTTGTATTTTTTATTTAGAAAGTATTTTCTGCTCAAAATAATTGAGAATTATAGATAGAAAGTAAATCCTATCCAATAGCTTCAGTTAGCTCAGCTAGATCAAAAGCTTAACTGTGCCTTCTATTAATCTACATAACTTTATATGCGTTTCTACCTGAAAAATTGAAAGATCTCAATTTTGTACAGTTACTAAGTAAATTGGAAACATCAATAATTTTTCCAATGCAGATTTTCATTTTCTGGTCAGACCTAATAAATCAAAAATATTTCAGTCCCTTTCTACTTCTAATTAAGAAAGTTCTGCAATATTGCAAAGCACCATAGGTAAATTTTGCCTGGGTATTTCTGGCACACTGGACAACACATGGACAGCTAATGTGTTCATATTGGCCTTGAAATTACTTTTCAAAGAGAAATAATAAACCCATAGATCATTTGACCCAAATACTGTTACATCTAAGAAATTTTTTAAAAAGGAAGCAAGTATCTATTTACTTTAGGTTGCGACAAATTGACAAAAAGGGGGAGCATTTTTCTTGATGTCTACCTAGATTTTTTTTAATATCTCTGTGGCTTGCAACTTGAAACTATGTGGTTTTTTTATACCACTACATATTTTTTCCTTTTTTTTTTTTTTGAAAGGAATAGAAATAGTAGTTTATCATGCAGAAGCATTTTTAGCTCAGATGTGGATCCTTCAGATTAATTTCTAGCTTTTATGCGAAACCCCTAATGTTATATGCCTTTGTGCAATGCACAAGACTTGTACTCTGGCTTAAGCATGAATGAAAGCTATACTTTGGCACAGAGTAAAGCACTAAGCTTTATCATCTTCACCCAACTGGAAGAATTCCAAGGGCGTTTTTCTAGACATTGGTTTTATTCAAATATGCTGAGAATATAAAGCCACTCTGACTCTGGGCAGAAAAAAAGTAAAATTCTCCCTTCATCTTGCTGATCAGGCATCTCAACACATAGTTCCTTTACTGACAGTAGTGAGTAGTAATGATGGCTTCTCAGCAGCATCCAGCATATAATAGTAGACTTTTCTGTCCCACACTGCATCTTCTGATTATATATCAAGCTATGCCCCACTGAGTCAGGAAGGAGCAGGGTAACACGTAGTGTGGTGAAAAGAAATACTAATGCATTGTTCAGGGTGGAGCAGCCTAGTTTTAACACTTTTTTTTGCCACCAATTAGAAATTAGAAGACAGCTCAAACTAGAATTCTTGATTGTATCAGTTCTTAGCACTGAGATTATTTGAACTTTAATCCTGAAGGTATCTTTACCTCTAATCAGCTTTAGAGACTTCCATTAAAATTTGATGGATGTACCAAAACACTAGACAATTTTGAATATCCAGCCCATGTCTTGCAATTACTGTTTTATATGGGCGCTTCTATACTCTCTATTGCTTGTCACTTACTCCTACATATACAATTTATTTTTCTTGTCCATTCAATGCAATGCCAATGTGCAATATATGCCAGCACTTACAGAATATTGTACCTGTGATATACTATTGGTGTAAATTAAGATTAGAATTGAACAATGTCTGTAGTTCAGATGTAAAGAAATTACAACAGTATGGCAAGAAAAATCTTAAAGGTATCCTCTTAAAGGTAATGCATTTCTTACCATATGAGTAATTGTATTGTTTCTTAAGATGTATATAACAATGAATCTTCTGATTTATTTTTTTTAAATTTTTCTTTTTCCATGTTGACATTCCAAAAGAGTGAGTAAAGAAGGAAATTGCGAAGAAGAAACTGATGTCTTGGCTTAGTACTGGGAAATTATTATTAGCATTCTGGGAACAGCAAAAAATGTCTTCTATTTTTCTGAGTAAAATACATGAATGGCATATTAAGACTAATAGTTCAGGAGAGAGAAGTTTCATCCCACCTGAAAACAGTAGCTTGATAATTATGCTTTGGAATTAAATAGGAAGCCTCACATTTCCCTATATTTGATTTGTATCAGGCAGCAGAAGTCAGATTTCATTTGACATACAGAAATATACACAAAATCCCATTGTATGAATTATTAATTTGTTTAGATTATTGGACAATAGATGTCCCCATCAGTGTCCTAAGGTAATAGAGGGAGTACCTCAGAGACAATGTATTTAGAAAAGCAGCCACTGTTATGGACTCACAATTTCAGGCTCTAGTTTCTGACTCAAAACATTCAGAATGGAGTCCTCTTCACCTCTCATAAGCCCTAAACTCAGATGAAAAAGATAAGTACTTATCAAATAAAAGTCCTCTCACACAGAGCCATGTGTCTGAGACAGGAGAAAAGAATTGTATTCAAATTTTCTTTGTCAATTTTGGAGAGCTTATCCAACTAAAGGAAGGGAAGAATCCAACTCTAATTAAATGTCATTGTGAATTCAACCTGCAATGAAAATTTTTCTATCAATATAAATTCATTTATGAGTATAAAATAATCTGAGTGGAAATATTTCAGCTCCCTAGCTCAAAAAACTCCATAATCAAAATCTGCAATATAAAAAGTCTAAAATCCATTTGAAATAAGCATTTAAAACATCACATAAACAGTATTATCGTTGAATTCTTAAAGTGTATATGTAAAGAATATAGCTTTAAAACATTTTTATGAGCAAAAGTATAATGTGAGTCAGAAAAAATAAATAAATTGCCAAATGAGAATAAAACATTATCAGTATTGATAAATAGCAGCAAAAGGGCATGTGTAAAGCAACATTTTTAAGATTCCAGAAAAAAAAAAAAATCCATAATACAGACATAATATATTTGGTTCTAATAATTTGGTAAATAGCTGGAAGATTTGTGTGAAATTTCTAACATCACTTGAGCATCACTTTTCCAAAACTAACACATTAGACAGAAACTAGGACAATTTAGTGAAGAGATGGTATTTCCACAGTGTTGTTTTAGCAACTTAAAAAAAATAAATTTCCTTAGCAGCATTTTTTTTTTAATTATGCTTTGAAATATTACTTACTATTACTTCTTT
>VYZX01009647.1:0-13290 GCA_013401335.1 Brachypteracias leptosomus | reverse complement strand
TTTTTTTTTTTTTTTTTCCTGGCCATAGCCTCATATAGCATTTTTTTTTGGCATATGATGTAATAGATAATTAACAAGAACTCAGTTTTCTTATGAATGACTGGACAGGGGTGGCAGGAAGGGAAGGTAGACTGGCTGCTGAGCGCTAAATAGTATTTTGTCCACTTTTTGCTATCAAGCTTTTAACTTTGTGTTCAGCTCCGAACTGTTTCTAAAGATGTATCTACATGGATTTGATAAAATTCCTGCCTTTCCATGAAGCTAGAGTTTACAGAAGAAGAAAAGATGAGCTTCTTGGTAGATGCAAAAATAAACAAGGTGTTACATAAGCTGAAAGACTGTCCATAGTGGTAAATACTTGGAATTTGACTATGGGCTAGCAGGACAGGGCATTACAATGAAAGTAGCTGGACAGTAACAAAACCAGTCAGATAACTGATAAAAGGGGAAGAAAATTTTTGATGTTTATTATTTGCCTTCTTATTCCTATGCTTCAGCCTCTTCCTAAGAGAGTCTGTACACACAAAGCTGTGAAAACGCAATCATCAGAAAGCTTCACAAACATAGCAGTTTGGGGATGTTGCGGTTAGAGAGTCTTTTAAATAGCATTATCTGCACCCTGTAAATGGGAGGCAGAGGACAGATCTGCTCAGTGTTATATAATGAAAATGTTACTGAATCAGGAAATAAATACTGGTCTCCTGAGGGCAAGTCCAGCACCTGACCTACAAGTCGGTTTCTTTCACTGAACATTTTCTTTCACTGATTCTCCCATGTTTAATGCCTTGTGACAAATTACTGTATCTCCTATGTCAGGTCAGTGAGGAAATCTGGGAATCTGAATGTTGCCTTTGTAGGTGGATTGTGGATTTTTATACACAACCTCCAAGTTCTTTTAAAAGCAAGATGAAGAAACAAACAAAAAAATCCAATATATGATAAAATTAGCATTTTCACTCAAGTCTTCAACTGGATGAGAAGTACCTTCAGTCCCATTAACTGGTCATCTTCTAGTGTAGGTAATGGAGTAAAGTGAAATCCCTAGCTTGTGCTATTACATAGGTGAGAAGAGAATGTTTCAGTGATATGTCATGAAGGTCATGAATCTTTGTCCATTTTTTAAATAGAATGGTAAGAACTAATTGCTCAGACTAATAGTGCATCCCTTTATTTGTCTTTCCTTTAAAATTTTTTATAAATAAAAATTATTGCATCCTTCATTATCCTTATGTACAGGTATTGTACAGGTATTTCTAACTGTCAGACAAATGGGGAAAAGACGTGTTGCTAGTGGTGATAATTTTTTTCTGATGTTTCTCCACATGACTGTTCTTTCCATATATTTTTTTTTCTCTGTTTTTGTGGGGTTTTGTTTGTTTTTCTCTATTGTTCCTGTTCTAAAATGGGCTTCTGATACCAGGACAAAAATTATTTCAAGAACCTCCCATGAACTTTTGATCTGCTCTTATTCATTTGCTTTTTAAATTTTCCTTCTTAGTGTCCCTTTTCTATCTCTCCTGAACAGGGTCCGTGACGCTGTTGTGGTTTAAGGTCTGGGGAAGGGGAGGGACAGGTGGAGCGACTATTCCACTCCCCTTCCTGCCACACTCTAGAAAAGGACACAGGAAGTGCCGCTTGCCCTCCTCCTTTGCCGGGATTGCTGCTGGCTCCGGATGGCTCTGTGGCTGCTACAACTCCACGTGGCTTGGGAGAAATCCAGTGGCATCCGAGGATCGGTGTTGTATATATTTGTATATATACCTTCCCTTGTTACCTCTGTATATTTCCCTTCCTCTGATATCCCTTTTGTTACTCCCTGTTAAAAGTTGTAATCTTAACTTTCCAACTTTGTGTGAGGCCTTTCTTCCTCCGCTGGGAGAGAAGAGGGGAGGGGGAAGAGGGGTTGCCTAATTCCGCTCCGTGAGGGTTGCCCTGAGCCCTAAACGGAGACAGACGCATTAAGTTTTTCTATCTCCATTAGATTCCTCCCTTATTCTTCATACTTAAATTTATCACCTAATCTCATTTCTCTTTCTTTTCATCCCAGTTTTTTATTTAGCCAGTCCTAAATCCATCTCAAATTACTCTTTGTCACAATGGTCCTTGGTCTCTTCTGTTGTCCTTCACTACTGCTCCTTGCAGTCATCTTGCAAGGCCCAGTCTTTTCCCAGCTCTTTCCTCAATTCCATCATGCTCCCAAGTAAGCCCCCTAACTCCTCAGTTCCTGTCTTTGGTATCTCTTTCTCAAGATCTAGTATCTTTGCTCAACAAGACTCCTCTTCCTTGCCTCTTGATAGTTTTGGGCTACATAATTTGTTCCTAAGATGCTCCCCTCTACTATTCTCTGAGAATCACATCTCTCTCTGAACTGGATGGCTCCCTCTTCAGTGCTATCTGGATGAAGCAGAGATATATGTCACTTCAAATCCAGAAAACACAGATTCTTCTTATTTCAGCTTCAGGTAAGAGGTGGAACTCAGCTCAGACTAGACAGAAGCAGTATTAGAGGGAACAGGGTTTTCCCATGACAACTCTGTTTGAACCAGTAGGAACTGAGAAGTTGGGAAAGGCAAGAACAATTCTACTATACAAATATATTGTGATAGACAGTGTATATACTTATTTTATGTAGTAGCATTATGAATAACCACTCTGGTCAGCTTGAGGTGCTAGAAGAGGTTGGGCAAGCTCAGTGAGGGGCTGTGGGAACTGCTAGCTTTTTATAGCTTAGATTAATTTAAGAAAAATTTTAATGAAAAGTACAGATTCTTGACACAAGTATCATATCTTGCAAAATTGAATTTGATGTTATGGACTTGATAGACATAAGAATATTCAAAGGAAAATTTCATCAGTATGTTTTTCAGTCTGAGGAAAAAATTAGTCTCTGTCTCCTTAGAAATGGCTAATGTGCTGTGAGAGAAATTCGGACAGGGTTAGATAACCTATAACAAAGAAACAAAAATTCCTTGACTAAGTTGCATAATAGGTGGTGCTGGTATTGTGTCTACAGTAACTTCTTATAGAAAATGTCAGTGTCCATGAATACTTTCTCCATCATACTGGAAGCTGAAGAGGACTGATAATCTCCAAAATGGTACATAACACTGGCAACAACTCTATTAGCTAATGGTCACCTTAGAATTAAATAACTTGTCACCATTTCAGATATTAATTCTGTGTCTCATGATAAAACAGTTGCTGAAGTGGGATCATTACTGATTACAGTCACATGAAATTTTGAGGAAAGATGAAAGCTATTGTCTCAATATACTTGAACCATCTGTTTCCTCAAATATTTTTTAAAAATGTACTTTGTAGAATCTTGAATCTTGGGTTCAACAAGAAAGCACTGTGTTCAGTTTCACTTTGAAATACTTAAGAAAATAAATCAGCATGGATTTTTATGCATGTATATTTAGAATTAAGAAAGAATTTTCCAACTAATCATATAAATTATCTTGGTGATTATACTGCCATAAAAGGAAGATAAGATCCAAATAAAATTTTCAGATTATATTAAAATTAATTTACTTCAGGCAAGTTGTCAGTGTTTCTAGATTTATAATTCAGCAGGTAATGTTCGAAAATGAAATTAAGAATTTTTGCTTGAGGACATCAATACAAAGCAGTGGAAAGCTAGATATGCCTAGGACAACCACCTCCATGTATTTGTGATTGCAGTTGCTTGAAGAACAAAGTATTTTCTGGCCCACATTCAAAGAATTAATTTTTTTTTTTCCTTTTAAACATCAGCTCTGGAAAACCTCTGTGCAAATTAGTTTCAGTGACAGAATAAGTGATGATTTCAACTCAACTATCTGTATAAAACCAACTTTAAATACTGAGCTTCTGCCATGTCATAATTTATGGTTTTCAAGAGAATGGGATACATTTAAAGGTCAGACTTTGTGTGCTGGAGCTCTAAGAATGGTTGAGTTGAACTACACAGGTAACTCTCAGTTCACAGTGAATATATACTTTTATAAGCTGATTAGAGATACACTAGAGCTTGAAGTAAAGGTCCAAATGCTTTTGCACATTCAAGATATACCTTCATACCTGGAATGTTGTTTTTTAATCTACATCTCAATTCATCCTATTCTCTTGTCCATGCAAGTTTTATTCAAGATATTGTCACGTGCTCTTCTTTGTGCATGCCATTACTGAAATAGAAAAAAAAAAGAACTTTTATATGTGATAGATCTGAGCCCTTATTATCATCTCATTTAAGCTTCTGGTGGATTGGCCAGTAAATTGGACAGCACTATGATATTTCCATAGGTAGAGAAGTTTTCAACTGATGGTCAATGGAACTTCTTCAGTTCATGAAGAACAACCAGGCTGCTCAATCTAAACTACCCTGAGTTTACTTATAATTTTTTTTTAAAAAGCTTTTTAAAAAAAATTATTTACTTTGTCACCTAGCATTTCAACCTTCTCACAGACCTTATTCTTCCGGGTTCTGGACATATGTTAGCAGGGACATAGCAAGAAGAGGCTGTCCTGGCAACCCTGGCATAGTGAAGGGTTGGAGATAATTACTATTGCTTCCTGAACATAGAGTAATTCCGTTTAAGCCAAAAGCTTGGCACATGATACAAGCCTTCTAGGACAGGTATAGATAGATTGATTTTCCTAGCCTAATAAGATAACTTCACTGGGCATACTGTGAAGATCAAGTTATTCTTGCTGCGCTCTTGCTGACAGAGTGGAGAACCTGCATATTCCAGAATGACTCCCTTAAAAAAGAAAAAGAAACTTAACTGAAGTTCTTCCTGTAAGAAATGCCACTGGTTTGGTTTTACTACTAATCATCACTGATATTTCCTTGAATTGAAATATGAGAACAGTCTGTCCGCTCTCACGAGCAGCTGACCCTAAGTCTTCAAACAGATACTTTCTGATCAGTATCTAGCCTTAGATGTTTTGTCCTGTTTCATAATTTTTACTGTGTCAGTTTAGAGCATGCATAATGCTGACCGATCTTATAATTTTTGATGTCAACATATCAGCATAATAACAGACTTTAGGCCTGTAAAATGTACAACCAAAATATTGCAGTTGGACTATGTGACTGTTGTAGGTCCTTTCTAATTGAACTATTCTATTCTATTCTATTCTATTCTATTCTATTCTATTCTATTCTATTCTATTCTATTCTATTCTATTCTATTCCATTCCATTCCATTCCATTCTTTAAATGCATTCCATGACTCAGTGTTCTGTGTGACACACTGAAATTCCTTTAACCATACATTCGTCACACAGAAATGTGATAAGGCTTATATTAAAAAAAATTTTTAAAAATCCTATCCCAACCTTAGCCCTCTCACCAGTAACTGAACTGTTTCCACACTAGTGGATGGCTACGTTGGCTGTATTCATACAGATTCTGTTGTCCAAAGAGATCAAAATAGACACCTTCAGCATTAAAATTGTTAACCTTATCACCTGATAGAAAAGAGTAACTGTTCTAGTGTGAGTTTTAAGTTATCGTTACTAGGGTGATCTCTTAGGTATTATCTTATTCACAATGACTGTATATTGCATAAGTGTTTCACTAATTTCACACTCCAGTACCTTGGTAGTGTGTGTCTGTGAAATAAAATCATAGAATCATAGAATAGTTTAGGTTGAAGGGACCTTCAGGATCATCTGGTTTCCACCCCCTTGCCATGGGCAGGAAGACCTTCCCCTAGACCAGGTTGCTCAAAGCCCCATCCAACCTGGTCTTGAATATATCCAGTGTACGGGTACCTACAACCTCCCTGGGCAACCTGTTCAAGTAACTTACCACCCTCACAGTAAAAACCTTTTTCTTTATTTCTAATCTAAATCTACCCTCTTCTAGTTTACCTGGGAACCATGCAATTTGTTACATTCATGGTGATTTTCCTGGTTTTTGTCAATCAGATAATAGCAGGATAAAGCATTTTTAGTTTGTTGTAAATTAATTCTCCAGTGAAAATTTAACTCTGGCATTGCATCTATGGAAAGTTGTATTCTTAAATGTATTTCTGCTCTTTGGGGAAAAACTGCTCTACCAGATTGCAATATCAGTATTTAAGGAGTTTTATGTAGTATTTAATTTTAAAAAGACACTTATTAATTACTCTTTTTCAAAAATAGGATTCCTTACTTGGAAAGAGCCTAGATATTTGCATGGACTCCACTCTGCTTTAAATTGTTGGTACCATATAGTAGCATTGGAGCTACAAAGCCAACTCAAAGTTTTGTACTAAGCTTGGCTTTCAAAATATTTTTATTTTTCAAGATTTCTTCCTTTTGGATGTTAGATTGCTGCTGTTTTCACAATCAAAGGACAGCAGCTGAACACTCAGCACTGAAAAAAGCAGCTATTTCTTCAACTGCTTTTTATCTGCTATGCAGAAGAGTCCTGAATTAGTCAGCATTATGGAATGATGTCTTTCTTTGACATTGCTGCTTGAAAGCTTTATTTAGTATCATGTTGAATTCAGTGGAAACTCATATGGGCAACACCCAGTAAAGGAAAATTCTATGATTATAATATCTCGACTTTGTTTCACAGATGTTCCTTAGAATTGGCTAAGAATGCTGTCAAAAATTTTTGAAATTTAGTGTAGAGTAAAAGACCTGAAGTCCTAGAGAAGCAGTAGAAGTTCAAAAAAGGGTGCTGTATAAACAGCCAGGTGAAACTGAAGCATTTCAAAGCATGACTTTTTAGTCTTAAAAAAAAAAGGAAACATTCTTTATTTCTCAAAATACAGAAATATGTAGCATTCTCTAGAAAGTAAACCTAACATTTGGAATATAGAGTGTTCTTGTGTTCTGTTCCAAAGAAAGGCAAATTTTTTGCAAGCTGAATGAAAACGAGCTAAACTGAGAAGTAAACTATGACTTTACACTTTACAGTCTTTCTGCTGCCCAAAGAAATAATCTCTACTACTTCTTTTGCTGTTGCCTACAGATTATTCTGTATATTTTTTGGTGTTTTGTTGGTTGGTGGATTTTTTTTTTGTTGTTGTTTCTCATTTTTAGTGAGTAAAATGGCAACGAGGGCAGGGAAATAATTATGGAATTCCATATTCCCTGTCTATTCCTGTACGTGTTTATGGGATGGGAATATAGCAGAGAACTTGAATGTACATTTCTAACCATCTCTAAATGTGAGAGAACTCTGCATCCTCTTACTCCTGGGTGCTCAGGCCAACAGTTACACAATGCTGTCTTGTGCAATTTGGGACAAATTACCTAACTTAAAGACATCAGTAAAATTAGACTGCTGATATCTTGCAAATCTGCAAACTTTCTGTCTGCTTTCTTACTTTCTTCAAAGCCATTTCTTTGTCTTCTGTCAGAACTGACATGCTCTAAGGTAAGTTAGAGATCTCTCAGTCCAATCAGAGGTCATTGTTTCAGAAGGCTGCTAAATTGTAAATGATGTGAGGTCTTTATTTCATTTGATATCTCATGTAATGCAATTGACAATATTTTCCTGAATTAATTCTTCTCTGAACTAATTTTTGGAAAATAACTTCATTTCAATTGGAACTTGTTTGTGGATGGAAAATCAACCAGAAATCTCATAAATGCTGTTGAACTCAGTAGAACCCATGGAGGACAGTATATATCAAGAGTATATATCTGTGGGAATGATGTATCAGTGCTGACTCATTGAAGTCAATTAGTAAGGGAAATGATTGCAAACAGGCTTACAGCTAAAGATTTAACTACACTTTCTGTTAGAATTAGTGTCTGATTTGGGGGGAAAAAAATAAATGGAGCTTTACTCTCTGGTGAATGTATTCTGGTTATCACATTTTTCCACAGCCATATTTTTGTTCTGAATGTAAGTACAAACAGCTTATGGTCAAATCAACTCTTCACCTTCTTTTGTCATTTTTAAGTAGACTGAACTCCCTTGGGATAGTCATGAATACTGATTTCTTCCTACCAGCATTGTTATTATACTCTGTATGCTAAAAGAGGTGAAAGAAACTGCTGATCAGAAAATTTAAAGCAGTACCTTAAGTGTAAGATATATTATGTTTTTATAATTGTGTAATGTTTCACAATACTTATTTTTCAATATATCTGTGTCTGTCTTTAATTGAGGAGTATAGAGATAGACTTTATATTCCAAAAGAGATAGTCTGAAAGTTGCATAGGTCAGGTTTACTTTAGGTTTTTCCAGATGTAGTATGTTATTTCCTGGCATCCCCATGGTTGTAGAGTTTTAATTCGCAGAATAGAGTTCCCATTTCTTAAGTATTATTTACACTGTTGTCTCTAAAATGATCATTTTATTTCTCTATAATAAAACAAATTGTTGTATCTTTCATGTCTGATAGACACCAATTGCTTGTCAGGAACCTTTCCTTTTTCTCATTTACTGCTTCCTCAGTTGCTGTGTTATCCACATTTTTTTTTTTTCTGTAACAATGCTGCTTTTTACAAGTGCTGCAAATAAGGCAAAAAATACTCCCTCTAGAATTTTTTTTAAAAAGCACATGATCATTGATGGTTCTTTAAATGCAATTGTATGTTAAAAACTACATTAGAAGCTTCTGTTCAGTTTAATATGTATAATGTTGGTGTTTGCCATTTCTTCTTTGTTAACCAGCATATTCAGTATGAAACTAAATGACCTATAGAAGTAAAACAAGATCATCAGCATCATCCTTATCAGCCCAATGACAGCTTTTCCTGATCAGCTTATAAGCAAGTTCTAAAGAATGTCTTTCCTATAAGCCCATGCTGATTGCTATTAATTATATTATCCTCTTTTAATAGGTTATTCATCAAATCCCATATCTCTTGTTCTATAATTTGTCTGGGATCAATGTCAGGATGACAAGCCTATAATTAGAAGTCCCATTTATACTTTTAAAATATTGGCATAACATTAGCTTCATTCCAGCCCTTTGGAAATGCTCCAGTGTTCCAAGACTTATTGAAAATCATCACTGATGATCAAGAGATCTCCTCAGCTGACTCTTTACAACACTTGGAGGCAAATTTATCTGGACCTGCTGATTTAACATCATCTATCATACTGATATTTAGCAACCTTGGTTTTTCCCATTACAGTGGAAAGCCTTTTAAAATTTAAATTTCATGCAACTATAGCGTCTAGCTTTTTTTCTTAAAACCATAAAGATATTCCCTTATTCCTAATGTTATAATTCAAAACAACTCTCTTTTCTAGAGTTTTTCCCCTTCTACAATTTTGCTTCTACTCACCTTTTTTTTCTTCCTATTTCCAATTTCTGATTTATCTGAATTTCTATACATTCCATTTTTCTTTCATATCTTCTACAGTCACAGAGACATGCTCACTTTTTATACATATACTGAATATAGTTTTCTAGGATTTGGGGAATTTAGCTAAGGTTTTGAGAATAATCCTATGACCCTGACTTTCTTAGGTAAACCATGATTAAATTCCTGATCTAACATGTAGTCTTCAGTGTGAAGACTACACAGCATTCTTGAAATTTGGTTCTGTTTAATACCTCAAAACTAGTAAGTAAAATGGATGAGGTCCTTCTTTCTGCAAGGTATGATCTGATATCTTTATTATTGAAGTTAGACACAAAATTCAAAAGATAATATTTTTTTTTAACTGACTCCATTTGAACACAGGAACTCTGAATTCAAGTTACTTAAGAAAGACACTGTAATCATGACTTCCTGCACTTGGTCTTTTTGACTCTTAATTGTTTCCACAGTATCTCTCTTTTTGTTTGTTTTGTCTGTTTGTTTTCTAGTTGGAGTTCTATTAAAGGAAGCTGGAGATTGTTCTGTAAGAAGGTGTCAGAGGTTTATTTTTTTCTGTATTGTCTAATGAAACTAAAAAACTCACCTGTTTGACATACTTTCAGAAACTTCTGAGACATCACTGAAGTAGCTGGAAGGTCTGTAGAAGGAAATACAAAGTCTTCAACTAGTGAAGTCAATGGAGGACACAAATATTTGCTGTCATACAGGCAACTTTGTTCTACTCAGCAACCGAACTCATGGTCCTTTAAGACAGTTAAATGTAAAATCAACTGAACAACCGATCAAAAATCATAGGAAAATGCAAATATTTTTGGAAAGTGAGTAATCAAAAACTGCTTAGAACTTCCCATGGCAGGCAATAGCTTGAGACTACTGAGTAACAATAAGCAAGAGACTATTGAGTAGAAAGAGGGAAATTATATTACCAGAGTACATTACATTAGTGAGGTCATTACCTGAATACTGACTGCTTGAAGCTCCTTAGAGCAAAAATGACAGATTGGAACAGCTTCAGAAAGAGATATGAAAGTATTCAAGGCTTGACAGTGTGCCTTAACAGACATGCTTCTTGGTTTATATGAGAAAAGTTTAAGAGGTGACCTAATCATAAACGAAACACACAGAAAATAGTAATTTAACTGTTTAGTGATTAAATAAGCCATTGGAATAACTTACCAAAGGTCATGACAGGTTCTGCCATATATGATGTCATTCATTTCAGAGAACATGACTTTTGGAAAGAGGTGGTATAGTTGAAAATAGTGAATACATCAGAAGAATGCGGGAGAATTATGTGCTCTACACTATGCAAAATACTGGATTAGCTGATTCTGATGATTTCTTCATGCTTTAAATTTGTGAGTTTAGTGAAGAATTAATACATGAAATATACAGCTAGAGAAGAGTATTCAACTCTTAACAGTTTAGAGCAGTGGCAATAAAAAATTTGTTTTGCTAGAGATGAGCTTGATACTGGACCATTGCTGTCAGTGAGATTATTACTGCTGAAATCAGCAAAGCAGTATCAAGTCCCCTATGAAGCCACTCACTTGGGGAAAAAAAGATTACAAAAACAGACCCTAGAGTAATGGTAAAAAGAGTGATGCTGCATGGAATAAAGCATAAACTGAGTCAGACGTAAAATTAAAAGAGATTGTCAGATGGATTGTTTTCAGTTTATTAAAACTAGGTGCTGCACTTTGCCTGTCCTCTAACACTGCAAATTTATTTAAGTTTATGCTGTCTATAGCCTATGCAACTTAATGAGAAATATTGCCTAAGTTGGATATTGGATGTTCATGCTGACAAGATAATGTCACAATCAATACCAAGGAGCTTGGCGTGAAGGGTTCACCTCCAAAGAGCATGTTAACTTCTGGAGCTTTTCCATATTTACAGGTAGCTAAGATCTTAAATTTCAACAATGAGAGATTTAACTCTATAAATATTCAGGCTGTTCTTCATAAAGAAAAGTGGAAATATCTTTTTTTATTATGTTTTCCACTCACCTTTGGCAGCAAGAAATGACTGCGACTCATGTTCATGTACTGAAGAGGTTGGAAACAAATAGTTGTAACAGGCAGTGGAAGCTTTACTGTTTTACTAACAATTAACTATTTGATTTCCCATGTAATAGACGCTGATGTTTTCTGAATGGAAAATAAATTCAAATCCATGAATTTTCTGATGCCAATGAAAAATAAGCCTAGAGCTCTGGTTCAGTAAAGCTTTCTGTTATGTGATTAACTTTGAGCAATCCACTCTCTGTCCCAGAAAACAGTTACATCAAAGACAAGCTGATGAAATAGTCTCAGTGTAGGAAGAATATGAAAGTAATACTGTGTCCTAAGATTTTAGGACAGGAGGTGAAGCAACCTAGAAAAGCCAGTGTGTAAAGTTCAGAGAAGATCAGCCTTAACACTCATGTCACTTGCTCCTTTTGGAAATCTCCGTCAGTCTCTAATTTGACTGCGGTAATACATATGAGGCTATTTTATCTCATGATCCTCTAGAGAACAGATAACAGATGTCTCTCTTGTGTTCTTCTTAACAGTTGGAAATGTGGTAAGGTGGTCAACAGAAATATTATTACATTTTCTGAAAACATGAAGGGAAAGGTGAGTGGTGGGAATAGATGCATAATACTAACAGAAATGATTGTCTTTTATGTGGATAAATCAAATAGAGAAGCTTATTTTGAATTTTGCACTACAGGTCTTGTAGGGTAATATTCTAGTCTTATGGTTCATCCTTACCCTAGGTATGACCTAGAAGATACTGTAGATTCTGAACCCACTTACAATATGAACATACACCTAGAATATTTACAAAATTATTGCCAAATATGAATGTTTTAAATATTTTGATATGTGCAGGACACAAAAAACCTGTCCAAATGCCAGTTAGTCATTGTTGATCAAGAAAAACCCAGGAAACACTGAGAACTTGATTGCAAATGCTCTTTTTCCTTTGTGTCACATACAAGTAACTCCAGACAAATTATCTGAGAGAGGAGGGAGAGAATTTAGATTGTATGGTGCTTACAGTTGGTGATGACACAGTTGAGAACCTCTAGGTGAGGATTAAGTGGAAATTAAATAAAGCAGATAGTGTTGTAGGAGTCTGCTATTGACCACCAATGAATTAGTATACAAGGAATTAAGGGATCAGTTGCCCTTGTCCTTACGGGTGATTTTTGCTTCCTAGACATCACTGGAAATATCATACAACAGGCACAAACAGGTGCAGAAAATTCTTGAAGCAATGAGCGCGAACATCTTTAAGTAGACCAGGTTGCTCAGAGCCACATCCAACATGACTTTCAATGTTTTCAGAGATGGGACATCTACCTCCTCTCTGAGCAACATGTGCCACTGTTTCGGCATCCTCATTGTAAAAAATTTCTTCTTTATATGTAGCCTAAATTTACCCATTTTTAATTTAAAAGCATTACCCCTTGTCCTATCACACCAAGTCCTGTTAAAAAGATCGTCTCCATCTTTCTATAGGCCTCCTTTAATCACTGAAAGGCTGCAATAAGGTCTCTCAGCCTGTCTTCATAGGAGAGGTGTTCCAGCCCACTAATCATCTTCATGGCCCTCCTCTGGACCCACTCCAACAGTTTCATGTCTTTCCTGTGCTGTGGGCTCCAGAGCTAGATGTAGTACTCCAGGTGGGGTCTCACCAGAGTGCAGAAGCCTAGGATAAATTTGGCCTTCTGGGCTGTAAACACGCATTGCTGGCTCATGCCCAGCTTTTTGTCCACCAGTACCCCCAAGTCCTTCTCCACAAGGGTGCTCTCAATCCTTTCATCCCCTAGACTGTACTGACACTGAGGGTTGCCCCAATCCATGTGCAGGATCTTCAATTGGCCTTGTTGAACCACATGAGATTCACATGGGCCCACTTCTCGAGCTGGATGCCATGCTGGTTTCTAGAAAAGAAGCTTTAACAACTTATCACTTTTATGCTGGATCTTATACTGTACTGTCCAAAACAATCTGTCAGAGTTAAATTCCTCTG
>VYZX01009646.1:0-11097 GCA_013401335.1 Brachypteracias leptosomus | reverse complement strand
ACCATGCTGACGTCATGTCTGGTTCACCAGGCTCGGAGNATTCGATACCATGCTGACGTCATGTCTGGTTCACCAGGCTCGGAGAGTGCAGTCCCGGCTTTGTCTCACCCGGGCTGCCTCGCTCTGTGTCTGTAGCTGTATCCACGCGGTCTGTATCTTTATACCTCTTGGTTTGTACATTGTTATCCCTGTTGCTGTTACTGTTGTTGTGATTGTTGCTTTTGCATCGCTGTATTAAATTCTCCTTATCTCAACCTGCAGGGTTTGTATTTTGCTACCTCTCCTGTTTCCGTCTGGGAGGTGGGGGGGCAGCGGCCACGTGGTGTCGGGTCCCGGCAGGGTTTAAACCATCACAATCTCTTTCAAAATCTTCCTTCGTCCCACTGTCACTGGGGAACTCCAGTTGCAGGAAGAAGTCGGGAGCTTTTTCGATGATGGGAAGAAAATCCTGTGTGGTGCCTCCACCCACAGAATGGCTTCTGACTTCCCTGCAAGTAGGACCAGCTTTTATATCACTGAACAAACAGCTCAGGTTGCATAGGCAACCTCAAAAAAACCTTCATCTCCTTGGATTCCATCAAAGGTTGGCCAGACCTGGGAAAGAACAAGGAGGAGGCATCTTTATCTTCTTTGAGTCCTGCACACCCTTTATCAGGCTAGCTGTGTCTGTTCTCACAATCAGCTAGTTTCCCAGCAGAGGACTCCTCTCTGTTTCATTATGTTGTTCGGTTGTGGGATTCATTCATATGTCAGCTTTAATTCAGGGCCCGCTCAGGCCCTAGCACTTCAGGGTGGCTTTTTAAATAATGGGAAGAGTAAACATGTTGTGAGCTTTAAAAAGAAATTGTGTCCAGTCAGCAAAGCTTCTGTTTCTGGAAACAGAAGTACTGGAACAAGTAACTAGACAGACTTCTTGGAGGATAGCAAGGAGAGAGTAAAACACAATGTCACTTTTTGCGATAATAGATTCTATCAGAATAATCCACTTTCCTTCTATGATGGGTAACAGATGCTGCAGACAAAGGAAAAACAATTGCTATCATATTTCTTGACTTCAGAAAGGCTTTTGATGCTGTTGGTCATAACATTCTCCTTAGCAAATTAAAAAACATGATGTAGATGTGTCTAGAAGAGAACAGACACAACCCACATTGGAAAAGCCATTCTCAGAGACAGAGAGGCTACTGAAGGGCACAGTCAGTGGAGAAGTTTGTACTGAATGGGTTCCATGAAGGTCTGATGATATTCTGCAGCAAGATACTGTAAATTAGTTCCTTGGGAAATCTTTCCCTCTCAGGGTAAGTATAAAGATACCAAATGCCTCTCAAGACAGTGACATTCTCCTTAATATAGCTTTTAAATAACAAACTAGAAAAAAAGTATGTTGAAAAAAACACAGATAAGAAGCTCAGTATTGTAGCTTTACTTAACATGTGTTTTGACTGGTGGTTTTGGTACTCACCACCTGGGCAAATACGTCTCAGACTCTCTTAAAGGCTCATTTAGCTTAATGCTTTGACTTTAGCCATAAGAAACAAGGCAAATAAAAACTAATACGTAGTCTCTCTATATGCCTCTGTGGTAGTTTCCCAATTTCTGTTAGCTGCTTAAGGCCTGGTTCAGAGTTTCTCAGGCTGGATGTTACACCTAGAGCTGATAGCTTCTAATGCATTCACGGATTTTACAAGGCTCTTGTCAACCTGCTTGTAGTTTTGACCTGACACCATGCAGAATTATTGAAATCTACAGTCTGAAAAAGTATTTCTTTTCATTTCATTTTAAACCTGCTTCCTGATACTTTCACTGAAGTAGTTTAAGCCTTATACATAGTGAGTAAGAGAGGCATACCTTACCTCAGGCAGAGGTGCTGGAGCTACTGCTACTTACCTCAGACAGAACATCCTTTGTACTGTTTGTTCAACCTTTCAAGAAATGTTAGTGCACACCTGATGGCAAATGTCGTTCACACCTGATGACAAATGTCATAGTATCAGCTAAAATTGTCCCTAATTTTTCAGCGTCATTGTTTGCACATTTTGGTCTTTTGACAATGTATTGACTAAAGCAGCTCATCTAACAGAATCATGAGTGGCAAGGAGGATCAATTGTTCATTGTGTTTTCCATGGTAGAAATTAGGGAATATCAAAGGAAAGTATTGGGTTACAGTTTCAGAGCAAACAAAAGGCAGTGGCTCTTCATACCAAGTATTTGCACTGGTTTTGGAGTTTCTTGCTGCAGGATTTTGCAGTTGCTAAAGCTTTTACACTGGTTTAAGAAAGGATGAGTCTATTTTTGTGGAAGATAAATCCCTTGAGGATAACTAAATACATGGGAGCCACATTTGGCCCTGACTCTCAAATGGTTAGAGGCTGAAAATAATACTGAGGACTATCATATAAGCTTGTCCAGTTCTTATACCCTTCACAAAGCATCTTCATTTGGTCATTAGTAGAGAGGCTACTGGGCTAAAGGCACCTTTGGTCTGACCCCTTCTGGCTTTTTCTGTTCCTGCAAATTGGTACAAAAGTGAAGTATCAACTAAAATGAAATAATCTACTGTTGGGTTTGACTAAAGACAATGTCGAATAATTCATTACATATTATTTTCTGTAACAGCCTTGCTGTTATAGTGATGAGGCCTTGACTCCTGCCCCCACAAATCCCAGACAAGACCACAGTTAGACACAGTGGCAGTTTCTGTGCATAAGGGGCAAGTGCACTCCACAGTGTGCCTCACAGCCTTGGTCTAATGTTTGTTCAGATGGAGATATTTGCTGGTGTGTGCTATGTCTGCCTTCCCACCTGCACTCCTGGGTCTTTGCAAAGGAAACTAGATGTGCAGGAGGGGAAAGGTATCACCCATGGCTCGCTCTGATATGGAATCAGGCTGCTCCTGAGAAGTTCACCTGGGGTGTCTACCCCACACTGTCAGCACCAGTCTTTGTGAGGTGATGTAACCACTTCTTGCCACATAGGACAACGTGGTCTAGCTGATTAGAAGCCTTCCATCAGCTAGAAAGTGCAGCTGTCTTGCAGTGCAGATATTACCCATAGTTTTTGCTTGTCAGAAATATGCCTGCCACACCTATGAGGTGTTACTCTTTCTCTTTGCATTTATTCTATCTTGGCTTCATTGTACACCTAGGTTAAACATAATCAATGTGTTGTGCAACTGCACAAGTGCTTTTGCACATCCCTGAAAATACCCTGTCTTCTGATGCTAAGGTGGTGGACAAAAGAGTGATCATAATTTCTTGCAAGTAATTTCAGCAGAGCTGTACAATGGACTTTGGGCCAACCCCTAACCCAGTGTTTTGCTCCTGTGCAAACCTATGAGAGGCAGCTATTCACATCAGTAATGCTCTGCCAGAGGCTGATATCAATCAATGCACTTTCATAAACTTTGAATTATGACTACCCACGGCAGATGTAGAACTGCTCCTCTTTATATTTGCCACAGCTTTTAGCTAAAATACTGACAAACCACCATCATGATATCAAACTTCCACATTCCAGAAATTCTCTCCTGCTTGTAAGAATATGGTGTTATAATAATCATAACAACATTCAATGATGTATAAATAATCCTTATTTCTTTTTGAGAAGTCACATTTTGCCACTATTTCAATGAGTAGCTCCTTCTCTAATAGTCATCTTTGATTTCATTTTCATGTTTTCACTTGGTAATACTGACAGAAAAAATGTGACTTGACAGGCATAGGAACATCAGAACCTGGACCATTACGATTGATAAGAAATCTAAGCTCATCAGAAAAATGATAATCAAGATTTGGTACCAAGATAGAATTTCTCTAAATCTAAGATACAGTGAAAATCTAAATGTGACTGACATTCAGAAAAATTGCATCTTTCATTGTTCTCTGCATCCTTAGACACTGGAGTTTTGTGGAAAGGTCCCCAATCAGTAGAAGTGCTTTTCCTGCACCCATGTAACATGGTTGCTTGGAGTGCTGTTGGATGGACACCTACCTCTTAGGCATTGCACCACTGAGTTTAATTTTTTGGATCAGCTCTCCTTGTTAATCATCATCTGACTACCCTGGTGCTGGAGCGCATCCAGAGAAGGGCAACAAGGCTGGTGAGAGGTCTGGAAAACATGCCTTATGAAGAGCGGCTGAGGGAACTGGGGTTGTTTAGTCTAGAGAAGAGGAGACAGAGAGGAGACCTTGTTGCTCTCTACAACTACCTAAAAGGAAGTTGTAGTGAGACTGGTGCTGGTTTCTTCTCCCAAATCACTAATGATAGGACGAGAAGAAATGGCCTCTAGTTGTGTCAGGGGAAGTTTAGATTGGATGTTAGAAAGAAATTCTTTACTGAGAGAGTGGTCAGGCACTGGAACAGGCTGCCCAGGGAAGTGTTGAAGTCATCATCCCTGGAGGTGTTTAAAAAACAAGTAGATGTAGCACTTGAGGCTGTGGTCTAGTGGTTAGGGAGATGTTGGGATGAAGGTTGGACTTGATGATCCTAGAGGTCCTTTCCAACCATAATGATTCTATGATTCTACCCATGTAAGAGTTTACAGAATCTGCTTTACACAGCTCCTACAGTACTAACACTTTGAAGACTGCTGTTGTCAAATGCTATTCATAGACAATATGGAATAATTTAGTGAGAAATTATGGATGAATGCCAGATGACATAAACAATGTATCAATGATTTTTAATTCCAGACTTTGAACCATATGTTAATTGTAAAAAGATGTGTAAAATCGGTGAAAATGGGGAAAATGCATTTTTCTCAGCTATTCTATACACTGATAAAATCTATATAGAACTAAGACATGTGTCTTCATTTAATCTTGCAATTACAAAAGGCAGTTCATAGGCCCTCTCCAATTCCCTTCATTTCTCTCCGAAAATTCATGGGCCGGAAAACCTGGCGTGTTTTCTGTTCTGCCAATTAAAGAAAGACTTGCGGAACCTTTATGTTGTGACTAGCAATATAATCTCATGTTATCCCAAGGTACAATATTTATTAATGCTAGAAGAATGTTGTGCTGTCAAATTACTTCCTAATTGAAAGATGGAACTTGGTATGTAAGGGTTCAGGGATGAGTTCTCCCCATTTGGCACATTTATATGAAGAGAATTGGATATAAAAGCCATCATTCTCACCTGACAGTGTTTTACACAGGCAGTAAGGACTAAGGTAAGCTGGATCTGTACTCTGAACTCACAGCCCTTTCACCACAGAACTGCTCTCCCAATTGTAACAATGCTGGAAATCATTATGGAAATAAAAATCAAATGCTTTTACCAGAATCTAAGCATTGTCTGAGCAGAACAAGGTGCAAAGCAGTGAAAGTCTGCAGTAAAAAGTCTTTTCGTATTTCTATGATTCTATGATCCTGAACTTGACCATGTCATGATCCTCTGCTACCCACTGTGGTGCCAGCATTGCCTGCCGGACACATGAACAGAGATGACTCCTCGGAGGCCCTTCACTTGGAAGGACATCACCAAGAGAGCTCAGCAAGATGCAACCAGCTCCAACAGAAACCACACACAAACTAATCAGCTCCTGGTTGATATAACCCTGGCCTCACAGGCCACCCCAACCCCAACCAGCTGAGAGAGGGTAGGGCCACAAACACACAGGTGGTTCTGCCTCTGGAACCTGAACCCAGTGGGGAAAACAACATTCTGCTGGGTTGTCACTCATCCATAGGTCAATTCCAACCCGGGGCCCACAGCCCAGGCCCCAGCACTTCAGGATGAGGCTCTACCGGTGCCTTTGGAAAACAGCTGGACCTTCCTGACTCTGACTGGCAGAGTCTTCCTGACTCCTCTCAAAGTGAGGAGAAAAGGAGGCTTGGGGGAGACCTTCTCACTCTCCACAACTCCCTGAAAGGAGGTCAGGCTTTTCTCTCCAGGAGGAATCACAGAATCACAGAAGGGTAGGAGCTGGAAGGGCCCTTTAAAGACCATCTAGTCCAACCCCTCTGCCAAATCAGGTTCCCTTAGGGAAGGTCATACAGTAAAGCGTCCAGACGGGTCACAGAATCACAGAATGTTAGGATTGTGTGTCCCCTCTAGATGGGGTCTGAAGAGCCTTGAAAGTCTCAGGAGAAGACGACTCTACAACCTCACTGGGCAGCCTGTTCCAGGGCTCTGTCACCCTCACAGGAAAGAAGTTTCTCCTCATGTTGAGATGGAACTTCCTGTGTTCCAGTTTGTGCCCGTTTCCCCTTGTCCTATCGCTGGGTACCATTAAAAGGACACTGATTGCTCCGTCCTTGTGACACCCACCCTTCAGATATTGATAAACATTGAGCAGATCCTTTCTCAGCCTTCTCTTCTCAAGGATAAACAGCCCCATCAGGTGCAGCTGACTGTCCTGTAATTTCCTGAGTCCTCTTTCTTGCCCTTTCTGAAGGCTGGAGTGACATTGGCTTTCCTTCGGTCCCCAGGCACCTCTCCCCTTCTCTGGGATCTTTCAAAAATGATGGAGAGTGGCCCAGCAACCACATCAGCCAGCTCCCTCAGCACCTGTGGGTGCATCTCATTCGGGCCCATGGATTTGTGAGTGTCCAGTTTGCCTAAATGATCTCTAACCCAATCCTCACTGGCCAGTGGAGAGTCCTCTTTCCCACAGACTATCTCTTTTGCCTCCAGGGACTGGGATTCCTTAGGAATGGGCTTAGCAGGAAAGACTGAAGCCAAGAAGGCATCCAGAAACTCCACCTTCTCTGCATCCTCTGCCCCCAGAACTCTCACCTCATTCAGCAGTGGCCCCACACATTTCCTGGTCTTCCTTCTACTAACAATGAAGAAGCCCTTCTTGTTCTCTTCTACTTCCTTGGCCAGATTTAATTCCAAGAGGGCCTTGGCCTCCCTACATTCCCTGACTACGTTCCTAGAATCCTCCAAGTGACCAGTCCCTTTTTCCACGTGCTCTTTCTTCCATCAGATTTTTTCCAACAGCTCCAACCTAATCCACACAGGTCTCATGCCTCCTCGACTTGAATTTTTACTCAAAGTAATGTACTGGTCTTGTGCTTGGAGGAACAGAAGCTTGACTAGTAACCAGCTCTCTTGGGATCCTCTGCCTTCTAGCATCCTGACCCACAGGATTCCTCAAAGTACGTCCTAGAAGAGGACAAACTTGGCCCTCCAGAAGTCCAGGGTTGCAATTGTACTTTTTTGCCCTGCTTTTTCTTGCATAATTAAATGGTGGATGAAAAGCTGGATATGAGCCAGCAATGTGCAATTGCAGCCCAGAGAGGTGATTCTGCCCCTCTACTTTGTCCTGGTGAGACCTCATCTGGAGTACTGTGTCCAATTCTGGGGCCTCCAGCACAAGAAGGATGTGGACATATTGGAGCGTGTCCAGAGGAGGGCCACCAAAATGATCAGAGGAATGGAGCATCTCTCGTACAAAGACAGGCTGAGAGAGCTGGGGCTATTTAGCCTGGAGAAGAGAAGGCTCTGGGGGGACCTTATAGTGACTTTCCAGTACAGGAAGGCAAGAGAAGGTCTATTCAAAAGGGTTTGTAACAATAGGACAAGGAGTAATGGTTTTAAGCTAGGAAAGGATAGATTTAGACTGGATATTAGAAAAAGTTCTTTAATATGAGGGTGATAGATCAGTGGAATGGGTTGCCCAGAGAGGTAGTGGAGGCCCCATCCCTGGAGGCATTCAAGGTCAGGCTTGATGGGGCTCTGAGCAACCTGACCTAGGTAGAGATGTCCCTACTTGTGTAGGGAGGTTGGACCAGATGACCTCTAGAGGTCCATTCCAGCCAAAATTGATTCTATGCTCCTGAACTCGAACATGTCATGATCGCTACAGCCGAGGCTGCCCCAACCTTTATGTCTCCACCACTTCCCAAGCAACAGAACAAGAGGAAAAGGGCACAAGTTGTACCAGGGGAGGTGGATGAAGGACATGAAGAACAATTTCTTTCCTGCATGATGAGCTGAAAGGTCTCTCCCAACCCAAACACCCCTATGATTCTATCTTTCCATTCCAACATGGGCATCACAATAGTTTGGGGTGGGGTGGAACACAAGGAACCCCGACATCCCCTCCTGGGAGCCCCCAGAGAGTGGGTAGAGACCACCAGAGCGAGTGGGCCATGGTGCTGCCACCACACCAGCTCCCACGGAAGGGGCCCTGCACCTCTCCAGCGGCCCAGAATGTTGGGAGTTTTTTGTTCCAAGGAGCCTTCATGCTCTGAGGTAGGGCCTGTCCCCAAGCCCTGCAGCCCGGGGATGCTCCTGGGGACACCAGTGGAGGTGACTGCGGCCATCGCTCCTGTCTCTCTTGCAGGCACAGCCAACTTGTGCCCACTGCCTGGGGGCGGGGGGGACCCACCTGGCCCCACAGGCTCCACCAGCAAGTATGGCACCCTATCTGCTCTGGCATCCCGGCACCTTCTGCATCTCCATCCTGCCGGCACAGCAGCTCACCCCGTGGGGACCACCCTGGCCACCAGCTCCCCACAGGCCTGGCACAGAGCCAGGGGACATCAGCCCATGGGGCCAGCTCGGGGGGTGCCCCTGGATGCTCCCCCCCACCCAACCCATCTCCTTCTCCCCCACACAGGGCTGCAGAGGGCTCCATGTGGATGCCTCTTTGACTCCCAGCTGCTCAATGTGCACTAGGCAACACCATCCTGCCCCCACCAGCCACCGCCACCCTTGGCCAAGGGGCCGCTTCTCTGCCGGGGGCTGTCACAGGGGCCCCTGGGCTTTGGGGGACCCCCATGCTCTGGGCAGTCCCAGGAACCCCCAGGAGCACCCTGTGCCCCACAAGAGACGGGGCAGAGAAGTGGCCCCAGACCCCCCAGCACTGCCCATCTCCATCCCCGGCTACCAGCCCATCATGGGGCACCCGGCACCCGCCATCATCACTGGCACGGCCAACACTGTTGGGGCACCGGCGGAAACCTGCATCCTCCTGACCAGCAGCAGCAGTAGCCCCCCAGCTCCTCTGCTGCCCCCCACAGCCCAGCTACTGGGCACCTGGATGGGGAAATCGAGGCCTCCAAGGAGATCGAAGCCTCCGAGGAGATCGAGGCCTCTGAGGAGATGCTTCTCCAAGACGCCATCAGGCTCTTTGGTGGCTCGCTGGGCACGGCAGCAGGGGAGAGCCAGGATGGTCCCAGCAGTGGCTCCAACTCTGCACACCTAACTGGGACCAGTGGAGAGAGGAGAACTGTAGCCCCAGCCCCTCCAGTGTTGTCACCATCAAGCCCTGGCTACGAGCACAAGGAGGGGCACTCCCCACCAGCCAAGATCTCTGCCGGGACCACCTCCACGGGGTTGATTCCAGGAAGAAAAAGCCCTGTGAGCAGTGACATGGCCCCCAGCCCCTCTGCTGCTCCCCACAACCAAGGCCTCAGGGACCCAGAAGACAACCTTGAGTTCCCCAAGGATCAGCTTCTCCAAGAGAACATCTTGTCAAACGTCTCTGACTGCTACCTGGAGAAGCTGAGCGTGAGCGAGGACAGTGTCAGCCCTGACTCCCTGGAGCTCCTCACTGCCATCCAGAGCCTGGAACAATACGCTCAGGCCGGGCTGGAGCCCCAGGAGCTGGGGGGGATGCAGGGCTGGACGCAGGGCTGGACCTGCCACCGTCTCAGCAGCCATCAGTGTGGCAGAAGGGGGGGCAGAGCCCCTCACCACAGCCCCCCAGCAAGCATAGGGCTCTGGAGAGCAGCCCTGGGCTGGGAGGAGGGGATTAGGCCCATAGGAAGGGTAGAGCTTGGGGGATGGGGGGAGGAGGGTGGATTTATTTGGGGGGTGAGGGGAATTAGAATAGCTTTGTTAATGCAATTTCTCTTTGTTTTGGAAGGGTAGAGAGTGGGGGGGGAAAGGGGGGCAAGGGATCACGTATTTGGTGAGGGGTGGTTCTGGGGAGCTAGAGTAGCTTTGCTAGTGCAGTTTCTCTTGTTGCTTCCATTAAAAGCTGTTTCTCCAGCTTCACTCTGGGCCTGTGTGGGAGGAGGGATCCTGCACAGGGGGCTCTGGGAACTGGCCACCCCAGAGGTCCCCCAGCCCCACTGAGCCCCAGATCGGAGCCGGGCGGCTCCAAAGGGCACCAACCCCCCCAGGGCCGAGGCACTGACAGCCAGTGGGGCAGGCCATGGTGGGGGGAGGGGAACGGGACTCCCCTGTCCCCTGCCCAGGGGAAGCAGCCCTTTGGCCAGGGGGCAGCCAGGACAGACGGGGCCCTGCAGGACTCACGGACACAGCCCCACAATGGGGACACACACACACCCTCCACAACAAGGGCTGCGAGGCCTTCGTCCAGAAGACGACCAGCATCCCCTCCAGTGGGGACACGGCTCACGGGGAACCGGCTCACAGACGGACTGTCCGCCAAAGCACCTTTATTACTCTAGTGGGGAGAGTATAGGGCCCATACCCTACAATGTGTACCTCCACCGGCATAAAATTTCAGTGAGCCTATATAGCATTTTTATCAACCATCTCATACTTTTTGTGGTTAACCCCTGATAAGCAAGAAGTTTCATTACATAGCTTTGAGCACTCTATTGTATGGTGTCCTAGATAGCAAGACATACGTGCTTAAAGGCAACTGTCTTGGTACATATACCCCCACAGAGGGTAGGTCCCTGTTTGCAAAAACAAAAGCTGACAGTTATTGCTGATTCATGCTTAGTAAAAACAGAAGCTTACAGTTATTGCTGATTCATACTTATGCTAAGAGCAGCCTAGTTTTGTGATACAAACTTTCAAGCCTTTCTTAGCTCTATGCCTTAATTCGCGTCCCCCCCCCCTTTTCTTTAAGCTATTGCAAATTCTTTTGCAAAACCTAGTTTGCAGTCCATAATACATGTACGTGTTGAGCAACAGTTCATATTTTCCACCACATCCAAAGATTGAGAATAGTCAACAGGAATGCTACAAGAATCAATACTAGTACATGATGCACCAGGAAGTTGAAAAGCTGTGCAGCAGGCGGAGATTTAAATGATGTATTTAGGAAAATGTTCCACGAATGGTGTTCCCTGGTCTTCTCAATGGTTGTGATGATGTTCTGTATTTCTAGAGTATCATGCTGGACTTAATGTTGGTTTAGAAGTTTCTTTTACCTTTTTTAACAG
>VYZX01009645.1:0-19657 GCA_013401335.1 Brachypteracias leptosomus | reverse complement strand
AGGCCTTGCAGAAGTCCAGATAGATGACATCCATAGGTCTTCCCTTGTCCACTGATGCAGTCAGTAATATACTACATCTTTCTGATGAGATCCGGCCAAAGAAATATGAATTTATTATTCATGGAAATCACTATGCACATTATAGTGAGATGTTTCCATAAATAAACAAATTCTAACTGACAGTAGATTTCCATAAGACAAATCCCTAAGTCAAATAACCAGCTAAAGCAAATAAGCAGCATCAGGTCTCAGGAGAGCAGAGTAGAGTTAAAGAATCACTTCCCTTGACCTGGTGGCCATGCTTCATCCTATGCAGCCCACCATCTGATTGGCTTTCTGGACTGCAAGTGTATGTTGCCAGCTCATGTCCAATTTTTCATCCATCAGTATTCCTAAGTTCTTTTCCTCAGGGCTGTTCTCAATTCATTTATCCCTCAGTCTGTGTTAATAGCAGGGCATACCCTGACGCAGTTGCAGGATGTTGCATTTGGCCTTGTTGAACTTCATTGGGTTCCCATGGACTCACTTCTTGATCCTGTCAAGATCCCTCTGGATGGTATCCCTTCCTGTCAGTGACATATTTAGGTTTGTCTGTATAGGATGAGTATAACTGGAATGTTTGTTTTTTATTTTCATATCCTTTGCCTTCAGAGATGGTGTCATTTCTCAAACTATTCGTATATTCTGAAAGTCCTTCCAAGCATATATTACTGGAGGTAGAATATTTGCACTTTGAGTCAGAGGAATGAATACAATCAAGGCTACAATAACATAGGTTGAGGCAACTCTTTGAATGGAAATATGACTCATTTCTGCATGGCCATTATGCCAAATGGTGTGAATTTAATTAGTCTCATAATTATCTCTATGAATGTCACAGTGTACATGGCAGACTTTACTAGCATCAGGCAAGATAAACAATTACTGTGTGAAGGACTGGAATGGGAAGAAGGCAGTGAAACGCATATGAAAAGATTTTTCTCCTCAGGTTATTAACAACAACAACAACAAAAAAAAAAGTGGGCTTTTTTTTTTCATCCATTATTAATTATTTGAATAAAGGATGAAAATAGCTTGGAATATTTTGAGATGGGAGGTCATTTTAAAGTAACTATTTTTTATATTAATTCTGATTTGTATCTTGTAAGCAACTGCTCCAAAGATTGCATTGTGTGTATTGGAATAATGAGGTAACTTTTGTTTTTTAACTACTTTGTATTTCATATCTTTCAGTAGGTTTGTTTACAGCTCACTTACACATGGATTATTTTAAAGGTACCCTTCCCTATAGATCTGCCGCAGATCAGAACAGTGCTTCAGGAATACACAATGTGCTATCCCAACAGTAGCTTTTAAAAAAAAAGGAAGAAAAATTAAAAGGAACACTTAGCTTGGACATACTGAGAGCCTCTTAGGCAGAACTAGTTCTGATAAACCAACCTAACATTAGCTATTCTGTTATGTTTTTCTCATTATGGATTATCTCAGAAAGGATTATGCCATTAAAAGCCAATGATTCCTTTTTCAAACTTTGAGTGTTTCATAGTATGTATTTCAACAGATTCATGACATTTTATTTTGATGGGAAGGTAACTATTATTCTGATTTAATGAATTATTTAAATTTTTTTTAACCTATGCCTGGTAAAAAGTTTTCTTGGCTGTATCAGTTCATAAACCAACTTTTTTTTATGTTCATGTCAAATGAGCTTTTTAGCAAGCTTCCCAGGAAGAATTTAAACTATTTTTTAAACAAATTAAAGACTTTATGCCTTTTAATGCTAGAGTTAGCTGACCCATCTGATTTTTAAAATAATTTACAGGAAACTTAAACAAACAGATGAAATTCTGAAATCTTTCCATTTCACATGCTACACTAATGGCATTTGAATCTTTATTTCTAGAACCAAATATGGCATTTGCAAGTTTCATATTGAATGATTGTCCACTGTTACCTTTGGCATTGTTTTGTTTTGGATAAATAGCATAAAGTAGTTCAGTGGAAAAGTATCAATAATGTGTCAGGCTTTGAAGTTCTGTGAAAAATTCCTACATTTTTATCTTTCTGGCAGACACAATGTTTGAAAATGTCATTAAGAACTGGACTGCTGTAAGGGATGGATTTAGGCTCTTAAGGACAGATGGACTGGGAAGGCCATGAGAGGGATTGGCCCTTTACATGAGAGAGGAGCAGGAATGCATGGAGCTGTGCCCTGGGACAAGCCAGGACTAGGTCAAGAGATTACCACACAATTCTGTGATTCTGGGTCAAGAATAGCGGGCAGACCAACATGGATGTTAACATAGTAGTTGTCTGATATAGACCTGTAATGGTTCTGGCTGAGATAGACCTAATTTTCTTCATAGTAATGAAGTTCTGAGGCCTGGGCTGTGGGCCCCAAATTGGAGTTGACCTATGGATGAGTCACAAGCCAGCAACATGTTTTGTTCCCCAAGTGGCTTTAGGCCTCAGAGATAGAACTTGGCCCACCTGTGTGAGGCCCTGCCTTCCCTCATGTTTGGCGTGGTGGGTGAGGCTAGAGCTTTATCAACCAGGAACCAACCAGTTTGCTAGAAGCATCAAGGAGCTGGACAGTTTAAAAAGAGTTCCTGTTGGAGCCAGTTGGAGAACCTTGTTGGGGGCAGCTTGCTGAGTTCTCTCTCTGGTGTGTTTCCCCTTGGCTGATTTAAGATGGAGGAGAATAAAAGATGAAGTTATGCTGAGGGGATGTTGCTGAGTTTGGTGTTGGCCTGAGGAAGAAGAGAGCTAGCAGCACAAGTAGCTAGTATTGGGCTATATTTTGGGCTTGTGATGAAACCAGCGTTGTTAACATAGGGATATTTTCATTATTGTTGAATAGTTCCTGCAGAGTGTCAAGGCCTTTTCTGCTTCTTACACCACCCCACCAGCAGGTAGGGTGGGAGTGCACAAGAAGTTGGGAGGAGACACAGCCAGGACAGCTTACCCCAACTGACCAAGGTAATATTCCATGCTATATGACATCATGCACAGCAATAAAAGCTGAAGGAAGCAGGAAATCTGCTCAGGGGGATATTATCAGTGTGTATAGATTCCTGATGGTACAGGAGATGGAGCCAGGCTCTTCTCAGTGGAACTCGCTGAAAACAAAAAAGGGTAATGGGCATAAACTTAAAGGAAATTCTATTTAAAGAAACTAGAAAATAAGAAAAACTCTTCTTTTTTTTTCTTTCTTTTTTTTTTTTTTAAATGTGAAGGTAGTTGAATGCTATAACAGGTTACCTAGAGAGGTTGTGGAGTCTCCATAGTTGGAGATATTCAAGGCATGACTGAACATGGTCCTGGGTAACCTGGTCTGTGACCCTGCTTGAGCAAGAACTAGATGTTCTCCAGAGGTCCCTTGTAACCTAAACAGTTCTTGTGATTATGTGATTAAATTACTCTTACACGCCTTCCCAATAGCATATGTGCTCAAATACACACAAAGACATATAAGCAAGACACATACCTACATTATACGTACACTTTGTATATATATTTCTTGACTTTTAATAGTTTTAACTTGTGTAAATGAGATTATCTCACTGCTGGCTTAGATTAGTCAAGTAAGTAAACAGTGACAGTGCTATAAGCAAAATAAGCATGAAAAGTGTTTTATTTTTTAAAATTACAATATTTACTTTTATCACATAAAAGAAAATATCAGTTAGTTTTTTCAATCTAGTGATTAATTTTTAGAGTAGATTTCATTCCTGGTCTTTTTTTTTATATAAATATTTAATATGTTTTCATTTACTTGGCAAAGTAATGGTCATAGAATCAAAGTTTTGAAAGGGAAATTAAGAGGTTATCCAGCCTTTCTTGACCAAAAAAAATTAAGCTACTAAAAATTTTTATACAAGATGACTGCTTGTGGTAGTTCACCACTGAAAAAATATGTTTTCATTGATTCAGAAAACATACACGTAATGAAAATTTTAGTGATTTACATGAAAAGTGGATGCCCTTGGGAACCAAGAAAATCTTGAGAAGTGTTGTATCTGTTTGATTACACATCCCCCATGAGGAGTATGTTGTCTACAAATGCAGTTGCAACTGATAGCAGAAGCAGATCTTTTACTGTGGTATTCAGTTTTACTGATGTGTGACTCCTATACTCGGAGTACTGCTGAACTGGTTTGAGTATACAGCTAATATAGTTTAACACACTAGTTAAATTGCACAGTCCATGATTTATTTGCTTGTGGAAGAAACACTTCAGTGAAACTATAAATATAGACTAAAATACATAAATAGTTGAAATTGTCTTGCTTGCCTGAGCTTTTTCTAATAAGCACCATTTTCCTCTTCTGCTTGTTTTTAAGTGGCAAGGATGCGAACAGCTGTCAAAAAGCAGTTATATTATGATGTTCAATTTCTTTCTTTGTTGTTTTTGGGTTTTTTTTTCCACAAGTAGTTGATCATTCCAAGTTTTGTTAGTTGCAAATTTTTAAGAGGTGTGTTTTTCACCCCAGAAAAGTTTATTTTTGCCACAAAGGTTTAATTTCAGTAAAAAAAAACAGGCACTTAAAATTAACTGCGTTCAGGACTCTGGTAGTTACAGCACTTCAACAGAGAAATTATGTCGTATAATTTTTGAACCTAGAAGGACCAAAGACTCTTCCATGATGAACCTTTCATTGAGCAGAACATGGTCAGTCTATGATGTTTCCCTCAGAAGTCCTCTCCCCTATGACCAGTCTGAAAAGAAAGAAATTGATTTCTCTATTAAACCAGAAAGACAATTATTTTGTTGTTGAAGATAAAATATCAGAACAGTTAAGCTCCAGGCCTCAAATGCTTTGAAGAGCTGAAGAAAAGCTTCACAGACATTGTGAGAAACTGGTAGAATGTGTCTGTTCAAGATCTAAGTGAGTCAATTGGTTTGTGCTGCAATGAATGATTCAAAATTGCTGAAGAGCTTTTATTTCCCATGTTAACCAATTTCCAAAATGAGTTATGGTAGAGAAGTTTCATATAGCATCCCAATCTGAAATTTGATTAATCTCTAAAACAGTGTTTCTATTTTGTTGTTATGGAAATCTTTCTGTTGCAATAGATTAAATGCTCCGGTACTAAATTACTAGTTTTACTAGAGTTTAGCATTACTTAGGAGTTTTTGGTTTTGTGACCTTTAATTTTTACATAGTATTATTTTTTTCTTTCTGAATAAAAATATATAACAGTAACCTGTCATATTATCCTATTATTAAACCCCAAAATCCTTTGTATCTGCTTCATCAATGCTTCAATTTTGTATTTTTGATGTGCACTAGTCACATAATAAAAAATCAACTAAAGGTAGCTGTTGAATCTGAGTTTCTTTCCTGGGAATGTACAAAGGAGGAAAATTTCTGAAGTAATAATTTACAACACATGGCTCCTGCAGAAGAACTAGTGTGAGATATGACTGTATGCATATCTTTCACTTATCATCACAAGAGAGTTACAATACTGGGTAAATTAGCAATAAAGTCAATACAAATTAACAACTATGTGACAACTGCACGTATCTTTCTAGATTCAAAGACCTGCTTTTTTGTGGGTCTTGTGTCTATGGTATTGGGTTTAGGTTATTATTAGACTGCTTGGACTATTATTTATGTGTCAACAACATTGCAAATATAGCTGCAACATCTGACTCACTTGGAAGATGGATTATAAGCACCAAAAAACTAAGTTCTCACTCTTTTGAAATCTAAAAATGAAATGACTGCCATTTATAATAACGCCTGTTCTTTTAAAGACAACATTCACATGCCAAACTGAAGATACTGCAGTGGAACAAGAACACCAGGTTTGCCACCAGCTTGCTCATGTATATGACAGGAAAAGAGAAATAGCAGATAAAAAAAGAAAAGATACTAGCAAGCTTAGTATCTAGAATTTATTAAAAGTTCCTGTTCTTGTCAGATAAACAGAAAATGCTCCTCCAGTTTTTAGTCCAGTTGTAGGATTCCAGTGTCAGAATTGTCTTCCTCAAAATAATGTGTTACTATTATTAGATAGTAGCATGACTACTCTGTCTGTACAGTCAATATGAATAAAAATCATAGAATCGTAGAATTGTCAGGATTGGAAGGGACCTTAAAGATCATCTAGTTCCAATCCCACTGCCGTGGGCAGGGACACCTCCCACTAGATCAGGTTACTCAGAGCCTCATCCAGTCTGGCCTTAAAAATTTCCAGGGATGGAGCTTCCACCACCTCTCTGGGCAACCTGCTCCAGTGTCTCACCACCCTCATGGTGAAGAACTTTTTCCTAACGTCTAACCTGAATCTACCCACCTCTAATTTTGAGCCATAAGTGTTTTATAAGATGAAACATTTCAAATTTATGCATTTTGTAGTATTCATTTATTCATCTGTTGATAAAGACAAGGTCTGCTCTGCAGACCTGAACTAGACATTGCATTTAATTATTTCATGATTACATAGATGGAGAATAAAAGTTCTATTAATACTATAGTATCAATTTTCAATGTAAAGCGTGGAGATTTAACTGTGAGAATTCTAGTGATATCAAAGTGAGTCACATATCTTCAACTTTGGAAATGTAATGTTTTGTGTCAGAAGAAAAAATCCATGTTAAATACAAGATGATTAAAGTTTGAGTAAGCACATTTGAAAGTAAAATGTTAACAGAATAACTCCACTGACACATTCAAGTTTATGAAAGTGACCTGGAACAATTTCTTGAAGTATATAGTATCAAAATAAAAGTTTTGGATAGTTTCACAAGATATTTTCAAATTATTCACAACTATGAAAAGTGTTATGCATTCTTTTTTTAATTTCTTGAGTATATTTTGTTTATATCTCTTTTTCTCCATAGCGATAAAAAAGTGTAGTCATACTTTGTACAGTTTTCATTTCTGCAGGTAGTGAGTCATTTTACTACTTAAAGGTAGTAAATATTTAAATACTCGGGGCTACAAATGTAATGCATTAATGATAAATAAATAGAATTCCATTCTGTATCTTTCCTTATTATAGGTCAGTATAATGACTATAGATTAGTCAAGGGAGGTTATTCTCCCTCTCTACTCTGCCCTGGTGAAGCCTCATCTGGAGCATTGGGTCCAGTTCTGGGCCCGCCAGTTCAAGAGGAACACAGAGCTATTGGAAAGTGTCCAGCACAGGACCACTAGGATGATTAAGGGATTGGAGCACCTACCATATGTGAAAAGGCTGAGGGATCTGGGTCTGTTTAGCTTGGAGAAGAGGCAGCTGAGGGGGTATCTGATCAATGCTTATAAGTATCTAAAGGGTGGGTGGCAGAATGATGGGGACAGGTTAATCTCAGTGGTGCCCAGTGACAGGACAAGGGGCAATGGCCACAAACTGTTAAACAGGAGGTTCAACCTGAACATAAGGANTGAACATAAGGAAACAATTCTTTACTGTGAAGGTGACAGAACACTGGAACAGGCTGCCCAAAGAGGTTGTGGAATTTTCATCTCTGGAGACATTTAAAACCCATCTGGACATGTTCCTGTGTGATCTACTCTAGGATCCTGCTCTAGCAGGGGGATTTAACTGAGTGATCTTCAGAGGTCCCTTCCAACCCCTACCACTTTGTGATTCTCTGTTATTCTGTGACTATTTGAATCAATGGCTATTAAACTTTTAAATTCAGTTAAGCATATATCAGTTAACTCTCCTTTTAACAACAAATTATTTTCTTAATCTAAGATAGACTGAGAGGCCATTATTTATAGCTGGATATATACTTGAGAAATATAAGTTCTTTATAAAGCATAATGATATTTAAATTAGTTTCCTCTTTTCCATCTTTCATATTACAAGTTAATTTAGAATAAATTCCAGAAGTTTGGGTGTCATGTAGTAAAAATACCTGTATCATGCTTTTGATTGTAGGTAGGATTTAAAGAATAATTTGGTTTGACTAGATTTAAGTGTTTGGAAATTATGTTGGGTAGTATTCAAAATCCACACAAAGCTGTTCTTGGGGATGAAAGAAGTAATGAAGTTGATAAGTAACATTTGTTCTCTGTTCTCATGCACTGCTAGAAGACAGGAACATGAAAATAATTTCAGAAGTGGAAAAAGAGTCATAGTGGCTTTGTTCCTGCAGATAATAAAAACTACATAGTTATCAAGGTGTCTGAAAAGAAAATATTTTCAGAGTTAGATCTGCAGACTAAAGGTGCCCATACGTATGCCTATATCCAGATGAAATTATTCTCTGATGACACTTAACTAAATTCCAAATAACCTCATATTTGCATTGCAAAAGGGAATATATCAAATAAATGGCAATCTCAATTTAATGATTATAAGCCTTCCTTCTGGGAACAGGGTCTTGCGACAGGAATAGGAAGCATACATGGGAAAAGAAATTAAGCTTCCAGAATCATGTGAACAACATTTCTGGGGGCAGGATTTGGCTTGAATATCACTGAGGCAATCCTGCTTTCTCTTGGCAGACCTCCGTGATTGCGACTAGACATTGTGAAAATGCAGCTGAAGCTGTAGTGGTTCTAATACTGAAAGTGAGTAGAAGGAATCTTCACGTGGCAACTAATCTGATGTGTCTTCTCCAGTAATGAACATGCTGGATATGTCATTTCTAGGAGGTGCATGTAGGACCCTTAAGACTGGATCAGATAATTTTTGTTACTGCAAACATATTTCTTATGTAGGCAGTTCCTTTTGGAATCCATACCACCTAGTTTGCTCATTCATCATAAAATTTTATATAAATTTTTATAGTTTTAATTATAAGTACATATTTTCCTCTGTGTGCTAATCAAACTATTTGTACCAAGAGAATATCATAAGGAACAAAAAATTCTAAACACTAAAAGAAGGGGAAAATTGCATTAATTGTAAAATAATAAGTCTAATAAAGTCTTAATTTTTATCATAGCAAAAAAAGTAGTATAATATGCTCTTTCTGTGAAAGCTAAGATTATGAAATACACAGAAATATGAACCACAAAGTACATAGAGTACGATAAATAGACTATGAAATACGTAGAATACATATAATATGTTGAAATACACAGAACCTCTGGAAAAAGGCCCAGACACCATGTTTTATTCTGACAAGAGGAAGTCCAAAAATGTGCCAGGACTCTCTATTTTTACTCACTTTAGTGAAAGCCGTGCCTTCTTAATGTTTCTTAAAAGGCAGTTAATATCATATAAACATTGGACCTAAATTATAATTTGGGTGTATTTTATTTTGTCAGATAAGGGAATTAGAGAGTATACATCCTGATTTCAACTTCCTTAACAGCTTGAAATAACTTCATCCCTACATAATCTACATCTTTTTTTGTTTTTTTTTCCCCACACACTTCCAATTTAAAAAGTCTCTATTTACCAATAGAGTGAAATTTAGTTACTATTATATTTAGTGGAAATTTGGCCATTGATTTCAGTGGAACTGTTTTTTTACTGCTCATGGTCAAATACTGTTTTACATAATAACTATTGTCTTTAGTACTGCTATTTTATATTGCTTTCCTTTTGTAATTCTCTGTAGAAATTAACTTCCTGTTTCTAGCATTGTATTTCGTTCATGTTTCTTTAAAAGATAATATTATCCAGGTTTTCTTGAAATTAGAATCTTGAATAAAATTTTGAATTTTAGTCACAGTCAAACACTACTTCTTAAAGTTCATCTTGTTTTTATTTCCAGAAAACCTGTGATTTTCTTAAGAAAAAAAAAATAAAAAATATATTTACTTCTATCTGAAATCCTCAAGGAACAGAAGGAATTGTGTACAATTCCTTAGACTTAATTTCTTGTATCTTATTGGTTTTCTTCTTGTCTCAATGTATGCGTAAAATATATGAAAGCATTTTTTTCTTTCATGCTTTGAAGAAGAAAACAGTGAGAGCTACATTGAGCCATTTATGAAATCTGAATAATTTATAACAGAAAATGGCAGTCTGTTGAAATGTAGAAAATGAATTTCTCAAGAACATACACCACTTATAAGATTTTTTTCCTGTATATGTTCAGGCAAGAAAATCCATTATTGTGTAGAGTGTTTCATCTGCTCAGTGTAGCATTAAATAAATATATCTCTGCAGGCTATCACCAGCAGGTTATCATCTCAGGAAGCTGAGATGCATGTGTGTGCAATTGTTCTCAGCATATAAAAAAGAAGAGAAAACTATAAGTTTGAATGTAAAGTTAAACAGGTAATGCAAAGAAACATGAGAGAAAACTCTTACTGCCGTATGTAATATACTTCTGTATGTCATATACAGTACATCAAATCTATATGCTGGACTGAGATTTATATTCATAAAAAACCCCAGTGTTGAAGACACAGAGAAAGTACTCACACTGAATGTCTAAACATAACAAGTTTCCATCCAAACCACTCAGAACATGCAATTGATACGACTGCAGAATCTGTTTTGCTTCTGAATTATACTTCTTTAACTGTCAGTCACAACTTTTCCCTTTTAACTTAAGATGTTTCTTTCCATAATTTTCATAAGAATAACTGGTTTTTTTTTTATTACCACATGACTGAGTAAAGTGAGAAACTTTGTATTGGACCATTGTTTTATAACTCATCTGTGTGTGAATTAGGAACTTCTGGCTCTTATGCTTTCTACTGAACTATTCCAGTGTCTAGATTTTAGGTAAGGAAGCAAAACATTTAAGTGACCGGAGACATAGAATCATAGAGTCATTACAATTGGAAAGGACCTCTAGGATCATCAAGTCCAACCTTCATCCCAACATCTCCCTTACCACTAGACCATAGCCTCAAGTGCTACATCTACTAGTTTTTTAAACACCTCCAGGGATGGTGACTCCACCACCTTCCTGGGCAGCCTGTTCCAGTGCCTAACCACTCTTCCAGTAAAGAATTTCTTCCTAATATCCAACCCAAACCTCCCCTGACTCGACTTGAGGCCACTTCCTCTCCTTTTATAATTAGTGATTTGGGAGAAGAGACCATCATCGGCCTCACTACAACCTCCTTTTAGGTAGTTGTAGAAAGAGATAAGGTCTCCTCTCAGTCTCGTCTTCTCTAGACTAAACAACCCCAGTTCCCACAGCCGCTCTTCGTAAGGCATGTTTTCCAGACCTCTCATCAGCCTCATTGCCCTTCTCTGGACCCGCTCCATGAAGAAGAATAGAGGTTAAGCAGAGTACAAACCTAGATACGGCTCATTGGAAGTGTTTACAACATCAATTCTTGGAAAGCAGATTGGTAAAAATTTCTTATTAACAGTGTAATCCCAGGTCCTGCCTCTAAACCTGCCTTGATTCTACAAATTGTGTGGTTCAGCCTTTTTCCAGTAGAAACAGAGGTTTGATGTGTCTAAAAGGATGTAAGGCTGGGTCCAGAACCTACATTGAAATGTCTATGTTGAGCTATATGGCTTGAAACCTCACTGCTTACAGTTTAGGTCCTTAAAAGATCTTAAGTTTTCCCAATAAAGTTTCTTCACTGCTTTCAGCCCTGCATATAGAAATGGCAACATCTTGGTGGATATGAGTGTTTCCAGATCTGTGTCATGTCTACAGCTATCTTTGTTTCAGAGTCTGGTGACCTGAACAAAAAAAAAATGTCCAAATCCAAAATCACATGAGAAAACTGATCCCTTGTGCATCTGCTGAGAACACTCAGCATTGCAGAAATTTTAACAACCACTACCTCTATTTAAAATGTGGTGAAGAAGGAAGCGCTGCCACCTATCATTTAACAGCATTGTGGTTAAAATGCTTGCTCACCAAGTCACTTGTATTTTCATTGGTGTGATGATGCTTTTTCACAAAAATATTAGTTTATCTACTTTCTTAGGTAAAGTTGTGGGTCAGTAAGACTGAGACTAGCACTGAATTCATATCTCTTACTATTTACTGTTCTCTTAAACAGATTCTTGAAAGTGAGCTGTTACATACTCCCTTTTTAAAGAAAGGTATGTGTTACTATGAAGTGATAATTTGTATTTCTGTGTTTCAAAAGGATTTTCAGTCTCAGATAAACCATAAGGACATATCTAGACCAGTTATGTCCCTTTTTCAAATTTAGGAATATAACGGAGTTCAGGTTTTTAATAATATGATGTATAAATTCCATATTTGGACCCATCCACATCTTTACTGTACATTACTCTTTTGAAGTCATTTCTTTCCATATATAAAAACGTAATACAGTGCAATTTGTAATATTTACATCTACAAGGTAAACTAAAGATATGATCTAGAAACTGTTTCAGAGGATAGGTATTTGTTAAATGACATGCCTACGTATATTAACAAACCATTTTAATTAAAAAAGTCAGAAGAACAGATCCAAATTTGGAAGAGAATACCAGTATCATACTGTTCTAAAGAAAAAAAAAAAAAAAAGACAAAAAAATTCAAACAATAGCATCTAAAATGAGGAAGAAAAAAGGTTAGATTTTGAAGTAAGAGGACAAGATAAAAGATAAAGTGGCTGAATAGCTCTGTGAATTTTTATTGCTTTAAGAAAATTTCATTAAAAGAATGAACTTAATAATGACAGAGGCAAAGACATTACTATTCTGCTGTAATTAATCTTTTATAAAGCATCATTTATAAATCTAAGATAAAAGCTATTCAAAACAAACAACTAGTTAGGCAGGTATCTGGCCTATTATAATTTTACTTTTTGTATCAAATTTACACAAAGTGTTTTGGGTTGGGCTCAATAGGTTTAGGGTCTTTCAGAACTCATAATTTCAAGTTGGAGGCAATCAGTGTTGACTTTGCAAGTGTTTAGTAGCTTGCTTCAGTTATATCATGACTGAAATTATTCAGTGCTGTACTGAGGATTTTAGGAGATGAAGAATCCATTGTTACTGCTGAACTTTGTTACACAACTTGGAAATTCAGTTATTCTTAAGTTTCTATAGTCTGATTTTTTTTTCACTCTTGTAAACTTTTCAATATCCCTTTTAAAGCATGCTTATGATACTGACTTCCAGATCCTGATATCTATTTCAGCAGTACCTATTCTTCTCTTAGAGAGCAAAAGATCACATAAGACCTTTTAGTCACAACTTTATCTTGGGAGCTCAGGTTGTTTTTCTGTGTGCTGGATTGCTCGCAGAATTATTTTTTTCCAGAAGTCATTGCTCATGTAACTTAGGCATTTGGCTGTGTGTTGTGGTTTAAGGTTTGGGGAAGGGGAGGGACAGGTGGAGCGGCTATTCCACGCCCCTTCCTGCCACACTCTATAAAAGGACACAGGAAGTTCTGCTCACCCCTTCCTCGCTGGGATTGCTGCTGGGACTGCACCTCTGAGTGGCTGTTACAACTCCACATGGCTCGGGAGGAATCCAGTGGCATCCGAGGATCGGTGTTGTATATATTTGTATATACATCTTTTCTTGATACTTCTGCATATTCCCCTTCCTTTAATATCCCTTTTGTTATTCCCTGTTAAAAGTTGTAATCTTGATTTCCAATTTTGTGTGAGGCCTTTCTTCCTCCCCTGGGAGGGAAGAGGGGGGGAAAGAGGGGTGAAACAAATTCTGCTCCATGGGGGATTGCCCTGAGCCTTAAACGGAGACACTGTGTTAAAGCTATTTGTTTGTATGGGTCAGAGTGATAAAGTACTTTCAGTAACTGTGATGTCTGCTTTGTCTTGGTCATTGGTTTGCCCTGTTGCCACTATTTGTATCACTGGTAAATTCTGTCAAGAGTGAGTTTAAAAAATTTTCATCCAGAGGAACAAAATTGGTACCATGGATTGGTACTAATCCTGTGAAATGTTACTAGAAATAACCATGTTCAATTTGGGGATGCTATTTGTTTTATTCATAATGAGCTGGAAAGCACTTCATCATTTTTCTGAGATAAAAGCACAACAACCTGCTTCTTTCTAAACACAAGGCAGAAATGTTTATTATCACTGTAGGCATTTTTCTGCAGGTGTGAATTAAGCATAATGGTTAGGCTTTCTCCCCTAAATATTGCCATGTGTCCCATTTCTCTGTTTCAGTATCATCAGTGGCAGTGCTGTGGTATCTTTCTGACTCCCTGATCTTACATATCAGATGTAAGTTGCTGGAGGCACAACAGTGTGCAACAGATAGGAAGTATAAGACACTTTCTGACTGAAGTGTCACAAGCTGCTTTCCTTCTCTCAATGGGGAGAAGGAAGATATTCTTTCATCATGATGTTCATCACCTCTTCCTCATTTAACTGAATTTATATATGTGTACGTTTTTATACAAAACTGGATACTGATACTATAAAAAATGACTGTGTTTTTGAAAGATAAGTTAGATTGATTGTAAGTTAACTCCATATTGTTTTTTTAAATATCAGAGGAGTATTTGTAGAGGAGATGATAGAGGACACATTTCCTAATAGCATAGATCAGAGAATATAAATATCCATTGCTGAATATCCAAGAGCAAGCACTTCTGATTTTGCAAACTCTGTTGGGAAGGTCAAATCTGTGACTGTAAGGTTTGGATTCACCAAACTCAACCACACAATGAGTATTTTCTAGTTGATTGATTGCACCTAGGATCTGCTGCCCAATTCAATTAGTTGTTTATATTTAGCACATGGAAGTTGCACACTGACAATACATTACCAACAAAGCTTTTGTAGTTACCAGCAATAACTATTACATGTCACCATCGTGCATAAAATGAGAATAATATTTTCCACTACAATGAGTACAACTACTTGCATGCTTTTTAAGACTGAATTATAAATATCTACATCATTTAGTACCCAAACTAAATTAGACATTGTAGGTCAGATCATCAGATTATATAAATCAGCATAGATATATAAACTTTGAAGGAGCTATGTGTGTTTAAATTAACTAGTGGTTCAGCACAAATACAATGTGAGCACATCAGTATGTATATTCATGGTTCTGTAACAGTTAGTCTACCCATGAAAACATATTTATGGAGAATATGAGGCGATATTCAGCTGCATTCTAGAAACAGAGCTATATCAGGACTTATCCTCAAGGCTGGGATTTTACTTTATGTGCATTACAAGCAGAGTTTTCTGAAGTGTGACCATCTGCAACATGAAGAGTTTTCTTCTGTTTTCCTAATTGTGCTATGAATCAAACCTTCTTTCCTCAAAAGGGATAAAAAAAAGGGAGGATTCAATTTCTTCTATATGTATGCTTCATATCTCAATTATTGTCTTTTTTTTTAATTTTATTTTTGGAACTATACTATACATATATTTCTGTTACTGACAGTTGCTAAGCTGTTCTCATGATAGATTGCTAGTGTCAGTTTTACGTTATGTTACATCATTGTGATGATATGTGACAAAAATAAAAGATCTTTTGATTCTTCCCAAGGATGTTTTCAAGAAATTGTTCCCTGAGTTATCTTGTGAGCTCAATATCAGTGAAACAGTCACAAATATATATAAATATTTAACCAAAAGCCCAGTATCAAATGCTAAAACTAATCAGAAAAATTTTATATTAATTCAAGATATGTTAGGATAAAGATACAAACATGGTACAAAATAAGGAAAAGATTCACTTATATTTCTAGGTGAAGGAGTTGGGGCAAGGTAGACAGGACATCAGTAGAATGAAAAAATAAAACTATCGGCACACAACTGACTGTATTTTTGATTTCTGGTAAGATTCCTTGACATACAAAGTCCTCTAAAGAGAGTTCCCCTCTTTTATTTTATATAGTTCAAGCAAAAGCATTAAAAAATATTTTTTGTTGGCTAGCCAAACCAATGAGTCACTCAATATGATCTCAACATGAGCCAAGAGAGAAACAGTTCAATGGAGGTGGATTTGCTTGAATATTGCTAAAGCCAAACTGAGAAATTGTCACTGAGTCCAATTAGAAAATTCCAAGAATTCTAAGAAATCTCAAGAAAGTTTAGATCATGGTCAAATTTTTTCATCAGGATTTAACTGATATAGCTGTGAGACGTTAATCCAACAGCTTCAGGATGTTGCTGTTGGAACAAAATCTGTTTTCACTTGAATGTAGGTTATATCTGATTAGCTTAACTGTCTTCATTGATACTGCTCTGAGCTAGGACAACCAACTGTCTTTGCTCTGCAGAGTGAGTTCTATTGCCCGAGATCTTCTGTGGTAAAAAGCACAATGAGAAAAAGACATGGGCGGTAATGGTTTTTCTTATTGTTTTTAAAGTCGATATAAGTTCAAGTCCTTCTTTATGTTACTTGACTTTTCCCCACAGTTCATTCCAACTGAGACAGCTTTTCATTTTTTTTTCTCCTGTGCCAGGAGTTGGGTTTGACCCAGGGAAAGAAGAATTGTGTCTGAAGTCCTGTTTCTTTGATGCATACCTCTTATTTAAATCAAAGTTTGTGTTTGACATTCTCCAGTGCAAAGCTCAAGGCCTCTTTATTTCTGCTTTTTTCATGTTAGGATTGTCTTTTCTTACCTTACTTAGTTCCCTGTTCTCTTTTTTTTTTTTTAATCTACGTTTTTTATGGAGCTTTCCTGCTTAAAAATAATGAACTGAATACATATCTGTATATTTCAGATGATTTACTTTTCTGTAACATTACTAAAGCAACAAAAACTCATCTTCTTGTGTTTATAATTATTTATGCTGTTGAAGTGACCTAGCAAACTAGAAAATTGAACTCGTTGCTTTCAGATGTTAGTGTGAAAGTACTTAAACAGTTGAATGTGATAGATCTACATTTTAATATTTCTTTCTCTTTATTTTTATTCCTATTCCTATGCCTATGCTTGTTCCAACTCACATTACTGTAACAGCTGATATACTGTCTAAATCTTGTAGAGACTCCAAATGCTTGCGAAATCAAATTTAATTATTTAAGTGATACCTGGAAGAAGAAACAAACTTGAAGTGATTCTGAAACCTATCTCATAATAAGAAGAGACTGAAAGAAAGATACTGCGGGCCCTAGCTCTAACTATTTCTGAGAATGCTACTTTTAGCCATGAAAAAAATCCTTTATTTTTTGTTTGCAGTACTCAGAGGATTTCCAGAAGAGGAATTATATGAATAGGAACCAAGAAGTACTTGTCTTTGTAACTGAAACTTTCAACCCCAGTAGTTATCATAGAAATATATAATAGTTTGGGTTGGGAGGGACCTTTAAACATCACCTAGTCCAACTCCCCTGCCATGAGCAGGGACATCTTGCACTAGATCAAAGTGCTCAAAGCCCCATCCAACTTGACCTTGAACACATCTGCAGAATCACAGAATTGCCTAGATTGGAAAAGACCTTTAAGATCATCAAGTCCAATCATTAACCTAAGACTGACAAGACCTCCACTATACCATATCCCTAAGCATTATGTCTATGCCTTTTAAATACCTCCAGGGATGGGGACTCCACCACTGCCTGGGAAATCTGTTCCAATGCCTGATAATCCTTTTAGTAAAGAAATTCTTTCCAATATCCAACCCAAGCTTCCCTTGGCACAACTTGTGGCCATTTCCCTTTGTCCTATTATTTGTTACTTAGTTGAACAGGTCAACACCCACCTCTCTACAACCCTCTTTCAGGTATTTGTATAGAGTGATAAGGTCTCCCCTGAGCCTCCTTTTCTGCAGGCTAAACACTCCAGTTTCCTCGGCAACTTCTTGCAAGACATGTGCTCTAGATATTTCACCAGCTTTGTTGCCCTTCTTTGGACATGCTCTAGTGCCTCAATAACGTTTTTGTGGTGAGGGACCCAAAACTGAACACAATACTTGAGATGCAGCCTTACCAGTGTTGAGTACAGGGGTAAAATCACTTCCTGATGGCCACACTATTCCTGATACAGGCTAGGATGCTGTTGGCCTTCTTGGGCACACTGCTGGCTCATGTTCAGCCTGCTGTCAATCAACACCCCCAGGTCCCTCTCTGATGAATGGCTTTCCAGACACTCCTCCCCAAGCCTGTAGTATTGTCAGGAGTTGTTGTGGCCCAAGTACAGAACCCAGCATTTGGCCTTATTGAAACTCATACAATTGGTCTTGGCCCATTGATCTAGTCTGTCTAGATCCCTCTGCACTCCTGAGGAATCCCTACTGACTCCTGAGGAACAATGCTTGTCACTGGTCTCCACTTGGACATCAAGCCATTGACCGCAACTTTTTGTGTGCGACCATCCAGCCAATTCCTTACCCACCAAGTGGTCCATCTGTCAAATGCATGTCTCTCCAATTTAGAGACAAGGATGTTGTGTGGGAAACTGTCAAGTGCTTTGCGCAAGTCCAGGTAGATAGTATCAGTTGCTCTTCCCCTATTGACTAACACTGCAAACCTATTGTAGAAGGTCACCAGGTTTGTCAGGCATGATTTGCCCTTAGTGAAGTCATGCTGGCTGTCATCAGTCACCTCCTTTACCACATGCCTTAGACAATTTCTAGGAGAGTGGCTTGGCAACAATCTGCCAATTTCCTCAGCACCCTGGGATGCCTCTTGTCAGGTCTCAAATCATAGAAACCTATAAGAAGCCCAAGGAACAAGCAATAAGACAAAAGAAAATGGCATTACGTTGCACCAGGTGAGGTTTAGGTTTGACAGTGGGAAAAATTTCTTCCATGAAGGAGCTGTCAAGCCTTGGAATAGGCTGCCCAGGGCAGTGGTGGAGTCTGTTAATAATATTGTATTAATTATAATTTCAGATTTTTATTCTTTTCTCCCTTTTTGAATTTATTTTCCTTCTTTTTCTTTTTTTTTCTTTTCCATTTTTTCCCCTTTTTTTTTTCTGTTTTTTTTTGTTTCTTTGTTTTTCTTTAGTTCACTGACAGGCATAGGATCATAGATTTTCAGTTTTTACAGTTCTTACCTGCCTTCTATTATCTATTACTATTTCAACTTATTTCTCTTACTGACTGTATGTCTTCCTGTGAAGAATGCTTTGATTGTTTCTTTTCCCTTTTAGATAACTGGTATATTTAGTTACTCAGAGAGATGTCTCTGTGACCATGTCTACTTTGATGGGTGTTGCCTTCCTTTGAATTGGTCTAGTGCTGTCTTTCTATTTTGCTGTCTTTTTTTCATCTGACTGAGTTGTCTCTGTGGATTGAGACAATTCATTCTTTGTGAACGGAAAGTGAATATCAAGGACATGATTTGTCTCATCAAAACCAGAAGTTGCAAAGTAGGTGCATATACCTCACCAGGTCACCTATGCTCCTAATAGTTATATGTAGAAAAACATGACACTCATAGAGTAAGATTCTTGTAAGTATCTGAAGTGACTCTGATGTGCTATGTCCTGAATTGGTCCTTTTCTCTCCATGTATTGCAGAGAGAGATGATCATGAAAGACTCAGATGCAAACTGCTGTGTTTGAGAAATCTGAAGTGAGCTGAACATGCAGATATCTCCAAGCTGGTGTCTGATTTTGTCTATGTAAGTGGAAAGGAGAAACTGAAGACAAAGTGTATGCTATGGACACTGATATAACTATTTCCTCTAATTGCCAAATGATTAATTGTTTTTTTTGAAAGAAAAAAAAAAATCCGCTGCTTTTTGTTTTCTTTAAATATCCCAAATCATCTTGCTCTCTTTTATGCTTTAATACTATGGCTTTCAGAGAAAAGCTATCTAAAAATCACACCAGAAAAGGCCTTTCTCATTCTAGAATCTTCAACTTCTGTGGGAAACAGATTTATTCCTCTTTATTGAGGAATAAAGAAAGATTTCA